>MU388849.1:0-59756 GCA_022578795.1 Xylariaceae sp. FL0255 | reverse complement strand
GCCCCGCCCCCCCCCCCCCCCCCCCCCCCCCCCCCCCCCCCCCCCCCCCCCCCCCCCCCCCCCCCCCCCCCCCCCCCCGGCCAAGTCTGTATGCAACGGTGAAACTAGACACTCGAAAATTTCAGTTCTGTTGGTTCTGGCACGACATAGGACGGGATCATCCTCTCACTGATGGCTCCATAGACCTGCATATCCTGAGATACATCGATAATAGGCTGACCAAAGCATCGGGCCCCTCATAAAACTCATCAGATGAAGTTGAGATGATACCTACTCGGGAGGGTACCCTTCACGGTATGTAACGTGTTCGTGTCTCGTTTATCCGGTCTCTCATGGGCAGCCATGCGACTCAAATTCTGAGGACGGCGGCGTCATGACAAGTTTCCTGGGCATTGAAGAGAAGAGAACGATATTATGCTCCATTACGAGGAAGTCCACGAAATGAAAGTTTCAAGCATTCGCAAGTGATCAGAGGAAGTCACCTTTAGTGTCGAGGTATCCGGTATGAGTAGCCAGATTGGTTGTTGGTTGTTGGTTCTGGTCTTCCGAGTACATCAGGATCACCACTTATTAGATCTTTTTTGCTCTCTTCTAGAATCCCATGTCCGTGGAACAAGGTCCATATTAGGAAGTACTTGATAGTTCACATACATAATAAATGCTCTGCCGATCGGAAATCATCAGCATCAACGCTCTCATCATCAATTCATATCCAATGGCTCTATTACCTCGCATTCCTACCGGCCGCAGCTGTGCCTCATTCTCTGCATGGTCTGAAGGGATAATGAAACATCCGGCGCACAGGCGAAAGCCGAGCGATAGCGCTGTCCCTAATATGTGCTAGCCTGCGGCCCTTGATCCTCCTCCCCATTGTTGACGGGAAAACCAATCATGGCACAAGCAATAAATGCACATAACTTACTTAAGCGCAACCAGCGATGTCATCATGTCTAGTGTACTTGGTTACAATTTGCGGTGAAAAGCTTGCCTTTCCCCTTGCTGGTGGCGATCTTCAACGCTCGGTATGGCGAATGGCGGGTTTCTACCGTTGACAGGACCCCACACCTACTCGACCATAACATAACTTTTGTGTTAAGGATACATGTATGTGATGATCAAGGTAACATCACGGCGGGTGTAAACGGTCTCGGTGTCTTTCCAAGCAGTGTAGAGTATTGCCCAAGCTCATGGACCCAGCCACGACCACCTTCGCTTGTCAGTGAGTGCTACCGCACCAACGCTATAGATTTGGGTTACCCAAAGGTATGGGTGATGACATGCAAGCGTGACAATCCGACGCTGGTCCGTCGGGTCACTTGAGAACCCCGTCAAGTCTATACCTGTGTAATCTATCTCCTCGGAGCCAAGAGCCTGTCAGAATGCCATTGGCTGGTTATGCGTATCAGACTAACATCAAGCAAAACCGGCTGGTTGGGTCGAGCCGTTCTTTTTTTTTTTTTTCCCTTTTTTTCTGCAGTCTTTCTTTTGGAATTTTTCCCGGGCCAACCAGAGCACTAAGACATCGTAGCGGGACATGCAGGAGCTTCTGAAAAGGGAAGCACGTATTCTAGCCCCTGCTCTGACGTGGCGCTGCAGATAAGGGTGCTAGTCGTCTTGTGGGCAAGGGACTCAACAATCCGACATCCTATAGGCTGTTACTTTCATGTCACTCGCCTTTGTCCCCCCCACCCTTGTCGTCATGAGAGGAGAATCCCAGCGCGGCGGATAGCTACGTCAGGCTCGAACGTTTTTGGCTGGTTTCAGTCAGTTATGTGCCCATTGAACCGAATGGCTGGTTGCTGGTAATACATGGCTGGTAGATGTTGATGTGTGGAAGCTAGGGCAGAGACACAAACGTACTAAACTTTGACGCCAGCACGGTATGAAGGGAGGCATGCTTAGGAAAATAGTTGAATATTTTGTGTCTAGACTGTATATATTTCTTATTCGATATGTTCACACAACCCGTCATCACCTAGAATGACCCATCATTTGGCCTTTCGCCCTACTTCCGTTGAAAGACACTCGCTCATCCGTCTGAGTGACAAGCTTGGATACGTTCTTCGCCAATGAAACATTTCCGCATGCAAACAGACTGGTGGTGCCGATGGTAATTCGCAGGTAATGCAGAAAAGAACAGTGTATGGTATTCATGAAATGCGAATGCATGGCTCATGTCGTCGTTCATCAATATGAAAACCAAAAGACACGCTTGCTCCGGAATCGCTTCGAGAAAAAGGTAAGACGAGGGGAAAATGGCACATGATGCTAAACGATGCCCAATGTGATAAAAGACATTCTAGATTCGTTTTCTTTTTGCCGAAAGAACTGCTGTTTTCGGAATATGATTGACCAGAGATGTTTATGCTTCGACCATTTGCAACTCAGCCATTCGCTGTCGTAGGCTTTCCAACACATCGGGGTCAGGGTCTGGATCAACTCTCCTGGGTTTCACGCGTGGACACTTGGAGCACTTCGCATGATCACACCTCGCACAGGGCGTTCCGTCTTCCGCATCTGACCGGAACTTCATCTTGCACTCATGACAAGCGTATACTCCTTTGAAAACGGTACCAGGCTCATCATTCGGATAGCCGTAAGGGTATTTCTTCTTGTCGTCCCTACCGTCGAAATCAGCAAACACAATCACATGGGTGTTATCATCAAAACTCACGGTGCACGGGGGCAGTCGCCGCAACGTTTGTGTCCACACTGGTCGCACACCCTTGCCTGCTTCCCATGAGAGCTTATGAGGTTTTCGCAAACATGGCAATATCTCCTAACACGCACGCGTGCTCGACCCTTGTAGACAACATCCTGATGTCCGGTCTTGCTCGGTCGTTTCAAAATTATTTCCGGCGAAAAGTCGTAACTCGGGATGATGGGGGCCATGTCCTTGTGTTTCTGTCTGAGAGCTTCCCTCTTGTCCCGATTGGCTTGCCGTTCAGCGTCGGTATGCTTATCTGGGTAGCGAGTACACTGTTTGCATCGGGTGTGCTGGCATTGCGCGCACACATTCCCTGTACCAAATCGTGTGTGACATCGGTGGCATTCGCGATGGATGCGCATACGGACGGGTTTGTCCACCCTCAAAACGTCACCCTCTGAGTTGTGCCACTCGCTCGGCTTGATCTCCAGCCCAAATCTGGCGCCAAGTTTCTTGGCACGCTCCTCGTGTATCTGTATTCTAGGGATCCTTGTAGCACCCTCATACTCAGGTGCTTGCCTCGGTTGAGCAGGAGGCACTTGGCTGATCGCTGCATTAGTACACGGGAACCGATATTCGAATGAGAGCGCTGTTACCTCATCAAGGGAGGGGCTCCTGCCGCAGATGCTGAGCTGGTGCCGGTGCGGCTTTTCGTAGAGCTCTTCTTCCTATGGAAGACGGTCTTCATCCGAGAGAGGACGCCCTTCTTCTTGCCATCCCGGGGAGTTGCAGCTGGGGAACTCATGGTGTCGTCTGGTCAAATTAACAAATAATCGGGTGAGAGTGCTTTATAACAGCCAAACAACCATGTTCGTCAACCAGACCAAAGTCCCTGACCGTGATGGCCCTATGTAGGCTATGCTTCCTGTTTCTGTTCAAGTACGAAATACGCCGATACTCTCGTGCTTGGTGACAAAGGAGAGAAAGAACGAGGGAAGTTGCAAGAATGTTACCAAAGTCAATTGGGATGTGGAAGAGAAATGGGTTTCGCCGGAACTTGAGAGGGTGAGGAGGCAAGGAAAGAAAAACAGTAATTCGCCCAGAGTGTACTAGAAGGATTTTGGTGTACAAGGGAATCCAGGAGGAAGGGTGGGAACTTGTACAGTAGCTAGTCCAGAGCGATGTCAATAATGCATGCACAGAGGGACAGGGGGGCTACAACTTTTCGGACTAACAATCCAGCTCGACGGACTAGTGGGACAAAATCTTTCCCAGTGGCCAATGTGCTTGCTGCTTGAGGCAGGGACCAGCTCTTTGTCAGGAGAGCCGGGACTGTAGCGCACTAGGGCAGGGATGGGCTGTCCCTGGCTCTCTTGCCGCTCTGGGTAAGCACTCCGAGAGTATTTTCAAGTCGACCCTACGAGTACCTCAACCTACCTCGTTTCCCTCAATTGATTAGGTGTACCCACGGGGGGTAGTTCGTTCGGGGCCCCGACAAGAGGCCGCTTGCAAGTTCCTTCGCTAGTCACTCTTCTTCCTTGACACTCCCTACGTACATCCCGACGTCCAGATCTCGACGCAGCAGTATAGACACTGGAGCTCCGGAGCCAGTCGAGAAGCAGTGATAAAAGAAGAGCAATAGTAATAATCAAATGAATAAAATGGACAGATCCCTATTCCGTAGGTACATACAAATCCCAGGTGCGTGGTATTGGCCCCCTCACTCATCTGCCCACCGGTAGTTGTAGCCAATAGTTCTGCTTCTCGCACTCACGGCACGCAACGTTGTCATACACACCGTCCCAACAGGCACATGCTGCAGTCCACATCGTTGGGAACAAGATCTTCTTCCCACATGCTCTAGGTGGGCGGGAATAAAGAACGGGTGGCTCGCTATATCCACTGCAATGGGACCATCTTGGTAGGACGAGTCATTCCCCCGCATTGCATCCCGACGACACGGGACCATCATCATCTTGACTTTTCGTTTGTCGAATGCCAGTTGCACGAAACAAGTCCGCCTCCCCGAGTATCTCTGTGAACACATTTTGCCGAGAACATGACCGGTCGTGAGTCGTGGCTTACTAGCCCTCAGTTCGTCCATGATCCGAGAAACCATGAATTTACAAGCAACTGTCGTCTTTGTTGACTTGCTGCTATTCCTAGAAAATAGATATTCTGTGTAGGAAGGTTTGTAAAAGACGTCAGAGATCTCTTAATCTAAGAAGCGCAATCCATAGTACCTAATTCACCGCTGCTGCCATGGTTCGAGGATCTCGCAAACCTTGTTTAGCTGCCCACTAAGCCCGAAATCAGCAAAACTGGCCCCTTTTTCTTTTTTCCCCTCAGAAAATTACCTCCCGCGCTCCCGCAGGCTATCAAAACATTTAGCACTACGCTATCGTCATCACTACGGAGTGGTACTGCAAATAGAGGACTTGCAGAATCCCACCAATCCTTCTCGCTGGCCGGATGAGTGAGGCTGAAGATGAGGCCGGCAGCATCTCATTCCTGTGGTTGTTATTAATCCTTTTGTTGTTGTCGCTGTCGCTGTCATTATCCCTTTTTGTTCCGGTGAATGACGGCGTAAACGCTGAGAGTCATAATTCCCACAACTTTCTACGCGCGCGCAAACTTCGAAGGGAGGCCACAATTCCTGCCTCTCATATGCTCTGCCGCGACCGTCTGCCGCTCTCGGGGAGTTGTCCAGGGCCAGAGTAATTCTTGAGCCAATAGGCAATAGACTCGCCTGATACTAGACAGCAAGCGAAACAGGGTAAACGACTAACAGGGCTGTCCGCCTGGACTCCTGTACGAACGGGTGTAATCTGTACTTGGTACAAAGTAGAGAACCGTTTGCCTCCTCGCATGATCCCTGCTGAGTTTTTGCTTATTGCTAGAGTGGATACTCTTTATCTGCATTATGTATGGATTAATCATACGCAGTATGGTCTGGACTTATTATACTCGTATACTACCTACTTTGTAGGCTGCGCAACATAACGGAAGCAACACGCTTGTCGATGCAAGTCTCTCTTTTGGATCAGATGGTCCCGGCAGCGTGGTTGAGTCTTGAGGCTTACTCCGTAACCTAGATTGTTTGGTAGCGGGCCATGACGATGAATGTACTTTTGTCTTTGACCGCTTTTGCGCAGGCAGGTTGTCATGCATGTTGGCCTGAGGAGCCCTGAAGGATGCTAGTCCTCGATGAGCCCTGAGCTGCCTCGTTCCCCTTCTCTTCCCGACTTTCGACTCGTCTGTGAGGCCGGTCCTGTCGCCTGTGGTTGGAAAGCACTGTGCGAGTAGCACCCTTTCTTTTTCAATATCTCGCGCTTACGTGAACTAGTAAAGTAGAGAACAACAGAAACCTCGATTTTTTCGAACATTGTTCTCAACATAGGTCCTATGATCAGCGCGTGTGTGAATGCCCAGCCGGAGTAGGTTCTCTTCGAATTGCGTCAACGTGCACAGCACACCGCTGGTGTTGCTCTTGTTGCTTATGAACTCTTCTCACCATCATGAAGCGTTTGATTATTTACTGTTGCTATGATTACTTTCGTACGGAGTACTACCACTCCCTCGGGTCGCCAATCTCCCTGCATTTTTACAGCGCAGAACACAGCAGCTCTGGGAATTCATCTGCACAACGAGGAACAGATCAGCTGACACATTGATTACCTACTTATAGACTACAGTAAGTCATTTAAAGTAGTATGATCCGTCAACCCGTACAACAAACATTGACGCAAGCTGGGATGCACTTTGCCGTAAAGGCATCTTCCGTAGAATTCTTCTCAGAGTACCGCAGGTACGTGATCCTTATGTTCATTGTTTTCTCTCTGATGGTTGTACGGACTCACGCACGGACTCACGGAGCGTGGACTCTCGTGATGTGGGTGTTATAAAGCGGGCAGCGGACCGTTTTCTCCAGACTAACCACATTTCCTTCAGTACTTATTACAATTTCATCCCTCCCCCTCAGGATTAGAGAGACGCGCAAGGGCGGATCGCAGGACTGCACTTGGACGTTGTCAGGTATTAGCTAATCAACATGGATTCTCACGTGTTTTGTTTAGATCCTGGCTTTAAGGGAGGATGCGGTACAAATGAATATCAGATGACAGGGATAAATCCTCCACTGTATCGTAGGTTTTGCGACAGAATCTCAGATTTGCTAGGGTTTGGTTCATCTTTGTTCCGTACATTTAACGAAGATGCACGTTGCCTTGTAGAACTATGGTTATAACGTTATTAACCCTTATTGCCACTGTTGTAACTCATCTCTGCCCATCTCACCGTTATCCCCTCTCCGGGCAAAGGAATAAATCCATGGGTAAAACGTGTCCATTCCATTTCTCTATTTTTATCTTGCCTGATCGGCCCATTGCGTGTTTTTATGACGTTCAGGTACAAAAATCGCGACCAGAAAATAACACTCGAGGCTAGGATCTAGAAAGCAACGCCTGATGCGATCGATTTCATGCTTGTCGGTGGATAGCTTTGCCCAACTCGCCGTTATTATGAGCTTGTCGCGAAGAGATACCTCAGTAAATGTATCTAGCTGACCTGGCCTACCAAGAAACAAGCTCAAAAAGGGGCTGGTTAACGGAATCCATGCAGAAAGACCGGATCCGTCACCAATCCATTACGATCCGTACCCTTCGTAACCAAAACCAAGGATTACCTAAAAACCAGGGTATGAGAGAGGAATTGCAACCAGGCCATCACATGTGTACCCCTGAGATACTGTATGGATTGAGCTGTAGGAGAGGTTTCTTTCAATTGTTTTTGGGACGCAGGCTAAGATATTCATCTGTATCAAATGTTGGCTCTCTGAATCCGCAGTTACTATAACTATACGCACAGTGCCGCCTTGGCTGAACTGTTGATATGTAAAAGCTTCCTTCGTACCAAAAGTCTTGAACACTCACACCTCATCCATCACTTCAGGGATAAACCTAAGTCGATTATACTGCGTCCACAATTCAATACTTCGTATTTGTAACTATCTCCTATTACGTGTCAATGGATCAGTCCTCCTTTTCGACCAGACGAAATCAACGTGGGTACTCATTTTCCACGCTATGCGATGTTACGGAGGATACCCCCCTGGTTTACTCCGCGGAGGAGAAACTCTAGAAAAGCAGATACGTTGACTTTTGTGGATGTGTCGAGTTCGTCTGCAGACAACAAGTGCGGCGAAACGTACAACACCGCCGACCCTGTCTCGGTTATCACGGCTTCAAAGCAAAGACAGTATTAGCAGGGCTAGAGAGGACGTCTCGGGACGTGAGATGTTGATTTTTGTTGATGCAGAATGCTCACTTCCGGGGAGGTCAGCTGGCTCACGATGCTCGCGTTGTACAAATCTACATCGACCGACCCCTTTTGTGAATGTTCTCAGCATTACCATGTCCTCCTGGGCTCTTACGACAAGGAGTCTGGAGAAGCAGAAGATAGCGAACGCGGATGTAGTTCTCAGGGTGATCTGCAATCGCATAGCTCGTATATGAAAGCCTAGAACGCCCTTCGAGTAGGATGTTCCCTCATTGTATTGCATGCTGCAAGCGGCTCACGCTCGATATCCCTATAGTCTCGCCACGTTGGCAGACGTTTCGGAGTCCGGCTTCCCTAGAGTGACGAAGTTGTGCATGAGGGCAACGTCTTACTCGCAGCTATCACATATGGGTCGGCAATTTAGCCATTTGAAATTGAACACCTGGATCGTTCCACCTCGTCTGGAAACATCAAGCTCTTACATGCATAAGACGAAGTCAGATGCATCGCAATTCCTGAAGACTATATCATCCATATGATCATTGCGCATGTCTGACCAAGACTCACCAGTAATAAAGGCACAGGCTATATACTAAATCGCCTTTCTCGAGTCGGCTATATGCGCAGTGCGACAGGTTGACAGGCCACCAGAAGGCTATCGGTTTCGTACTTCCTGCGTGTGATTTGGACCCTGGCAGGCTTTACTACTCTGTCCGAGGTCATACGAAGACCGTGATGCTTCCCATCATGTCAGCTTCCCGAATACATCTCATTGAAATCCGAAGCATGACAGCTCGTTCCTCATTCTCTATACTGCAGGTCGAGAGGCAGGGCAGTGAGGTTTTGGTATATGCGTGGGCTCTTGGAATAGACGCAGACGTGGCGGCCGAATCACTTCACCATGCGTGAGGAAAGATGCTCATCACCGTTCTTACATGTATAAAACAGATAGGACAAAATCGTCCGCATTTGCTGACAAATCAGTGCAATCTATCGAGAAATGAATTTTAACAACTGCAAGGAAATGTGGCTGATGACTTGGGGGGCTAGACAAGCCCTCCCTTTTCAATGATACTGGATTTCACTCCGAGTGCTAGACGCGTCACTTCACCCACGAACCACTTGATATTTTGTTGTCACAGCTGAGAGCTATTGCTAGTACTTGATATTTTCCACCCACATGATGTGCTCTTTACTGACTGCATACGCGCCCTCTCTGTCCTTCTGCCTCGTACCGTCTATCAGATTAAACAGAGATCTCACACGAGCGATGGTTGGCTCAGAAGAAGGGACATAGGCTGTCGAACCGAGTAGCCTAATGCATTCGTATCGCTAACAGTTTTATTCGGATATGCCTGTGTCTTCATCTCCATGCGACTCTCAACTCACCGAAGGCCGCTTCGGGATTGATCCACCGTGCGTACATCGGACACTTTGAAACCCTATACCAACCAAGCCAAGAAACATTCTCGACAAGTACGATTTCACAAGTCCGAATCTCTCTTCATTGGTCATCTTTCAAGAACTCAAACACTACCGGCTACAGAGTCGCACAAGTGTGGGAACATGCCCCAGTGCGGAACGTCACCGATGCCGGTGCATTCCGCTAGAAGCCCTGTGTGGAGACATTATTGATACCGGGTAGAATGGGGGGCTTGGATTGTAAAAACACAGCCGCAAACAACATAAATGACTCCTCTTCATCATCGACGAGGACTGACTAAAAGAACACTTCAGCCTTCGCTCATGAATAGAACGCAAATAATAGGCTTCCAAGATCTCTTCACCCTTCCCTTTCTTGCGCCAAGCGACGTTTGACGATCTCGAGGTCTTCAGAAGCTCTCACCTATCTCTAAAGTTAATTGCTTAACTATTCAGTTGGTAAAACATGGCGAATATCGTTGTGATTGGGTATGTGGATTCTCGACCTAATCAAACCAGCTGGATTAACAGGCTATGCGAATACAGGGCCGGTGTGTCTGGTTTGACATGTGCTTATCTGCTGTCAAAGCAAAAGGGCAATGTTATAACCGTCATTGCAAAACATATGCCCGGGGACTACGATATTGAATATACTTCACCGATAGCCGGCGCAAATGTTTTACCGTGAGTGGCCCGGATTCACTAGATTCCAGGCTCTAAGGAATTGCAGGATGGCCAGCGAGAAGAATAGCAGCTGGGAGCGGCGATCCTGGCAAGAGCTTAAGAGACTTGCAATAGAGGTACCCGAAGCCGGTATTCACCTTCAGAGTAGGTCTTATAATGCTATTCAGTCACTGTAGGCTGAATTATCATAGAATCACGAGTTTACCGACGGGAGAAGGATCTTGAGAAACTGAGAAAAGGTAGCTACAGCTTTGATGGTCTCTTCTTAGAGGACCCTGTGAGTACCCCCTGGAGCCATCCTCTTCTCTTCCTAGCTATTTTGGGAGCTCCCAGAATGCATATTCCGGGATAATACCATTTTCCAGAGAAAGCATCAGAACCACCAAAGAGAATAGTTGCTGAGTCATAGGCTAGTGGTATAGTTCACTATTTGACGACTTCAAGGAGCTTTCCAATGAGCAGCTGCCTGCGGGGATGGCATCTGGTTGTGAATTTGGGTCCTTGGTATGTACAAAACTATGATGCTCTTGTTTCGAAACCATTTATGCAAATTATACTTCATGCGCCCCTCCGCTAACAGCTGTTTTAGTAAGTAAAATCTCCTCGTTACTCAGAGGCCTATCATGGTCGCAATGGCCATTTCCACAAAGCTCTTGAAATTACGGGTTTCAAAAACTGATACGCCATATGATGATCTACCAGATGCATCAATGTCATGCTTTATCTTCCTTGGCTCGTTGGCCAGTGCCGAAAGAATGGAGTCGTGCTGAAACGCGGCCAAGTCAAGCATATCATTGAGGCTGCCGCAATGAGCCACAATGAATTAAAGGCCGACGTTGTCATCAACACTACTGGCCTGATGGCCTCAAGACTGGGTGGAGTGATGGACCAGAAGGTCGTCCCTATTCGAGGACAGGTTATTGTAGTCAGGAACGAAGCTCCGTACATGATGACAAAGTCCGGGACAGATGATGCCGACGATGAGGTTTGTTATGTTATGACACGAGCTGCAGGAGGAGGCACGGTATTAGGCGGCACCTATTCCAAAGGACAATGGGAAAGCCAGCCAGATGCTAACCAGGCGATGCGGATCATGCGCCGGGTTTGCGAGATGATGCCCGAGATTACCAACGGCCAAGGAGTCAAAGGGTTTGACATTGTCCGCCACGCAGTTGGACTCCGCCCATACAGAGAAGGCGGCGTCAGGATCGAAAAGGAGAGGATCGGAGATACCTGGGTTGTTCATAATTATGGACATGGTGGCTGGGGATATCGTGAGTGAAAATTTCTTCAATTTGCTCTAGTTCCAATACTGATGCTAATTTGTCTGAAGAGGGATCTTATGGGTGTGCAGAAGACGTCGTCACCCTGGTGGACGACGTTCTTCACAGACCAAGACTGTGAACTTTGGAAACTCAGCATTCTGCCGAGGGAGAGAATCTACAACTCCGATACGTATTCCGATCATGGTATTGGAGATCCTTCGCATGCAGAATGCAAAACGCTTACGCAATAAGAGGTCCTTTATATCAGCAAGACAACTTAATCATACCTTTAAAGCAGTTGGCCTGAGTCTATACCAGCATGTATGTACTAGATTAGGGCTTCAAGTATAGCAATCCATCAGTCCAAGGAGCCGCCCAATTACATATGATACTCCGTATGTTCAGCGACCCTGTTCTCCAGCAGCACGAGATACTAAGCTATGAAATGAAGGGTTATATGTGCGCGTGTCAGTGATCTATCGTGAACTATTCTGCCCAATATGAGCGAGTACAAGCAAGTATGGACAGGGCTACTTGAGATTCCTCTCTACGACATGAGATTTTCTCATTCAATCTCATGAGACATACCTAAAATTTTTCTATGTCTGGAAATAGATGTCTGATCTAGAAGAGCGCGGCGATTCTCCACAATGAGGTAAGATCATTGAACGGAATCGAGAGAGAAAGTCGGTTTGCGGGAGCTGCCGTTGCATGTGGTGCCTGTGCGATAAGAGACAAAGAGACCCGATAAGCCAGGCTTGGCCAGGTACGCCGCACCTTACCTAATAAGGTAGGACCATGAATCTCCACTTTAACTTGTAGACACTTCGTCATCTCCATCCAAAGGCAACACCAACATCAAGCAGCCACTTGTGCAATTGAGGATGGAATCAGGCATGGTTGGAAAGGCCGTCCAGCTGGCTTTAGATATAGCCACTGGACGCAACCAGGCATTGGCTCGTTTAATACCTCCGATTCTCTTTCTTGCCGACGCAGTGCTCTGTGCCCTAGTCATCTGGAAGGTCCCCTGTAGGTTGATCATACTAATTCACCCCAACTCACAATACCTTCATTTATATTAACCACTGTGCCCACACAGACACTGAGATTGACTGGAAAGCATACATGGAACAGGTGACGCAATATGTCGCAGGCGAACGTGACTATACTATGATCAAGGGTGGAACAGGACCCCTCGTCTACCCGGCAGCCCATGTCTATACTTACACAGGGCTTTACCACATCACCAACCAGGGGAAAGACATATTCCTAGCCCAACAGCTATTTGCCGTCCTCTACATGGCCAGCTTGGCTCTGGTTATGATATGCTACTGGAGGGCTAAGGTGCGCCGTGTATTAGCTGCCGCCTAGGTCTGGTGCTGATACTGAATGAACAGGTCCCACCTTATGTCTTCCCGCTTCTGATTCTCTCGAAGCGCCTGCATAGTATCTTCGTACTGCGCTGCTTCAACGACTGTTTCGCCGTTTTCTTCTTATGGCTTAGCATCTACCTGTTTCAGAAACGAACATGGACCGTCGGCAGTTTTGCGTATACCTGGGGCTTGGGTATCAAGATGTCTTTGTTATTGGTCTTGCCGGCTATTGGAGTCATATTACTACTTGGACGAGGGTTCGCCGTCAGCATTTCCATGGCCATAATCATTGCCCAAGTTCAATTCATCTTGGCCGTCCCATTCCTCCGCGAGAATGCGCAGGGCTACCTTTCGCGAGCCTTCGAACTGTCCCGTCAATTCTTCTTCAAATGGACTGTTAACTGGCGCTTCATTGGCGAGGAGACCTTCCTGAGCCGCCCATTCGCTCTAGGTCTGCTAGGAATGCACGTCTTGGTTTTGACATGGTTCATTACGAACAAGTGGTTGAAACCAACAGGGAAACCTTTGCCGAAGATCCTCACCTCCCTTCTCACACTGACCTCTCCGTTTACCTCGGTTGAAGAACAGCACATTGCGGCACAAGTCACACCGGAATATGTGATGACTACCATCTTGTCTGCCAACGTCATTGGACTTCTCTTTGCGCGATCGCTGCACTATCAGTTCTACTCTTATCTCGCCTGGTCAACTCCTTATCTTCTCTGGCGTAGTGGTGCTCATCCTGTCTTCCAGTACGGGCTTTGGGCACTCCAGGAATGGGCTTGGAACGTTTTCCCCAGCACAAATGTAAGCTCAGGCGTGGTTGTGAGTGTTTTGGCTGCCACGGTCGCTCTTGTGGCCACTGGAAGGGCCCAGCCTCCTAACACCGCAAGGTCTTTGACTTGTGAGCGCAAGGATGCCTGAACTGTGAAAGAGGTTGCAGCTCAGTCCTCTTCGTCGGAGTCTGACGGGGGCATCTGTCCCACTATTGATTCATCTTCCTCCTCGTCATTGAAGCTCGACTTTGCGAATTCTTTAGGCCTAGTGAAAGCGGTCAGGTATAACTACGGATGACCAAGGAAGGAACCAACCAATAGGGCTGTTTGCGCCACTCTTTCTCCTCTCGCACAACATTGACAATTTCGCCATCTACTCTACCCGTCTGTTGCTTAGGATTTCCCAAATCAACCAAAACATATCCACCACGCTTGATCCAAATGGTATTGCGAAATCGGGTGGCGAGCTCAGCTAATATGGTCTTGTGACTGGGCAATAAACAGCTGTATAGGCTATTACCCTCGCCTTTAATGACTCTGGCAATATGTTGCGACCCTAGCAGCTGGTCAGGTGGCGTGGTGGACTCCTCGGCGGCTGCACGGATATCACGTTTCGGGCGGCCCATCGTCGATTCGGATCAGGAAGGGTTGGAGCATGGAAAGCAGACATTGTGTTGCGCTTGATTTACCACAACAATATCGGAGCTCGGTGTCGAAAGTATGTGGGGCATCTTTAGCCGCGATTTCTCCGGCGGGCCTGAACCAGAAACACCTACTCTGTCGATTCTGAAGATTTGAGCTTTGAACAATACAGCACTGGTAGGCACTTCCTAAGTAGTATCAAGTTCACTCGGATTAACTTTGAAGCCAAACTTATGTTGGTAGCAATATAGCTCGGTAGCATGCACACACTCTCATAAATCCTCTGAACACTGGAGCTAATCTCGAAACATCTGAAGAGAGATAGGGTGAAGATCGCCTCCTAAAAATATCTTCAAAGATTAGAAAGAATTGCCGCCGGCAAGAAAGCTGAAAAGCTAGCCTGGTAGGTGGCGTAGTTGGTCTTGGCATAGCATCAAAATATTGGGAATAGAGTACTATAACAACAAAAAATCACAATGTCAAAAACACGGATATGCTTCAGTCATCTTTCCATTTGCTCCTATTCTGAACTAGTCTATTTTCTCTAGAAGGAAAAGAATTACAGGCCGGCTTGACGAATGACTGCTGGATACGAGTTTTGAAATCACTTGAAGCACTCGACTCGCTGGGTAGTAGGCAACATGCCCTGATACCAATAAGAAATGAAGTTCTCCCAAATTCCGTCGTACTTCGTATAGGCATAGACATTCCCTCTTGGCTTTTTTAGTGGCCTTGGACGCATTCCCACGGTGACTAACCCCCAAAGGCATGGGTCTTGGCCAAGCTTGGCTTCATTTCACATCTGTTCTCTCTTCTGCCTTTTCCGTGCTGCTGATTTTTGATCTGCTTCTTTATTATTAGTCTCATTCAATTCATGTTCATTCTTCACTCGTTTTCCCAGTAGCTATCCACACGTCTCTACCCGTCCAAGGAATTGGTAGGATAATATTTCGATCTCGGACAACATCAAATGGCTGAGCGTCATTTGTCGGAGATGTCTGTGTCGCCAGGCAATACTTACAACGACGATACCAGCCTCCAATCGCATCAGACCGCTGGACAGTATATACCTCCACAACAGCATCCACAACATGGCGTACAGCAGCAACAGGCCATTCCTCAGCCAGTCAACACTGAGCAGCCGCAACAGATGGCCTACGCGCAGCAACCATATACCGCTCAGGCGCCCGGAAGACAATATCCACTTCTGAACAAGGGGTGGATCGGGACACGAATAGCCTTGACTGCGATTTCGATCGTTCTTGCAATCATCATTCTTGGCTTGACTGCTGCCTTAACAGCCAGCGAATGGGCATCATTCGTTGCTTTATACGGTTTTGTTATCGCAGCCGTATCTATTATATGGAACTCGGCTGAGCTCATCACATACTGTGTCCGCGTACGGAAGCAGACACGGCGCGGAATTCACCCCGGTGCCCACGTTGCCCTTCATCTGGTGTTCTGGCTCGTTGGTATCCTGGCTATCATCTTCACCGTGTTCATCTTGCTGAGCACAGCCGATTACACAAGCTATTGCCAGAATGAAATCGAATACGACGAAGAGTATCCCGAGTATAGCTATGATGACGATTGCGAAGACCAACTGAACTCGCTTAATAACGTGGTTTACCCGGAGCTCATCGCCCTTACGGTTTTCTTTGGCCTATGGCTTATCGACCACTTTGTCTTGTTCGTGCTCGCATGCATCGAAACCTCGAGGCGAAACGCGTTGAAGGCCATGAACTTTGCTATGCCTCCTTCCGCGATGGCTCAGCCTCAGCCTTTGTACTACCTACCGGCGCCAGGCGCGGCCCCGATGCCGATGCAGTATTACCCGGCACATAATGGCTACTACGCTCCGCAACAACAAGTCCCAAAGCCGGTGAATAGCTAGGTGACGGTTACGATACCTCCTGCCTACATGTATTGAAGTAACGGCGCATGAAGATGTTCCTCAGGGTTTGAGTGTGCTTCAAGTGGACTCGAGGATCGCGAACGGTATCGGGGCGGACATGGGAAAATTGGCTACAAGATGGACGTGAGGATCTACCAAGAGAGGGAAAGGCAGGAAAACCTGTGATGAGAAGGACGCGGGGTTTCAAAGTTATGGTCATTTGGGAAACATATCTTATACCCTTATTTAACTGTCGTTAGTATCTTACTATTAATTACATAAGCGGAATTTTATTGGATATCGGAGCTACTGAAGATCATGTAGAGTTGATGCCAACAATCGACTTTTGCTCCCTGTTTTCAATCGATTGAGAATCGATTTCATCGGTATTATATGGTGAACTTATCATGGCTTAAGGAAACCGAAGGCACGGTATTTATAATGCTGCTTTGCTTTCATTAATCTCGCAGCCCCACAATTGTGCGCTTTCAAAGTTCTTCTCCTACACCTAGGACTACATACACCAAACCATGTCAGATGAGCAACCTCAAGTTCAGCAAGAGCCCGAGATGAACTCTGCTGCGCTTCAGGCAGCCAAAGCGAGGTTGCGGATATTGATGAAAGATCGGTTATCAAGGCTCTCTCCTGAATCTGTGACAGCCCAGAGTAGGTCAAGCTTGACTACCCCATTAGGAAAAGCCAGCTAATAATGTCGTTAGGCGAAACCCTCTTTAAAACCTTGCTGAACTTCAAGCCCTACCAAGATGCCAAAGCACTGGGTGTATTCCTGTCTATGCCTCGTTGCGAAATACAGACAGATGCTATCGTGAGGCACGCCCTCGCTGCAGGAAAGCATGTCTTTGTGCCGTATCTTCACAGGTCTCGCTTACCTAAGGGTGAAGGGCCGGCCCGGATCATGGACATGGTCAAAGTAAGGGACGTACACGACTACGAGTCCCTGCGGCATGATAAATGGGGCATACCGAGCGTCGACGAATCGACAGTTGACCAGCGGCAGCGCAGTGTGGGTGAAATTGATGGTGACAGCTCTGCCGACATGCCACTTGACTTGATCTTTTTACCTGGAGTTGCCTTCGATCTCGACCCCAAGACTAGGGAAGTGCGAAGACTCGGTCACGGCAAGGGCTTTTACGACTACTTCTTGCACCGCTATTCATTGATCGCCAGCACGGAAGTGGAAAGAGCATCCCAAGATGGCCACGCGCCTGTATTACTATACGCCCTTGCTCTCAAGGAGCAGTTTATTCCTCCTGCGTTGGGTGAGGCTGTCCCTGTTGGACCTCATGATCAACCTATACACGGCATAATTCTCGGAGATGGCCAGATCAAAGAGTCTGCCAGCAGCGACAGAGACTAGAATATAACATTATGACCACTCACAGCCCTCCATTGCCCCTTCAATCCGTGCCCGCCCTGTCTGACAAGATTTGCGCGCTTCGTCTGCCGTCCTCGGAATCGTCCGAAAGAGGGTAACTTGCTCGTAATGTGAGATGGCCGTTTTAGAGACGAATGCATCGTAGATCAGACGGCTTCTTGGATTAATGAAACGTTGTCGCCTTTCAATAAGATTTGCCCTGCATTGGGTTAGTATGACACGAGCGCATCTAGATGGTAATGACGGCGACACACCTAAGCTTCTTCGTTGTTCCTCCGGATTCGTCTTGGTGGGCTGTTTGACCTCGACGGCGTCGTCAATGACAAGATTCATGAACTCGTCGAATCCCTGTTAAGACCGCCGTTAGTACTAGGCAGAAGAACAGCGCGGGGAAGGCTAAGATCTGGCTGACTGGCTGGACATACTCTGATCTTGCCCTCGATTCTGGTGGACAGCTGCTCGTATAACCAGATCTTGACGGGGGCATGTGTCTGAAGTAGCTTGAAGATGAAGTTGATAGGTGGGAGCAGGACCTTGCGTCCTCCACCGCCGCGGCCGGTCATTCTGCGAAAGAGAGACGGGAGGGATGGGCGCGTGCTTCGATGGAATGCAAGGATGACGGCGGTGCGAGTGCAGCAAAGACGGGTTGATTTTGTTGCTGCTCCAGAGGGGTGGGAGGACGTAGCTTCGGAATAATGCGATAGAGCTGGAGGTGGGTGAATTTTGGCAAGGCTGTCGGTACTTCCTGGGCGATTTTGACCGGGACCCGCCTCTGTTGATGCACCAGCACTGAAGAATAATAATAAGTACATGTTCGAGCAGACCTGCCTTATTAGCGGTACGGAAGCAGCCTACCAGGTAGGTACATGTAGCGTACCTACCTCAAATTACGTACATGTACACAGCAAAGGTATCATCCCTCCATTCGCTGCGTGACTAGTACATCTAGATACGTTACTAACAACTACATACGTCTGGCTCATGCACTGGATTTTAAGGACCCCTCCCTTTCATCGGCCTCGACAAGCTCGATTTTTTATTTCCTTCCTTTTGGCCTTGTCGCCTTCTCTCGACGCCCGCGCTCCCATACCGTCCCACGCTTCCCCATCTCTCAGCGCTCTGTCTGTCTTCCTCTCTCGCCGTTCTCGCACGGCAGCCACAGCCGCTGCCGTCATTCTGCGTGCCCACCCCCACCACAGCTCCAGATCCCCCCGATCAAAACACGAGTTGCGCAGCCATGGGTACAAACAGCGCTGAGCAGGCCTTCGCCCTCGACGATGTCCTCCAGGCCATGCTGACCATGCGGGGTGGGGACTCGGACAGGAAGGCCAAGGCTACCAAGTATCTGGGCGAATTCCAGAAGTCGGTACGTCCAACCAACACCCTCCATTTCCATCTGCTTTCTGACTGACATCTCCCTCCCGTACAAACAGCGAGCCGCCTGGACCGATAGCATCAGTATCCTCAAGTCCGCCGCCGACCCCGGAGACAAACTCTTTGCTGCGACCACCTTGAAGGGAAAGGTGCGCCCCCTAGCTCCTTCTCGCGCCCATCCTCCACCACTGACATGCCCGTCATTCACAGATAACATTTGACCTTCAGACCCAAGTCCCGACCAGCGAGGTCGCCGCTGTGCGCAACCAACTGCTCGAGCTCCTGCAGCTCTATGCGCCCGGTCCTAAGCCTATCCGAGTCCAGCTCTGTGTGTGCCTGGCCATTCTGGCCATCCAGATGAAGGAGTGGAAGGATGTCCTACCTGTCGTGGTGTCCTCTCTCGGCAATCAAGTCGAAAGCCATGCTTGCATACTAGACTTTCTCAGAGTCCTCCCGGAAGAGGTTACAGAAGGGCGCAAGATCAACTTGACAGTACGTGGAACGAGACATACCAGCACGACCTCTGCCTTGTCATCTTTCGGCGGCAATCCGTGGTGGGACGACAAAACTTGGATAAGAGTCTAATATTCGGTTCTCATCTAGGAAGAAGAACTCAACCAAAGGACCACCGAACTACTTGGAGATAATGCACCGCAAGTGGTTCAGCTCCTCATCAACTATGCTCAATCTTCTCGTGAGTAAACTCGAAATACCCAAGCTGCTAATGGCTTCCGCTAAATGCCCAATCTTCAAGCTGCCGCCGCGACCAATCCACAGCTTTTTGAATGTATAACGTCCTGGCTTCGGGAAGTGCCCGTTAGTGAGATCGTCAACTCACCACTCCTTAATGTCATCTTCACTGCGATGGATAACGACTCATCCCTACAAGCCGCTGCCGAATGCATAACGACGATTGTTCGCGAAACCAGAGAGGTAGATGAGAACATTGAGATCATACAGGTTCTCCTACCCAGAGTTCTGGCATTACGGCCAAAGATCCAGAAGTTCGTCGAGGAAGAAGATGCCGAGTCTTACAAATTCCTTACCCGAGTCTTGGCCGAGGCTGGTCTATCCTGGGTTGTCGCCATTGCTCGTGAGCCGTCACATTTCAGACCACTCGTCGAAGCTATCCTGGAATGCGCCGCAAGGGACAAGGACCGTGATGTGATCGACAACACCTTTGAATTCTGGTATGAGTTGAAGCAGTACATTGTTATTGACAAATACATGCAAGCGAGATTGGAGCTTGTTGATGTCTACTCCAAGCTCGTTGACATCCTCCTTACGCACCTGCAGTTCCCTGAAGTGGGATCCGGTAATGAGAAAGATTTATTTGATGGCGATCGCGAGGCCGAGGAAAAGTTTCGCGAATTTCGACATCAGATGGGCGATACGCTCAAGGACTCTTGCGAAGTAATGGGTGTTACCGAGTGTCTCACCAAAGTACTCAACGCCATCCAAATCTGGATGCAGAAGTACGCAAATCTGGCAAATGGTGTCATCGTGCCGCACTGGCAGAAACTGGAGGCACCATTGTTTGCTATGCGCGCAATGGGCCGCATGGTTGACAAAGACGAGAGCATTGTCCTCCCTCAGCTTATGCCATTACTCGTACAGATGCCAAGTCATGAGAAACTACGTTTTGCGACGATAATGGTCCTGGGCCGGTACACCGAATGGACGGCAGAGCATCCCGAATTTCTCACACCTCAATTCAGCTATATCGTCTCATCCTTCGAAAGCGATTCCAAAGAGATTCTTCAAGCGGCTTCCATGGCGATCAAGTATTTCTGCACTGACTGCAAACGTCTTCTGAGTGACCAAGTATTTCAACTGCAGCGATTCTACGAACAAGTACTGGATAAGGTCCCAACTGTCAGCCGAGAAGAGATTACGGAAGGTGCTGCCGCTGTTGTCTCGGTACAACCTAAGAGCGAGATATACAAGCTACTCAACTTGTTCTGTGAGCCATTGATTCAAAGACTCATGGTCAAAGCGAACAACGCCACAGACCATGATGGAAAACTCGCAGTTGCTGACCACCTGCAACTTATTACTTTGTTTGCTCAAATTGTTGTGATCCTCCCTCCGGTAGAGAAAGGAGAGCAAGATCCAGCGATTCAGTACTGGCAAGAGGTATTTCCCATCCTTGCCAAGGTTCTGGCGAGCTTTCTTGACTTCCAGCCAATCTGCGAGAGGGTTTGTCGCTGCTGGAGATTGCTTGTCATCGCTCATCGAACTGCTATGGCACCAATGTTGCCGGCCATGGCAAACGAGTTGGCCAACGGCTTCGCCACTTCGAGGCAAGGTTGTTTCTTATGGGTAACTGGTGCAATCTTGCGAGAATTTTCCGAGGATCGTGAGCATGTAGAGCCGGCGATGACAGAGAACATTTACGCATTCTTCGAAGCGCAGGCTACCAATGTGTTGCGCTTCATCAGTGAGCTTACGGCACAAGAGCTGCCTGATGTAACGGAGGACTTTTATCGCTTAGTCGTGGACGGGCTGGTTTACTATCCTCAGAAGTTCATCCCCTCGCCCCTTTTCGCACCTATATTTGAAGCCGCTATATCAGTTTTGACGTTGATACAGCGGGAGCCGTTGTCTGCCACCCTCCACTACATACGTGACGTGCTGGCTTGGGGAACAGCTTCACGGGCGTCTCACGAGATGATGGCACCTGAGACTCACGAGCAGTTGCGGGGGCTCGTGAAGGCGCTTCTGATTTCCCAGGGCGAGGCACTTGTTAAACGCATCCTCGCAGGCATGATGATCACCTTCCCCGGAGATTGCTTTGCCGACGCCAGCGGGGCTCTGCTTACACTATTCGAGATTTTACCGGAGCGAACGGTGGCGCAGGTTGACGCGACTCTCAAAATGCTCCCGCAAGGAACAATCACTCCGAATGAAGTCGACAGACTTGTTACAAAGATCAAGGAACGGCTTAATGGCAACGATCGGGGGGATATTCGACAGATACGTTCTCTGATGCAAGACTTTACCAATACGTACCGGAGAAGATACATAGCACCAAGAGATGGACTTGGCGACCTCGAGGGTTCTCGCTTCCGGTTTGAGGGTTAGAGGCCGTCTCCGATTCGGAATTGAGTTCCGGTGCTTTCAGAGCCAGTCGAGCGCAGATGGAGTGTCGCATTTTATACCGACCAGCTATTCTGACTACTGAGGTGAGAATACGTGGTGATGATGATGACAACGACGGACTTCTTAGGATGGGAACTTTACAATAGACAGGCAGGCAGAAATGTGAGTAACCAGTCTCAAGATCAGGCCATTGATGTTATGAAAGCTACCATCAGACAAGATGCATGGGTCAGGGGGGTGGCAGATGGAAGACAGGACTTCGTTCCATTTCAAGGGCTCAATGGGAAGGTGCGATGCAAATTGTCACATATTGTAGCTAGCGCATAGCATAAGGGAATGGCAGGTTTGTTACTTTCTAATATGAAGAAGAGGGAAGAGAAATGGGAAGATGAGAAGCCAAAATGTAGAGCTTCCTCACTAACGGAGGGAGAGGACCCTAGGTTTCGGGGAAAGAATAAAGAATATTTACAAAAAATGCCTTAAACGCAATTGAGAAAAACTGAGCTATTTTGGGTAGGTGGGGCTCTGATTTCTGCTTATTGTCAGACGCTTGAGCTTAGAAGAGGGAGGAGAGAGAAAAAAAAAAAAAATTAGCTGCTAATGCAAGTTGCTGCAGATAGCTTCCGGAAGCTACCCTTATGTATAACCCACGTTCTTTTCTTAAACAAACATCATCACATACCACATTGGATGCTGCTCTTTTCCCCTCGGCCCATCGTCTTTTCGTGGTCGAGGCATGCTAATCATTGGAAACACTCGGTGCGCAATATGGCGACAGACTCAACCTTCACCCGAGATGGCCAAGACTACGCCCAGGTCCGAGAGGGTCTTGCTCGCCTTCTCGTGCCTGTCTCGGATGACAAGGACGCCGCCGTCTTTTACAATCCCATACAGCAGTTCAACCGCGACCTGACCACTCTGGTCATCAAAGCCTACGGAGAAGATGTTGTGTCCCGACCACGTTCCGCCAATGCGAAACACATCGCCAAAAGGAAACGCCCCAAGTCTGACGTCGACAGTCGCGATCCCAAGAAGCAAGAGACTGAGCTCACAACCACCGACGCTTTGCCTGTCCAGGAGCCACAGCAACCGTCCACAGACAAAGAAAAAGACACTATCACGAAAGATCTAGACATGTTCAAGGACGTAGATACGCTCATGGATGTTCCAGACACAGTCAATGGGAACCCAGAACACACTGCCTCCACATTGCCCACTGAAAGCAAAGAAACAAAGGCGCAAAAAGATCCTCAGCGCCAGGGTCCTAGCTTTACCATCCTCGACGCGCTCTCCGCAACAGGTCTTCGTGCTCTCCGGTATGCTCAAGAACTCCCTTTCGTTACGTCTGTAACTGCCAATGATCTTGACGCCTCGGCTGTGGAAGCCATTCGCCGCAACGCCGAGCACAATGAGATCCACTCCAAAATAAATGCCACTCAAGGCGATGCCCGTGTGCATATGTACACCGTGCTAGCTGATGAAGAAACTCGCAAAGGTGACGCAGAGAAGCGTGGGAAAAAGCCTAGCATGGCATCGAAGAAGTACAATGTTATTGACCTCGACCCCTACGGCACTGCGGCCCCCTTTCTGGATGCTGCCGTCAATGCTGTGCGAGGCGACGGCGGCCTCTTGTGCGTCACATGTACAGACTCGGGCGTATTCGCGTCCAACGCATATCCCGAAAAAGCATTCTCACTTTACGGTGGCATCCCCATCAAGGGGAACTACTCCCACGAAGTCGGGTTACGGCTGGTTCTGCACAGTATTGCCGCCTCTGCCGCCCGTTACGGCCTGGCAATTGAGCCACTTCTTAGTCTCTCCGTCGATTACTACTGTAGGGTCTTTGTCACAGTCACCAAGTCCCCAGCCCAGGTCAAATTCCTCGCCGGTAGAACAATGGTTGTGTATAATTGTGACAATGGATGTGGCGCCTGGGAGACACAGCTCCTGGCTCGCAACAGGAAGTTTCCCAACAAATCCGGCAACGGCTTTTATTACAAACACAGCGCCGCCCTGGCCCCTACGTCCGAGTCGATGTGTAAGCACTGCGAGAGCAAGATGCATCTTGCCGGTCCCATGTACGCTGGACCATTACACAACCCCGAATTCATTAAGAAAGTTCTCCAAGAACTACCCAACGTCTCGGACGAGATCTACGGCACAAAGCCAAGAATCGAGGGAATGCTGCAAACTGCTCTTGAAGAAATTCTACCCCCTCCAGAAGATCCAACCCCGAAATTGAAAGAGGACCAGTATGCAGCCCTTGAACCATATCCTTTCTACTTTCACCCCGGCAATCTTGCCGGTGCTTTGCATTGCGTGTCGCCGGATGAGGATAGTTTCCGAGGGGCTATCCGTCATCTGGGCTACGAAGTGACCCGGAGTCACTGTAAAGGAGGAAGCATGAGGACTAATGCCCCTTGGTCTGTTGTGTGGCACGTCATGAGGGAATGGGCCCGACAAAAGCACCCCGTAAAGGTAGAGAACATACGTGAAAACACTGCAGCGTATAGATTACACAGACTGGGTGCGGCTGCCCACCGCGAAGAGGACGAGATTGACAAGCTGGAGGTAGTGTTCAACCAGAAGCTGGGGCGTGACAGATCCAAACCAGGACTTGTCCGCTATCAAACCAATCCGAAAGAGAATTGGGGTCCTCAGAGCCGAGCGAAGAAGCACTGATGACGATTTAAGTGTGTGCATTGCGTTGAATTTGCATCGGAAAGATGGGGAGTTCAATGGAAAAGAAAAACTGGAATTGATACCCTTTGCTTTGAGATTAGCATAGAATCTTGCTTGATATTGAGCATGTTGCGAAATTGATGATACTTCATTTGCCTCTTAGCAGCATCTTTCTTGCTGCCGGATGATGATTGAGTGGTCCACTTTCACGTGCTACTAATAGGACATATTTACGGGATACCTCCCTTATCTCTCTCCCAAGTACATTTGCTGTCTCACCGTTTGAGGATTCTGTAGGCCTAACACACTTACAATTGAATACTACAGCCCTCCCGAAATGTCGACGGGGAATACACCCAGTGAAACAGGAGGGGTTGTGGCCATTCCGAAGACGGAAGAAATGATCTGCATTGTCAAGCAAGCATCATCACCAGCCACGGGACATGTTGAATATGAAACTATCTCCCTAACTGAGGAGGAAGCGGGTGGAAAGACACTTTTCAAATTATGCAGCATGAACATTGCTGAGTATGCACTGCCTCGGTCGCTGCTTAACGAGTTCCTGGTGGATAGCGGCGACGGCGTCAACAAGTTACTGGCACCGCCGCATCTTCAAACGGGACCCTCGCGTCGCGTGCACGTCCTTGTTTCTACCATGTCAGGCACGGCACTCGCAAATCAGTTCTATGAAGACGTGCTGGAACCGTTTTTGAAGATGTTCGGCCTTTGTGCCGCTGACTCGGAAAGCTCGGAGGGCGAGAAAGAAGCCGGCACTTATCGACTCGTCGTCACACAGAGCGCCAAAACCGTCAGTGAAGTCGCCCGTGAACTTGCAGCGGTCGACAGTTCTGGCAGCGATCTGGCGCACACCATCATACTTCTCAGCGGCGATGGAGGCGTAGTGGATATGCTGAACAGCACGGCCGCAGGAGTAGACGAAGACCAGGATCCGTCGACGATACGGCAAGGCAAAGCACCGCCGGTTGTAGCGATCCTTCCGCTCGGGACAGGAAATGCGCTCTTCAACTCGCTGCATAAGACAGCGCCGGCCGCCTCGGCCCTCGTACAGAGTCTACGGACTTTACTCCGGGGCAGACCGGCTCCGCTGCCGTCGTTCAAAGTCGAGTTTCCGGAGGGCTCCCGCAGCATAACATACTGCGAGAAGAGCGGCAGTACTTCTGAGTTGCTTGAAGATTCTCGGAGTGTGTCTCACCTCTACGGCGTCGTGGTTGCAAGTTACGGGTTTCACAGCCAGCTAGTGTGGGAGAGCGACACACCTGCGTACCGAAAGCACGGGGCGGCTCGGTTCCAGATGGTGGCGCAGGAATTGCTGAAGGAGAGTCATGCTTATCAGGCCAAGGTGCAGGTCGTTCGATCTGCTACCACTCCTTCATCTACGTCTACGGATAGATTTCAGCAGCCAGAAAGCACAGTGGAAGAGCTAGACGGCGGAGGTGCTCACACCTACGTCCTCGCGACGCTCGTCTCGAACCTCGAGAAGACGTTCTGCATCTCGCCCGCGAGTTCGCCTCTGGACGGGCAACTACGTCTCGTGCATTTCGGGCCCGTGGACGGCGCGAAGACAATGGAGATTATGATGGGTGCGTATGGGGGTGGCAAACATATAGATATGCGCTGGCAAGGTGATGGGGGACAAGAGAACAAGGTAGGCCACGAGGCGATCGACGAGGTGAGAATCACGACGATGGAACGAGACGCGCGATGGAGGAAGTTTTGCATTGACGGCACGATCGTAGACGTTCCTGAAGGTGGGTGTGTGGTTGTTCGTAGAGAGGCGAAGACGAGGTTGAGGGTTTTGGTTCAGGCAGATGTGATATCCTAGCGACTCCCGTGTAGACATACATCAATTGGAAAGGGATTCTTCTACACGCCAACTGAGCTTATGTAGGCGCAAGTTCTTTCCGTGGTTGAGCGGTGTGCGAAGACAGAAGACTGTCCGGCCACCCTACCCCCTTATTCCCGCACGTCTATTCGAAACTCAACAAGTACTCCGAAGGAGATTCCCATCAATTTGGAAATTGACGATAACGCCCTCTTTGGTCATTTCTCTGTACACCACTTTGCCCTCCTTTTTTTTTTTTTTTTTTAAACTATGTCAATTCTGGGTGAGGCATGGAACCTTATTGGCAGAGAGCTGCTTGGTGCTTCTTCTTGATCAGAATGATTCATCCACACTAGTGTAACCTATCCGCATCTTCACTTTAGGTACCCAAGGGTCTGGAATAAATACAGAGCTCTATCTCTAAGCACAACAAGGAGCATGTTGAATCGAGCTAGATTCTTTCTGTTCTCATCTTCATCTCTTTTGCGGTATTGCCACCATGACGTCCATGGAAGAAGAGAGCGTCACAACAATACTGTGCACGTCTAAACAGACCCGGTTCAGCATTGCAACGCCTAGTTATCGCGAGGTAATGTCCTGAATGGCTGCCCGGACCACTTAGACTGTAACTGACCAGAAGCGCAACGCAGCTTGATATTGAAGGACTCGACATTACCGTCACCTCGGGCCCGTCCGTTACCAAGGGCAAGGCCGCCAAAGGCAAGTCCAAAGGCGAAGGCCTTGAGATATTACATAATGCAACACTACGCCTCAAAGCTGGTCAGAGATACGCACTCATTGGTCGAAATGGAACGGGTAAATCGAGTAAGATAATTAATTCATTGTTAAGTTATCCAGACTTAGGCAGGCAGGAAAGTGCTGATCCATTCCCTAGCACTTCTCAGGGCGGTTGCCTCCAAACTGATCCCTGGTATACCAGAGCAGACTCGCATAGTTATACTGCAGCAAACCAATGTGCAAGATGCAAGTGCAGATGCGACAGAGTCTTCGGAGCCAACCTCTGAGAAAGGTGCCAATGTTTTAGAGGAAGTCATCGAGCGCGCTACGGCTAGACAAGAAGCGCAAAGAGATATCGAAGGTAAGATTGCCGTCCTAGTCTTCTGCCTTCCGAATCGAACAGTGGCTAAATGGCTGTCAGCTCTGTCGCGTGGTATTGAGGGTTCTGATTCCTTTGGGGCATTGCGAAGTCTCCGGAAGCTCAAGCACGAACATCTTCAGAGAGAGCTTTTTCTCAAAAACAAGGACGCTCGACTACGGAGCGGCGCAAGGGGCTTGCAGGCGCGGAAATCGCTTGTAGCCATGGAGAAGAAGGTCGCAGAGTTCCAGTCATTGTACGAGCAAGAAGACGGAGATATTGCACTGGACACGCTCGCGAAAGAGACTAGCGAAGCTGCAGATATGCTTGCCGACTTACAACTTCAGATAGAGCCGTCCAAGATAGCAGAGATCGAGTCGCGAGCCAAAAAGATCCTCACCGGCCTCGGTTTCTCGGTTGTATCGATGCAAAAGAAAGTCTCGAGTCTTTCGGGTGGTTGGAAAATGCGAACGTCACTGGCGGCTGCTCTGCTCCAGGATACAGATATACTCATTCTCGACGAACCAACTAACTTCCTCGACTTGCTAGGCATCATGTGGCTGCAGCAATATCTCATTGCACAGGCTGAGACCACTTACGCTCCGACGCTGATGATGGTATCGCACGATCGCGATTTTATATCTTTGTGTACAGACCTCCTGATTATTCGCGACAAAGGCTTGACGTACTTCCACGGGGATCTTCCCACATACGAATTAGCCCAAGCCGACAAAAAGGTGCATTTGAACAAGGTGAAAGAGGCTCAAGACCGACAGAAAGAACACATAGAGAAGACAATACAGCGCAATATGCGCGATGGCAAAGCCAAAGACGATCAGAATAAAATACGTCAAGCCAAGTCGCGCCAAAAGAAACTTGATGATCGCTGGGGCCTTGAGACAAGCGCCAAAGGCGGTCGATTCAAGCTGAATCGTGATCACGTTGGGTTTCACCTGACGAGCCGTGCCGAGATAGATATTCCACAGGATGAGAAGCCTGTTCACTTCTCTCTCCCCGAACCGCCAGACCTGCGCTTCCCAGGCAGCTTGCTGTCGCTGGAGAAGGCGTCGTACCGCTACCCGAGAGACCAACGCGCTAGGGCTGTGCCGATGCCACTGATCCTTCAGGACGTGACCTTGTCTATTCACATGGGAGACCGAATAGGCGTCCTTGGTCTCAATGGAAGCGGTAAGTCGACACTGATCAAGCTGCTCGTAGAGGAGACGAGACCTAGCTCTGGAACCTTTACGACACACCCACGTCTCAAGCTTGGCTATTACTCGCAGCATGCTGTGGAACAGCTTCAGGTGAGTTGTGTTGTTCCCCCTTGTTCCGTATCACAGCTTTTACCCAGCTGCTTGGTTACTTACCGAATAACTTAATTAAAATAGATTCTCGGCACTGCAGACCCGCAACTCACGGCTCTTAGTCTCCTCATGGGCCCCGAAAGCGCCGCAGACGAAGAAGGCCAAGCACGTGCGCTCCTCGGCTCGCTCGGCCTCCCGGGACGCATAGCCTCCGACGTTCCCGTGCGCAAGCTCTCTGGAGGACAGTTGGTGCGGCTCGAGCTCGCCCGGATCCTACGGGGACGGCCACATTGCCTTGTTCTCGATGAGGTCACGACACACCTCGATTACGAGACAGTAGCTGCATTGCGTTGCGCTCTTCGTGACTGGGAGGGCGCGGTTGTTGTGGTGAGCCACGATCGATGGTTCATGCGTGGAGTTGTCGAGGGCCTTACTGTGGATGGTGACGAGGAGAGCGAGGGTGATGGTGATGATGATGCAGGCGAGCCGGATGAGGAGATTCCGAGACGGAGGCTGGTGTATCGTTTACGGGATGGGCTGCTGGGTCATTTGCCGGGAGGAGTGCAGCAGTTCGAGAATGGCCTTGAGAAGAGAGTCGCAAAGCTCGTGGATGGTTAATAACGAATTTGCCAGGAGCTTTTTCTAGCCCTGCGTATGTACTCTGTTCGAGGCCTCCTTAGTGCAGCCTTTCCCCATAACCTCATCATTCAATATTGTGGTGTCATTTTCATTGTGAGACTGTAAGATTGGACCATGAATGTTATCATTTTGACATTGACAAACCGGGCCAACATGAAGAAGCCACCGTTTAAGCATTGGATCGGTTATGAAACCTGGGTTGGCTACACCAACAGAGTTCTCTTCTCTCACCCTTGGCAAAGCCCATAATCTGTAACGGCCGGGGCCTGTTAGTAATTAAAAAGAACGCTCATCACTCTGCGTATACCCCGGTGATTGACGTTTTGTTCATATCCTCCGAGGTGCGTGCCGAGATCATCGATTTGCAAGGGAAAATGCCAGGATTTGTGCTTTTTGCTCTGCTTTCTAGGAAAAGAGTTTGCAGCTCTGATGGCCGGGGTCCAACTCATTTCGCGGGATCTCAATACCTGCCCTACTTGGTCGCTTAATAAGGCTGATGGTCGCACGGAACGGTGAGCGCGTCAAGCCTTAAAAGCAAACCACAGGGCAAAGATGGCTGGCCATCAGGGATCGTTGCCGATCACGACAGCTCCCTGGATAGCAAGAACATGGAAGGACTGCGATCTTCCGGTACGCCCCGAGCGCTCCGAGCACCGAGTAGGCCAGGCAAGCGGTGGAACAAAAAACTGACACACTTCTAACATACCCTCTTGCGAAACAACTCAACACAACCGCAATACGGGACGTAGCTCTGTCAAATCTCAAACCAAATAGAATTAAAATATTATTAATTATTATTCTTAAGACAAAATAGATTTGAGCCTGAAATACGGCTGTACTAAGTGACGCAATAAGTGGTAATGTTAGTAAAAGTGTGTCAGTTTTTTTTTACACCGCTTGCCAGGTAACAGTGGAACATAGTTAGTGCTACCTCTGCTAATTAGCTATATTTAGTTGTACCTACCTTGCTGTGGATAAGGTGGATAGGGATGCTGTGTCCTCGCAATTCCGCATTTTCTCGGTAGGGGTTGAAGGAAAACCAACTCGGTGCCGACCGAACGTGAAGATGGTGCTTTTCATGTAAATCTCAAATTTACAACCAGATCCAGCATATTTATCAAATTACGAGAAAGATGTGTGTTCTGTCAAAGCAAGGATAATTTTTATCCACGCAGCTGGGAGCACGGATGTTGATGTACACATGTGACAGCCTAGAACAAGCTCGAGATGATGTGAGACAGCGCCTTGCTCGCCTTGTACGGTATCACCTCAGCGAGGTACTGTGATCATAATTATACATGATCTGTGTTCGTTTGATCTAATGGTATATGCGCATATTTTACCACGTAAGATGGCAATAGAGGAAAGGGACGTTGCAGGAGGGTGCATTGCTTGGCGCCTTACCAGACTGCATCCCTAGTTTAACACGTATGCGAGGGAACGCTTCCCAGCCGATCCCTTGGTCTAGAACTGGGGCGAATGGTGTTGCTATCGTCAGATAAAAGAAAATTTCTCTCGGCGGTACTGTATTCCGTATACAGACAAATGCTGCCAATAGTCGGCATTTTTAAGCCGCGCTGTACCGAAAATGCTTTTATAGTTTGTTAGCCGCGTGGCCATGTGATCGATCTCGTGAAGAGCTTTCTAGCTGAGGGTTTTGTGATACGGGAGCTGGGGTTCTGGGGCTCCGCATGGGGCAACCGTTAGGTTGGGAGAAAAAAGTAGAGAGAAAAGTGACTAGGAAGAAAAAAAAAACCTCTCTGGTCAGTCGGACCAGGTTGGAACCTCGGGCGCTGGCGAGGTGACCAATTGCGGCAGACGTTGAAAGGAGTGCGCTCGAACAACAACTTGAAACCCCTGTTTGTCAGTCTTGCCTTGAACGGACAGCAACCAATGCGCCAATATTTTTGCTGGCAATGACTACGGAGTAAAGGCGCATTAAGGGCTGCTTCCAGTTTGAGTCTCGACCGAAGCTGCAGACATGATGAGAGGAAATTAGACCACGGTCTTTGTTAGGTAATAGATTGCCAAATCTAATATTACCCTTTATCTGTTGGCTCTTCAATAATGATGATTTGTGGAAGAGCTGACCAGAGTACAGGTAATTACTTGCGTTAAAACAATCATGGTGAAGGAATACTAGTGGCCGAAGGGTGCCGCATTTGCGCCGAAGGTCAACACTTGTCATCATATGCCGCTGCTCTTCTTCAAACAGGCCCTATGATGGGGCGTCCACGAGAGCCAGAGCCCAGCGTCTGGGATTGCACGCGTGCCTCGGTGAGTTGGTACCGTTGTTGGATCTAAGGTCGATATGGTCGTCTGTGCATGCCAATAGTTTCGCCATTCAAGTCCAGTGATGGATAGAAGATTGGCGGGAAACCGTCCTGGCAGAAGATACCTACTTTAGAGTCGGGCCGATACGGTACCTGAACCTCGAGTATGGCCCCCTGAAGTTCTAATCCGCTGCTAAGAAGAGACTGGACGGCATAGGTGCCATGGCGATCCTTGTCGGCAGCATGTGTATCTACTGTACTATTGGTTGGCCGCGTCCTTGGTGTGATATGTAAAACAGTGTGGGGTGTGGGAAAAAGGGATACGAAGTAGCTGGAGTGGGAGAAAGGGTTGTGCAGGACCCTGTGACAGATGAAACTTTTGTATAGACGCGCTTGGGGAGGTCTCCGGCTACCTATGCGCATGTCATGTGGGCACAGTGCTTCCTACAGGCTACTGGAGATGTAGATCACCGAGAGATCGCAGTATCTGTCCGATCTACTCCGTAATACCTGTAACAAGTCTCAATGATCGATATACAGATGCGCTTCCAGTAACAAGGGATACCACCAAGATAATTCGACTGGGTTACCTTCATCCTCTTCTCGAACAATGCTCCCCTCTAAGAGTCCGTGGAAACCCTTCTCCAAAGAGAGAGATGAGCGAGAGAAATGATAGAAGATGAAGTAAAACCCAGATTCGCATTAGCATGGAATTTGGAATTCAGTAATTTTGTTGCACGGGATGAGCTTATAGTACCTACTTCATGATGAAGAGTGGCATGGGAAAGCTGCCAAGCAAACGCCACCTGCGCGGACCCTCCAATAGGAAGCCAAGCTTCTCGAGCGGCCCGGCGAATGCCATTGCCCATCGTTAGTCTTCTTATTTGGTGTGGGGAGAAGATCACCGAATCAAACAGCTAAATTTAAATAAAATGGGAACAAACTTGTGCAAGTGAGTCAATCATGTAACGTCGCCTTCCCACATCCCTTTCTGTATTGCGCTGACGAGCCTCGCCACCTGCCGGCTCTCATTTGTCGGCCAAGCGCCTGGCAGAGCAATAGAGTGAATGCGTGCAGCAGGTATATGATTCGTGTACTCGGTCCAGGCGGGATCGGCACAGTGATCTTGTTTCATGCTCGCACAGAATACGGGCGATCGAATTGTTGGTTGCAGCCGGATTCGAGGCGTGGTCTGTTAATCAAGAGAGGGTCTTTCCCCGGGTTGCACCCGTTTCATGCTCGCCCGCCGATGACTTGCATGCCGTGCTGAGACGGCGACTACTCGAGGATGATCATCATTATTATGACTGCAGTACAATACTCAGTAAAACGGAATACTGTATGTACGTGTAGCGAAGAGGGTGACAGTAACAGTGTGAGTATCGATGATGTATTTTACGTTATTATTGATTCTAGATCTGATTCTGTAACAACAGCGAGGACGATCCGAAAGCGTGGACCAGAGACAGGAAAAAAAAAGCTAGTGGGAATGCATGGATTAGGCCACGAGGTCAAGGGGGCCTGCTTTACGACAGCACCCCACCCCAATCTCCATCTCACTTCCCCAATTCTCCAGCTTGGGGGAAAGTCTGCCCCAGAGCGCCCCCAGGACCACGATCCTTCTGGCAGGCTCGTGTGGAGTCGCCTGTCCGCATCTCGGTCAAACCAGGCAGCGGAGACGGCCCTTTTAACTCTATCCCCCCTTGTCGCTGCCGCTCTTGCCCAATGGCCCTCAGGCGAACGTCCCCTTTGGGTCTAGGCCGCAGCCAAACACCGTGTCGAATCCATCATGTCTCCGAAATTGAATCCTGGTCCTACCCACCCGGCCCATGGCCACGCGAAGTGAGAGACGTGCTGCTGCTGCAAGTCGAGCCAGACGCGGCCATGCGAGTTGCTCATCCCTATTAGCTATATAATCCCGTCGCCTCTGCCTCTTCCGGCTCTTAGGCCCTCTTTCCCTTCTCCTTGTTGCCATCCTCGAACCATCCTCGACGAGCAGGTCTCTTGAAAATCCTAGAGAAAGATCCAATTGGACTAGTAAACCATGGCTGGCGGTGTTACTGTCTCCGGCACCAACGATGTGTCGCGCATTGAGGCGCCCATCACCCTCAAGGCCTACCTGATCTGTGCCTTTGCCGCCTTTGGCGGTATCTTCTTCGGCTACGACACTGGTGAGTCCAAACTCCACACTCTAGCTAGCTGGTGGTGTCACTAATGAGGATCCGATATAGGTTGGATGGCTGGCGTCCTTGACGAGCATTACTTCATCTCCCTGTACACCGGCATCCCGTATGATTTCAAGACTAGCATGCCGGCCGGCGACCCCAGCAAGTTCGTCATCAATGCCTCTACGTCTTCTCTCTTCACCTCGATTCTCTCGCTCGGTACCTTCTTGGGATCGCTTGTTGGCGGTGATATTGCCGACTTCATTGGTCGCCGACCCACTATCATCGGAGGCTGCCTCGTTTTCTGCGTTGGCTGCATTCTTGAGATCGCCAGTACTAATCAAGAGGCTCTCTTCGTTATCGGCCGTCTGATCGCCGGTGTCGGTGTCGGTTTCATCTCTGCTGTTGTCATTCTGTACATGTCTGAGATTGCTCCCAAGAAGGTCCGTGGTGCCATGGTCGCCGGCTACCAATTCTGCATCACCATCGGAATTCTGCTCGCCAGTCTGGTCGTCTATGCCACCCAGAACCGCTCCGACACAGGCTCCTACCGTATCCCCATCGGTGTTCAGTTCTTGTGGGCCATCATCCTCGGTGGCGGTCTGTTCTTCCTTCCCGAGTCTCCCCGTTATTACGTCAAGAAGGGTAAGCTCGAAGAGGCTGCCGCGGCTCTGTGCCGTGTTCGTGGCCAGCCCATGGAGTCCGAATACATCAAGGACGAAATTGCTGAGATTGTCGCCAACAACGAGTATGAGCTGGCCAACATTCCCCAGCTGAGCTATGTCGGTTCCTGGCTTGCTTGCTTCAAGGGCTCTCTCGGCAACGGTGCTAGCCCTATCCGCCGTACTATCCTTGGTGCTGGTCTTCAGTGTGCCCAACAATTTACTGGTATCAACTTCATCCTTTACTTTGGTCCCCAGTTCTTGACCGGACTCCACACCGTCAACAACGTCTTCCTCACCCAGATCATCTTCACTCTGGTCAACGTGTTGTCCACTCCCTTCTCGTTCTACATCATTGAGAAGTTCGGTCGCCGCAAGCTCCTCATTGGTGGCGGTAGCCTCATGGTTGTCTCCCAGTTCATCATTGCCATCATTGGTGTCACAGCTGGCTCCCCCCAGAGAAACATCCCCTCTGCCGTCAAGGCCGAGATTGCCCTGATTGCCATCAACATTTCCGCTTTCGCCGCGACCTGGGGACCTACTGCCTGGGTCGTTGTTGGTGAGATCTTCCCTCTCCCCATTCGATCACGTGGTGTCGGTATCTCGACCGCCTCTAACTGGTTCTGGAACACTATCATTGGTAAGCACCCTGATCCCATCTTAACGCATTCTACGTCCGCTAATCAAAACCCTAGCTATCATCACTCCTTATCTCGTTAACCCGACCGAGGCCAACCTTAAGGCCAAGGTGTTCTTCATCTGGGGCTCTACCTGCGTTTTCTCCGTCCTTTTCGCCTACTTCCTCTGCCCCGAACTCAAGGGATTGTCTCTCGAACAGGCCGACATGTGTATGCAATCCGTTTCGCCCCGCAAGTCCTCGAGCTGGAGACCCGACCATACCTATGCCTCTGAGATGCATCATCTCGGCGAGAAGAACACCACCGAGGAGGCTAAGGTCGAGGAAGTTTAGGTTTTACAACGACTCATCCTCAAAACTTTTTGGCAATTTTTGGCTGCTCTCTATTGAGTAGATTGGCTAGACAGTTATTTATATATACCTAAGATTCCTAATGAGTGGATGGAATGATTGGATTCCGACACCTGTCTGATACCACAACGTTGTTTATGATACAGTTGAAGATATCCCGGGTTTGTCTGTAAAGAAAACCCATCCTATAGCAATACACTATGGTTAACCCAATCATTCTCCTTACTTCATGATGTGACATGGAACGTAAAAGCAGGGGACCGAAGCATGATGGGGTCCCACTACGTGGTTTGCCACCCGTGTCCCCTTTAGGTTAATAACATGGTTAGTCTATTTCCCCGACTTATTGTGCCCAATTACTCCGTACAGATTTGTCAAGGCGTAGAAGGAAAGAAAAGCTACTCCCTTCGCTAGCCGAGGATGTTACCCCTTTGTTTTGGGCACCTTAACTTGCTAACATAGGAATTCAAACGCGCACACAGTCGTGCTCACATAGAGTATCACATGGGCGCATACAGGCTGACAAGTTCAGAACAATTAGCGTCGAGCGACACTTATGATCTCCGCCTGAGAAGTGAAGAGAGATTTTTCGCACTTCACTCTCATACGAGTACCACGTGCAACGACTGTGTCTTGCCTGGGCTGCCTGTCTTGCCTGAAAACGGCAGGTCAATTCATGCAGAAGAGCGTCGGCAATCAGTTTGTTGCATCTGGAAATAGATTATCAAACAGACTTTATGCAGCCGGTGCATACAGAAAGACCTTGGCCTAAACCTTCAGGCGTTGTACGCTTATTACACTTTTCTGGCATGACATGTTTGATTAAGCGTGGTTCATGTTAATTTCATTTCCCATTGTTGAGAAACTTTTTGCTAACTGGTGCGCGCCTGAAGGATCTTCCTTCCTATAAATCCCTGGGGGGAGGATTGCGGGTTGACCTGCCGATTTTTTTCGTGATGTGTTTCTGTAGCTACGCTGCCGTCTTTAGAGCGTTCTCTACAAGCTGTTCAAGGAAACTCATCACGTAGGAGCCTTGCCATTCATGAGTCCTTTTACTCGTAGGCTTGTCCTAGGAAGTAACAATTATGCATGGTTTATAGCTCATGAAATTTTCATCACCAGGTCGGGTTTTTTTTTTACCTGCCGGGATTGTTAATAGGTTGATTACTCCCGTATTGAGAGAGGCGTGCGCGTCTGCCGGCTGATCCTCCACAGGACTGGCGGCGCTTTTAGCCGCCTTTGCGGGGGAGATTGTCCATCACATAGGACCGGTCAGCGAGCGTAAGAGGTTTTATTATCTTTGTGGTCTAACGGATATACCACCTGCTATGCCTTCAGGCTCTATCCAATACAGTAAGAAAAGGTACTCTCTTTAATGACTATAACGCTACGCCTTGACACGTAATTGGGAGCACAAGGACAATGTCGTCCCAAATACATAATCTTCACGCATTGACCTACCTACATAGATATCTGGTGTAAAACGGGACCTGTCTATCTTCCCCGCGCTACCCCTACTTTGAAAGATATATTCCAGATATGGGGCGCTATAACGGATCTTAAGGTTGATGGTTAATTTGTTACATCGACGGCGTAACCGAGATTGTGAGTTTAAGCGAAGTACTCCGTACAGCCTTATTTCTGCAACAATAAGAGTTGAGTACAGTCTTATCCCTGTAATAATGTCAACTTCCCCGTGGCAATTCTACCTCCGGCAGGACTAAACCATCATTTTGAATGATTTCCAGTGCAACCATAGGAAATCAGAAAACAAAGAATACTTTAGTCAGATTTTGATATCGATTGGATACTGATTCGAAAAAACGTTATTTCTTTGTTCAATTTGTAGCTTCTTATATAATTGAATATAATTATAGAATGGCTGAAGAAAACTGTTGCAATTCCCCACTGCGGATCGTGACATTATTTCGGGGGTTAGACTGTATAACCCTGGCTGTGAGCAAGCAGAATATTGAGGTCATCTATGCTCTGCCTGATTTGTTGTTTTGATGACTAGGAATATGTAGCTTCTCAGCGTGCTGTGCCATGTCTACTGTTGAATCAAGAGACAGATATAAAGACCAAGACGTTGGCAGGTGCACAGTCACGTTTGCGAATTAGACGACTGCACATTTCAAGCAGGCTAATTCAGGAAAGAATTCTATTTACCTGTCCCTATATATACTTTCCCTCCTCTTAGCCACTCTTCGGTGGCACAAAACGCCTTGAGTAAATTGATATAGGAGTGTGCTTGTTGCTCCGTCATGCCATCTTGATCATTGCCGTTCATCAAGGCCCCGAAGCTCCGGAGAAAAAGAATAATCCTCTTATCGAAGAAATGACTGCCGCGCTCCAAATAACCCCTCCGCTTTCCCACAACTTCAAAGGCTCCAAACCACCAAGACGCGTTTTCGAAAAATGGGTATAATGTGGAATGAGAATAAAGCGCCCATATGTACTTGACGAATGAGTACATGAAAGATGAAAGGTATCAGGACAAAAGTTGGATCTGAGAGCCCCAAGGCCTCCAAGAAAAAAGGTATAAATAAGCAATAGACAATAATGTTTGGTATCGTACGTGAAATGCGTAGTGTTTTTGGATTCAAGATTCGAGTAAGAGGCTGTGACATGAATCCAAATAAAAAGCCAGTTAGGAAAGGAAAGTATCCAGCTCTCTGAGCTCCGATATTGTGCATTGCTCCAAATCAGTTAACCGATCTGACCTATTTAGATCAAATTAGATAGATAGCAGCCACGAAGGCAACGACTAGACCAGCAATAGCTGAGCCATCTTGTCGTGGGCTGGCGTCTCCTGTCTTGCTTGTCTCTGAAGCCGATGGCTCGCTCTCGGCGCTGTTGGTGCTCGAAGACGGAGATTGGGTCGTCGAGGCGGTGGGATACGCGAGGCCTGTGCTCACGGTTCCGTTTTGATGGTATACACCGCCGAATATGCCGACTGTATTTGGGCTTAGTGAGCTCGATGCCGGCACGCTGCTGTAGGCTGCCGTTGTTGCGTAGCTAGAGTAGCTAGAATAGCTAGAGTAGCTAGAGATAGGAGTACTTGAGGTCGTGGAGGATGTCGTTGCTGGTACTGAGCTCGAGGATGTCGTGCTACTTATTGCAGGGGTCGGTGTAGGAGTAGGAGTGGGAGTTGACGAGGTAGATATTGAAGTGGACGTGGACGTAGACGATGGGGCGGAGGAACTGGAAGAGCTTGAAGAACCTCCTCCTGATAATCCGTCTATGTTGTAAACGATAATACTCGCTTTGCCACCGCTAGGCACGGTAACAACACAGAAGTCAGCACCTCCAGCACCGGATGCCTCGTCGGGACTGACAACTCCATTGCCTTCAATCTGGCACGGCAAACCGTTACAGTCACCGTCGCACTCGATTTTCAGACCGAATGTCGGTGCTATGGATACCAATTCGCAATCCTGCCACTCCGGATTTATTCCCAGCTTGACGAAAGTGTTGCCGTTATCATCCACATTCGCACCGGCCACATAGGGAGCCCAGTTGCCAATTGGCCTAGATGCTTCACCCCAGACGCAACCATCTGCACCACTCACACCAGGGGCATTGACGTAGAAGTGTGATGCGGTCGAATCCCAGTACGAGGTGCCGGGAACAGCAAGCGTGGCAGTGTCGTACACATCTGTGGGGATAATCATGTTCTCATAGCCTGGCAGCACTGTTTGACAAAACGACACGACATCGCCTGCATTATTGACAGCTTCAACAGTACCCTCTCCGTCCACACACCATGCGCCGTCAGTCGGTGCCTGGACAATGCCATTATCACAATAGATACCGCCGTACTATATATCCAATTAGTCTGACGCATGTGTACGATCGGGTCTAGAATAAACGCACAGTAGACTGCGGGTATGTATATGTAGTCCCGGCTTTCCATTGTGTCATAAGCTGTCCGCTAGGACATGCGAATGGGCACCACTTTCCGTCTGAACACGCCTGATCAGGTGGTAGCGCCCAACCACCGTTGGTCGACTCCGGCGTGACGGCTACAGCGCCTTGGTCTGAGGGAAATGCGCAAGTAGCACCTCGTCGTCGAAGATCCTCACTGGGAGTGGCATTGGAAGGACCGCCGATATCTTCCTCGCGGACAGAATGATGGTGATGTTGGTGGCGATGGTGTAACTGGTGGTGACCCCATCTGGGATGGTGTTCGTGATGATGGAATTCAGAGCTACCAGCACAAGGTTGTGCTGTTAGCACGAGCAAAGTCGCGGACCCCAGGACAGCCTTTGCGGTTGCGATTTTCATTATGTGCACGTATGTCGATTTTCTCTGCTGCTAGCTAGCGTGTTCGGTGATCAGTAGGAATGCTAGAAAATATCGGCGAAAGTCGTCTTCTGGTCGTGCTCGAAACGAGTGAAGCATGCGCGTTTAGGATGGTAAAGACCGTGATTAAACGAATGTTTAAAGACAAGAGGTAGAAAGAAAAAGAGAGGCAGGCGTTAGCTCCAGTTTGACGAGCCACTGAAGAACGTAAAGAGGAAAGAAGAAGATGAAAACCAGTGACAGGAGAGGCAATTCCTGTTAGGCCAGCCGCAATCCAACCACTCACCGCAGCCAACAAGGCAGGGCGGCGCAGGGGCCATTACAGTCACTGCGGGACCTGGACTGAGAGCGGGTAGCCGACGACTAGCGGCGATGAAAGTGTTGAAAGGGGCAAGATGCAAGTAAAATTTATTATTGCTTGGCATTCAGCAACGAGCCGCCATTGGTTGACGCGGGAGAGTTAAGGGACAACCGAAATTGCCAACCCCATACTGTATCTATCGGAATCACGTTCAAGAGAGAAGGTATAATTGTCACGATATCGATATCGATCTCCGTGAGAATTACCGTCGCCATGCTTCAAGACTCGCACGAAGCCCAAAGATCGCGCACTCATAGCCACACAGGACACGGGAGAGTGGCCGATCCTTTTGCAGGGGTTCTTGTTACTAATGCAAGGTACGCGAATAACGGAATACGCCATGGGCTGCGTGCCAATGTGTGATTAGCTGGTCATTTCTTCGGCACGTCATCTGTGGTCGCTCTCCAATTGCCCACATCATTTTGACAGCTTCGTAAATGTCTTGCTCTAGCCAATTATATCCTCGTTGATTTATTTCCGCCCTGCGACCAATGTGTTCTGAATTCAGGACGGATAGGTTGCGTCATACCATCCAGCGCTGGCATAGCCGCTACCGAGAACTGTTGTCATACCAATAGGAGCCACGAGCTGGTGAGACCAACTAACACGCGCCGCCGGATCTGCCCCAGGGCCCGTGCTGTTGTACTCGGCGTAGTAGACATTGGCCAAGTCGGTGCTGCCGTCCCACTCACTCCAGCCTGCGCTATTGATGACAGCACTGAGAGCTGTGTTCTGATACACCACACGTGAATAGTCCTCCCATGGTCGCCCAAGGTAATAGGTGCCACGCGCTACCGTCTCTCCCGCTCCAGCCGCCACTATACAACGCACAGGTCAGTACTAAATCATTCTTTTTGGTAGGCCCTAACTGAGCCATTCTCCAAGAATTTGCATATTGGGATTTCAGTAATAGTAGAATGGAAAGATAATAACGCCAGTCGCTACTCACCGTTACATCTATTAAGCAAGTAGTATGAAGCGTCTGTCGAAGAGTCGCGCCCGTTGGCGGTAATGAATTCCCCTTCGCTACGGACACGGATGTCGCAGTTCTCGAACCAGGCCTGAGCGTCCTTGCCAAATATGAAATCCACTGCTCCGGTAATCTCACAGCCACTGTAATACTGCAAGCCCTTGTTCGCCAACAACGTGTCTTGAAACCCATAGATTTGGCAACCATAGTAGCCGCTGCTTGCCTGAGCGCTGAGCGCAACAGCTTGTGATCCGTCGCCGTCTTCCGAGTGTTTCGTAAATTAGCTCCTGGGCCAGAATGCTTATTCAAAAAGACTTAAGCAGCAACATACATGAGTTCACCATGTTCAAGTTATAAACTTTAGCATTGGCGGACCACATTCTTAAGGTAGCTGTCAGATCATCGCTGCTCACGTTGGCTTGGCTCAGATTGTACGTGAGTGTAGCCTTGTTATTATGATATGAGGTGCTGTCGATTGTGTATCCATAGATCGTAAGCTCCGCAGTGCGAGCTGGAATGTACACTTGTTCCGTGTATGTCCCTTGGTCGATGAAGATGCATTGCACAGCCGTCGATGTGGTCGAAAGCCCGTCAACTGCTGCTTGCACTGTTGTGTAGTCGCCACCACTCGCAGCAACGTGCACACATCCTGCCGGTGCTGTCGTGCGAGAAACAGCCAGCGCGATACTTGCACTGCTTATCATCGAGATAATAACCTTCATTCTGTAGCATATACTCTTGCCATAGCTTAGGCCAGACATTGGGAGTAGCTTGTTGTCCAGGTCTTATAACTGACTTAAGCGTTGCCACGATGCAATTGGAACGCCAAGTCGGTTATAGTATCGGTTTGATGGCACCTGGGGTGGGTGGATGTTCCTATTGGACGGACAAATGGGTGATTTCTGGATGTCACCTCCACAATTGGGTTCTGCATAGAATAGCATTTCCTTGTTGGTGGAAAAACTCCCCTTTTGGCGGTCTTGCATCGTTCACATTCCATATGACTAACTTGATAGGGGTGAATATACCTAAAGTTTTGCAACGCTACCACATGGAAAGGAGATCGAGAGCTCATTGATCTCGGACCCATCCAGGAATTTCATCCTCTGCTTGGGCGAGGACATCTGCGACACGGGGCCAACCCGCACCAACGGCACTTCCTTTCTGTTTAGTGCCCATGATAGCGAATCGGCTTTGAGAATGTGCTAGGTATCCATGAAGCAGACCCTGGGCGCAGAGAGATGCGACCATGGACTCGACGTGCTCTGCTGTGATATGCATGTTCCCCCAAATTAGTCCTTCATTGGGTCGGAGCAACCTAGGTCCTCCAGGCGGCGCCACAAGTGTAGAATCGCCTGTTCCCGGTCCCGCGCTGTTGGAAACAGCCTTCAAGAATATACTGTTGATATGCGGTTGTCTACCCTTGGCAGCTGGCTTCGCCGGCAAATAACCCTCCAGTCTCTTCTGGATGAACGATGTCGTGGCCAGGAGATGCCTCAATTCCAGTGTTGCGGCTTTCCGCGAATCTGCATCCGAAGGAGCGACATACGTTAGCAAAAATGTGCGTCGAGACAACGAGCGCCAGATTATCGGCCGCAGGCGGAAAGTGAGAGTGAGTAGCAGGCCTTTTTTGAACAGCCAGGTCTCGTGAAAATCAAGGGTTTGCTGGAAGCCAAGATGATTCCCAGTTTGGATGGCTTGGGCGAATTGCGTGAAGATCAAAGCCATCGAGTGGGCCTCAGGTCTTTGTAGCAGAGCTTGAGAAGGAAGGCGGCCAAGAATCATATTGGAAGGTATCAAGTAGGTCAGTATCAGCTGTCGGTGCTTTTGAAACCGAGAAGGTGTTTGGCTGTAGGCTTCCTGAAGGCAACGGGAAGCCCGTGTAAAATGGTTGTTGATGAAATGGAAGCGACCCAGATAGTAGAGGTACGTGACCCTCTGAGATGCTGGGTAGAAGGCCAGCGGCGGAGATTTTGCGCTGACATTCGTGAAAAGCTGTTTTGCAAGGTGAGTCTTCCGGCACTTCGTCGTCACGTCAGCATATCTTCCGTCCAGGTGTACGGAGTGGCTCATTACTCACAGCGAACAGCAACTTCAAGGTAAGATTTGCAAATATATAGACTCCGACCTTCTTGCCTTCAGGGTGCGCATATCGCTGACTGGATCGGTCTGTCAGACAGGTGGTGAAAATCTTTTGTATGACCTCGGCGGTTGTTCCCACAATGGACGTCTGATCATCGTCGCCAGAGTCTATTATGTTCAACTTTTTTGTTAAGTCGGGACGCTTGTTGAGAGTCATCGAGAGCTTTGACAAGGAGGTGCATAGGGATATGCTCGTCTGGAGCATAATGGTGCCATATGTGGGGTGGTTGAGAGCGGTTGTACAGGAGCTGGAGAGATGGGGTCAGACTGTGCATTGAGAGGACCTGGCGGACGACCTTACTTGGTGAGGGCCATGAGTAGCTGATGGGCGCCAAGCAAGTCGTCAAAGTCTACATCTCGCCAGTATTCAAAGTAGTCCTTCATGAAGGTAATGAAGCCTGGCCAAGCTGTGCCTTGTTCTTCTGGGAGGTCATCCTCCTCTGGAAGGCACTTTTCAACGAGCTTCTCGAGAGCGGCGGCATTTCGGTAGCCAGTCTTGAGCTCAGCGGCGAGGTCGAGGTATTGCTGGGGTAGAGGAGGTTCGACGCGTAGCCAGTCCCGCAGTGCATGGCCATTGCGAGCTTTCAGAAAGCCTTGGATGCTGGTGAGAAACTGGATTGTTAGGGACATGGCTAGGTAATTGAGTGTGAGTGCATGGCGGCGCAAGAAGTGTTTTGTATATAGCTCTCATTCGCAGAAAATAAAGGTTGACGAAGCGATGGAAGCAGCTGGCCGTTCCGACTCCCTCAATGCACCGCCGATAAAGAGCTGCTGTACCTCCTCCGCCGTGCATAAGACCTACAGTCCCCTGTTAGCTACCCCACTAACACTTTCGAGATTTGATTAGGTATACACAGTACGTACTTGAGATATGACATCAAGTTCCAATCACATGTCAAATCGCTTGCTAGGTAGCTAATGTACCTACCAACATCAGTGCAAATGAATACAATGGAGCAAAAAAGGTGACTCCAAGTAAATGCTGGCATTTTGAACTACTTGTATTTCACATTTAATAATCCTACTGGATCTTTTGAAGTCTTTGATCGTATCCACAACTGTGGCTGATCTTGAAAAGAATACATATGTACCTATTTGCAGCAAAGACAAATAGGCAATACGGTTTTCCGTGGACAACGCGGGTGTGATGAAGGAATTCAAACTCTCAGTGAGAATACATGTGTCCAGGAAAAATACTCCCTAAAAGGGTGCGAAGATTAAAAGTATAGATTTAGGATTATTTGATCTGTACAACTATGATCAGTAAGTCGGCCCCTGCTCAAAGTAAGGAGCCTTAGAACATCATGAATGTTGACTGTCGACTAGTGAGCATGTGTAAGTACCGGGTATATCAAAGAACCATGAGCATTTCTTTCATCAGCAGGCATCATTCATTCTTCTTCTGCAAAGTCATAATTTACACTTTATCGATACGCTGGACTACCATGGCCGTAGCACATCCACCACCATTACAAATGGCGGCAACACCATATTCGCCAGGTTTGAGTTGGTGAAGTAGTGTTGTCAGAATACGTGATCCTGAACTGCCCAAGGCATGACCCAAAGAGATAGCTCCACCAAGAGGGTTTACTCGTGCATTCTCGAGCCCCAGAATCTACCATTTTAATTAGTTATGAATATGACGCATGTCGATTTCATTTTAACGCACCTGCTCATTGGCCTTGATTACGGCAGCAAAAGCTTCGTTAAACTCCCACACAGCCACCTGGTCTTTCGTAATCCCAGCACGTTCAAGTGCTATAGGGACTGCTTTCGCCGGGGCTATAGGGAAATCGACAGGATCTACAGCAGCATCGGCTGAGCTGCAGATCCTAGCAAGAACCCTTGAGCCTGCGCCAAATTCACGGGCTACATCCTCGCTTCCAAGAACCAGGGCGCTGGCTCCGTCATTGAGGGTTGACGAATTGGCCGCTGTGACAGTACCGCTTCCATCTCGGATGAAAGCTGGCTTCAGGGTTGGAACTTTTTCCAGCTTCACATCCAAATATCCCTCATCGGTATCAATGATGGTATCCCCCTTCCTCCCCTTGACAGTCACAGGGGCAATCTCATCGGCGAAGGCATTGGCCTTCCAAGCAGCCTGCGCTCGCTCGTAAGACCGGATGGCATACTCATCCTGCATTTCACGGCTTATTTCGTGCTTCTTAGCAGTAGTTTCGGCGCATATGCCCATATGGAATTGATCGTAGACATCGGTCAGGCCGTCCTTGATGAGACCGTCTTCCATTTTCGCATGGCCAAAGGCAGGCAAGCCACTCGCACGCGCGACGTAATATGGGACCTGAGACATGTTTTCCATGCCACCAGCTACCTGGGCCTCTGACAAACCAAGCTGAATGTTCTGGGCTGCAAAGGTGACGGCCTTTAAGCCGGACGCGCACACCTTGTTGATTGTAATGGCCTCGACGGTGGTGGACAGGCCTGCAAAGATGGAAGCCTGTCTGGCAGGGGCCTGACCCACGGATGCCGATAGAACATTTCCCATGTAGACATCAGTGATTTTGTCGACAGGCACCTTTGATTTCTCGAGCGCGGATTTTATAGCAACGGCGGCGAGCTTCGGCGCGGACACGGTTAAGAATGACCCGTTGAACTAGAGATGGAAAAGCTGTTAGAGATGATAGCTCTACATTGAGGGGCTCTTTCAAACTGGGTATACCTTGGCTGTAGGAGTTCTTGAAGCACTGAGGATGTAGGCATCTCGAATCTCTTGTCGAAGTGCCGCTTGGGCAGAGAAGTATCGAGCATGTGAAACGACGCGCGCAGAGCTCCGGGCCAAAGGCCGCGTTATAGGCAATGGCATGCTGCTGGTGAAATGGACACGTCCAAAGCGAAAGAAGGCGAGTAACCAACAGTGGAAATTAGGAAAAGCTCCTCTAGTTGTAAAAGAAGTTGAAAAGGTCAACAACCTTCTTGCACCCTCCAAGCCATGGGGGGGAACTCGACCTCGGCTTGCAGCGGAAGAGAGCCCACATGTATCCGCCCGTTGCCCCAATTCATCCAGAGCATTGGATACTACCTACCTATAGGTATGAGAGATTCATGTTGATTCGACAAGCCCATATAACATTTAATTTTTCGTTGTTTTTTTGGAAATTAATTATAATTAACATTCGGCAATGACTCATTCCAACTTGAATATGGTGTGTGGATTATGTCTCACAGTTCATTATTAAAAATACTGAGTACTTGTACATATAGAAGATGTCGATGTCAGGTACCTACCTAGAGGTGCATGTAATACCCCAAGCGGGAGAGTCCTACGAACCGATTGCCGTTGGCGTTTATCGATAGACAACCGTTGCCCCCCCCCCCCTCTGTCCCTCCTACTTCGGTGCTAGGAGGTTAGGTCCTCAAGGTTAGGCGGGAGGGAGACAGCAGCAATAACTTAGGGTGTCACATCATCCCATACCTCTACATTGGCCATCGCGACAGAACGAGCAAAACGATTCAAATTCATCCTACAGATACCCAGTCGCATCGCTCTCAAAAGCTCTCAAATTTAAACTTTCCGCTTCACCTTTTTTCCGGCCTCCCCCCCGCTGATCACTTAGCAAATATGTCCACAGCTGCTCGTCGTCGTCTCATGCGAGACTTCAAGGTGTGTCCAACCAACCGTCATGGCTATTTTCATCGTCGCTATTGTCTAACATGCTCGTGCAGCGGATGCAGACAGATCCCCCCGCTGGTGTCTCCGCCTCACCTGTTCCTGATAATGTCATGACCTGGTAAGATAGCCGTGAACCCATTCGCCCCCGTCCGGCCCGCCAGACTGACTCTCTCCGTCTCTTAAGGAACGCCGTCATCATCGGACCTGTCGACACACCCTTCGAAGACGGCACATTCCGACTCGTGATGCATTTTGAAGAGCAGTACCCCAACAAACCACCCGCCGTCAAGTTCATCAGCCAGATGTTTCACCCCAATGTATATGCCACCGGAGAGCTTTGTCTGGACATTCTGCAGAACCGATGGAGCCCAACGTACGATGTCGCAGCTGTCTTGACAAGTATACAGAGGTATGCAGTCTTGGATTCAAGTAGAAAGTATTTGCTCTGGTGGTTGTAGCTAAATCGAAAGCAGCTTATTGAATGATCCCAACACGGGCTCACCAGCCAACGTCGAAGCGTCGAACCTATACAAAGACAACCGCAAAGAGTACACCAAGCGTGTGAGGGAGACTGTGGAGAAGAGCTGGGACGATTGAAGATGGTTTGCCCAGGTGCATGGCGTTAAGATACCTACTTAGTCAACGAGCATAGCCTGCGGACGTGGTTGTCACTTTGAAAGCTTCACTGTAAACGAGCACGTCGGTCTGTGACACAGTCTATCCCAAAGAGGGTCCTCTGTATCAGTTCTTTCGGGGGGGGGAGGGAGTCATGGGGAGTTAGTTTGCCTGGTATCATGTCTTTTATTCCCATTTCGCATATGGCGGCGTTTCTACAATACCAACTGATTCTTCTCATACTCTCTGCAATGCAAATGTCTTCTATGGCCCTGCAGTAGTACACAAGAGGATGCAACGTTAACGACAAAAGAGAGTAACAGACAAACCAGTCTTCTTGAAGTTTTAAGTGACTTGTACACCGTTTATTGTCTGACGGTTTATTGAGAAGCGGGTTTATCTTTGGTTGAGGTAAGATAAATGCCTAACCTAGGTAACCTTAGCGGGTGGACCAGCGGTGTTGTCTGTCATAACACCTGCTGTAATTCTAACTTGGATGTCAATAGTGTGGTGTGTTTCAGCAATGATGGGGCAGCTGCGGAAACAATTGGAACTTGAGACTCCAACCCTGCTTCTTCGTGCCTCCCCGAACCGTGTTTCCTGCATTCCCACTACTCCCACTACTCCCACTACTACTACTACTATTACTACAATACCACAGTCGCAATACCTAGTAATTTACTTGCCTAAACATTTCACCCCAACTGCAACACACACTCTTTGACGCGTACCCTCTGTTCTCTTTTCTCTCTCTCTTCCATTTCGGCCCTGGTCGCCTCTCACTCTCGCCTGGGCTGCTGCTGAGTCTTGCCGTGTCTCAGGTAAACAGCATCAACAAACAACAGAACATGCGATAGTCTTCCCCCTCCCGCTTCTTCTTTCTCTATCTCTCCACCGACCTGCCTCTTCGACACACAGCCTGCATCATGTCGAACACAACTAGCATCAAGGTCGTGGCCCGCTTCCGCCCGCAAAACAAGGTAGAGCTGGAAGCTGGCGGTGAGCCCATCGTCCGCTTCGAGGGCCTTGACACCTGTTCGCTGCATGTCAGTCACATTGTTCTCGTCTCCCCTCTCACAACAGCTCCGCTAACACCTCCATAGTCGGCCGAGGCCGCTAGCTCCTTCACCTTCGACCGTGTCTTTGGCATGCAAAGCAGACAGCACGAAATATTCGATTACTCCATCCGGCCCACCGTTGATGATATCCTCAATGGCTACAATGGAACCGTTTTCGCATATGGCCAGACTGGTGCCGGAAAGTCGTATACCATGATGGGCACCCGTGTAGATGACCAAGACGGCAAGGGTATCACTCCCCGTATCGTCGAGCAGATCTTCAGTAGTATCCTAGCGAGCCCCCCCACCATCGAGTACACTGTTAGAGTCAGTTTCATGGAGATCTATATGGAGCGCATCCGCGACTTGTTAGCGCCCCAGAACGATAACCTCCCCGTCCATGAAGAGAAGAACCGGGGCGTCTATGTGAAGGGTCTGCTGGAAATATACGTCTCTAGCGTCGAAGAGGTCTTCGAGGTCATGAAGAGAGGTGATGCTGAGAGAAACGTTGCTGCGACAAGGATGAACGAAGGGTCCTCTCGCTCACACTCCATCTTCGTCATCACCGTCACCCAGAAGAATATCGAGACCGGCTCCATGAAAAGCGGCCAGCTCTTCCTCGTTGATCTTGCCGGCAGCGAGAAGGTCGGCAAGACCGGCGCCAGTGGTCAGACCCTCGAGGAAGCCAAGAAGATCAACAAGAGCTTGAGTGCCCTGGGGATGGTCATCAACGCCCTTACAGATGGAAAATCCTCCCACATCCCCTATCGAGACTCCAAACTCACCAGAATCCTGCAGGAATCGCTAGGAGGCAACAGTAGAACCTCGCTCATCATAAATTGCTCTCCGAGCAGCTACAATGACGTTGAGACCTTGGGCACTCTGCGATTCGGAATGAGAGCCAAGTCGATCAAGAACAAAGCCAAGGTTAATGCAGAGCTCAGCCCCGCAGAACTCAAGGCAATGCTGGCTAAAGCCAAGGCCAACATCACCAATTTCGAAAATTACATTGCTTCTCTGGAGGGTGAGGTGCAGCTCTGGCGCTCTGGCGAGCCCGTACCGAAGGACAGGTGGGTGCCACCCCTATCAGAGGGCGGCGCCTATTCCAGAGCTGAGACGGGAGCACGCCCATCAACACCATCCCGTTTAGTGCCCGAAAGTCGATCAGAAACACCTGCTTTGACCGACCGCGCTGGAACTCCTGGGCTACCCATGGATAAGGACGAGCGCGAGGAGTTTCTCCGCCGTGAGAACGAGCTTCAAGACCAGTTGGCCGAGAAAGAATCTGCCGTCGCAGCTGCTGAGCGCACTTTGCAAGAGTCCAAAGACGAACTGACCTTCCTCAAAGAGCACGACAGCAAAGTTGGAAAGGAAAACGAGAAGTTGACGTCCGAAGTCAACGAAGCTAAAATGCAACTCGAGCGCTTGACATTCGAAAGCAAGGAGGCCCAGATCACCATGGACGCCCTAAAAGAAGCCAACTCTGAACTCACCACCGAGCTCGACGAAGTCAAACAGCAGCTTCTTGATGTCAAGATGAGCGCGAAAGAAACCACCGCCGTTCTTGATGAGAAGGAAAAGAAGAAGGCTGAGAAGATGGCTAAGATGATGGCTGGGTTTGATCTGGGAAGTGACGTGTTTAGTGCTAACGAGCAATCTATCGCCACCGCCATAGAGCAGGTTGAGGCGCTATATCAACAGAGCTCTGCCGGGAACCTCATCCCCTCGGATGACCTACAAGACCTGAAAGCGAAGCTGGTCGAAACCCAAGGAATCGTTCGACAGGCCGAGCTGTCACTCTACAGTGGTGTCTCGGGTGACAGCGAGGCTCGACGCAGAGTAGAGCTAGAGAATCGCCTAGAGTCTCTCCAACAGGAGTATGAAGATCTTCTTACCCGCAATCTTGGAGACGCCGATATCGAAGAAGTCAAAGGTCGCTTACAAAAAGCATATGCAAGCAAGCAGACCACCCAAATGGAGCTTGTGGATGAACTCAAGGTAGATATCGCCCAGAAGTCATCCGAGAACGCACGCATGAAGACCCTGATTGACGAGCTGCAATCTCGTCTCAAGTCAGGCGCCGTTGCGGCTCCTGGCCTTGCCAATGGCAAGACCATTCAACAGCAGATTGCCGAGTTCGACGTCATGAAAAAGAGCTTAATGCGCGATCTGCAGAACCGATGTGAACGCGTTGTTGAGCTGGAGATCTCACTCGATGAGACACGAGAGCAGTATAACAATGTCCTCCGTTCATCCAATAGTCGCGCTCAACAGAAGAAGATGGCATTTCTTGAGCGCAATCTTGAGCAGCTTACTCAAGTTCAGCGCCAGCTGGTCGACCAGAACAGCAGCCTTAAGAAAGAAGTAGCCATTGCTGAGAGGAAGCTTATTGCCCGGAACGAACGTATTTCCAGCCTAGAGAGCTTATTACAGGACAGCCAGGAAAAACTGACTGCGGCAAACCACAGGTAAGTCGTCCTATCTTTTGGGTAACAATGTTAAGGCATGCTAACCGTCATCTTAGATTTGAGTCCCAGCTCACCGCTGTTAAAGAACGCCTTGAAGCTGCCAAGGCAGGTTCTACTCGCGGCCTCAACGTAGCTTCTAGTGCGGGAGGCTTCAGCTTTGCCAACGCAGGTAGCCGCATAGCAAAACCTCTCAGGGGCGGTGGAGATGCTGCAACGGCCCAGGTGCCGACCATTGCCAACCTGCAGAATGAGAACAACCAGAAAAATCGATTCAGCTGGGGATTTAAGAAATGAACCAAAGCTTGATGTCTAGAGGCAGGACTTGGCGTATTGTTGCGAGATTATTATACCCCGAGGTGTGACTTGCGTTTTCTTTGCTTGGTCGCTTCTGGTTATGGAACATTCAACCTACACGCTTTCGACGGTTTACGAATAGATCTGTTTCGCGTAGACCGACTAGAGACAAGAGTGAGCGGGTGATCTGTGGCTCTGTTGTCTAGGACATACTGTGGTGGTCTGAGGGGCCTGCGGGAGGATTACGTGATATGCCCTTATGTTTCGAAAAGGGGGGTTGCATGAGATGATTTTTCGAGAAAGAAGGAGTTCAAGTTTGAGTACTTATGGACTGAATTGTGATGGATGATGATGAGAACAACAAGACCTGAAGGGCGCGTGCCCAGCCTATTGCATGGCTAGAATTCACTTTGAGTCTACTCACATGTCAATAGAAAGAATTCCTCTTCTCTGTATCTATGTAATGAACGAGATCATGGCACTTTCCCTCTCTCAAATAAATAGATTAGGTTACTGGAATGACATCCACCAGAATCAGAAGACTGTCAAGCACTCTGTGCTTGATACCTGTCTATGAATGCTCCTGTTATGAGATGTAAGTAGATATTCTGCTTCATCTAGACCATGGTATCGTCATCTTGAAGACGTTTTCTAACACGCTCAGTGGAGCCTCTAGATCAAACAATTCTATCATCCATCTTTTGGACGTCACCTTGAGTTCACCGAAGCTTCACAAGCTTAATGCCATTGGTTAAGAACCCAAACCCGGATGTATATTGATCACGTGCTTCTTGTGAAGGAAACCACTATCGCCCGAGATGTTATCTGCATGCGTGGGTTTGTCAGATCAGGATATATGAGATGCATGCTTGTCACTGACGCCGTTGATACTACCACCGACCTTTGCACAAGGCGATGTGGTAGCCGTTAGGTACCCAAAGAACGATATCTTATAGAGCCCCGTCTATACAAGGGCTGTAAGTATACACTTTTCATCAAGCATAAGTATATCTGGCATGAGACAGCATCACTGACATATTTAAGATGTATTAAGTGCGTGCCGTTACTGGGCACTACGACGATAGCCTTCCAATTGGCACTATATAGACTACCCAACTCTTGACTGCCAGTTTTGGGATATATAGGTTTCTCTCTTCCCCCTCCCCCCTCCTTTTCTTATTTGTTCTTCAGTTGATTTATGCTTTGGAGATCTTTGGTGTCTTTATATCCACGGTATCTTTTACGAACTGAAATGGGTATCAGCATTAATGAGGGCGGACCCAGGCAACAGGTAATATCACCATGCCCTAAATCGGGAGTCTTCCTTATGGGTAGTAGATAGTTTTACTACCTGAATACTATTTTTTTCCCCTTTTCCAACTGATGAGAATGAAGTAGGTAAGTTTTTGACGAGGTAGAGAAGAGTGAGGTTGCCGTGTAAGTTATGGAGTAGATGTAAGGGAACGAAGGTTATCTAAAGGGTATAATATGATGTACGGAAGATAAATAACCTCCAAGCCCTCTCAGCGTGTATGTAAGGGTATTGGATAAAACAACCTCGCTCTGCTCGCCACTGAGGATGGATAAAGATATATGTAGGTATGTATGTGCCTGGTATATACCACCACCGTCATCATCATGTCCGTGTAAAACCGTATACGCACGAACGCCGCCGATCTCCGCCCCCTGAATTTGCTTCTCCTTTTCTGTTTCGCCCCGTTCGTCGTATCTCATGTAGTAACATAATTTCGAATAGGAACAGAGATAGGATACAAACCTACCGCTGTCATAAGATGAAACCGCTCGTACTTGAAGAAAGTCGAAAGCTATTTCTTGGAAGTCGCCTCCCGACACTCCTAGTCCTAATCTGAATCAACTTCCATTTTGTCAGCCGCTCCTCTTTCTGGTCCCTGGGAAACCGATGACTCGGCTATCGAGGAATTTGCTTCAATATTTCTCAATACGTGGGTGACCTCCAGTTTCTCTTCATCCTCCACTGTGGGCCGCCCCTCGATCTTCTGAGGCGTGGATGTCTGGTCTCTGGACACCTTCGGAGTCGTGGGGACAATGACATTCAGCACACAGTCATCCAAATGTTCGTAAAATTCTTGTGCCGTCGAAAATCTCGTCTGACAAATCGAACATTGAGCATCACCGATATGGGAACTGCCTCCGGGAATGATCATCTTGCGGCTGTTTGGCGGGGTCTGTTCTACATTGTGCACCGTCGTTAGATGTCGTTTGAAGACATCAGCTCGGTTAAACGCCTTCTCGTATGCCGTCCCAGAGTTCGGACAGAATGGACAGACCATCGTCCCTTTGTAATGCGTTAGAGCATGCCTATTCTTGTCATATTTTCTGGCGAATCCTTTTGTGTGATACTCGCAACTTTCTATCGGACACTTTTCAGGCCTTTCTTCCTGGTGTGTGAGCATGTGAGCAGCCAAGTCCTTAAAGGCGCGACCGCAGTCCGGGTGCGGACAACGATTGCGATTGTCCTCGGCTTTCGGCATACTGGGACTGCTGTGGACGGTGCTGTCCAAGGACGGAGGTATAGATGGCGCCAGTAAAGGTCCTTGCGGCGGAGCCGGTGCCAACCTCGGGGCTTCCACAAACGTGGTCTGCCGAGGCAATGCGTTATATTCTTCTATCATCCTCTCATCGTTTTCCTCGTCTCCACTCGTGCTATCATTATCATTGACGACATCGATAGACTGCCGGACTTCACGCATCCAGTCTTTCAGTATAGACATTGGCGGCCAGTCGCCACTGGCCTTACCGCTGCGATGAGGATGGAAGTGTGCTCGCCGTAGATGCGCCGCAGCATTATAATACGCCCCGTACTTCTTTTGCGTTACACAGGCTTTACACTTGGAAAGGGGGATCAGTGGCTGAGGCGAATTCGGGCTGGTGGTGGACGGTTCGGTGCAGACCCATCGCTTCACTAGCGCAGCATGTTTAGCATCAGTATGCCGACGAAGCTCGTGTTCGCCACGGAATCCTTCAGGATATTCATTGCATTTAGTGCAGTACACTCTCCGCAATGGAGGGCGTTGATACGAAGTCCTTAGCTTCGTTGGGGAAGTAAGCCCTCGGGCAATGGCACGCATGAAAGCCGGGCTCTCGGCTACTGTGTGTCGTCGTTCCTGCGGAATGCCATAGACTGGTTGTAGCGCTTCCTGATCGTTCCTGTTGTTCGCCCACGGGTCTATCGGACGCCATTCCGAGATCGACTTGCGCGTCTCACCTGGTTCGCCTGACGCTGCGAGCTCCATGTAAGACACGTGGCGGTAAATGGGAGTTCGCTGCCTGAAAAAACCATTGAAACCGACTTCATTAACCAAATAGCCGCTCCCTAAGCCCAGGAGGAATTCTTTGGTAGAGTGAATACCCCAAGCTTTCCATTCATCTTGTCGGATTGCTGACAATGCTGTAGCTAGCATGGCCCGATCATTCCCGTCCACATCGAGGACTGGGCTGTCAAGCATAACTGGGGTGGACCAAGTGAATACGTGCACAAGCGCCTTGTACACGCTATGCATTGCCAGGGCACTTCCCGACACAGGCACTCCGTTCTGACCCTGGTTAGGCACTGGTCGTGAGGGTGTAGAAATCAAGTCGGCCAGGATCGTTCTCACGATGCTAAAGATGCAGAGTGAAACAAAGACGGCCAGCCAGCTTTTCGGTTCCAGTGGTACCTTTCTTGTGGTAATGCTGTCGAAGGATTGCAGGAACTGCGCCATGCAATTATAGATCAGTCGGTTGCGGCTATCGTAATCCGTGTCATCGGGAAGGAGTTGAGCATTGTCGACGTTAACTTCAGTCCTCGTTGAAGGCTCTGGTTGCTGTAAATCATAGAATAGAATCTCCCGCAAAAGCAGCTTGGCGCGGTACAGGATCGGAAACGTCATGGCCTCGGATTCTCTACTCTCAGATAGGAAGCCTGTCAATCTAAACAGCTTCCAAAACTGGAAAGGAACGCTCTCTGTATTCCAGCTTGCTGCGAGCACTGTAAGTATGGGTGGCGCAAAGTCCTTCGGCTCCTTGGAGTACATAGCTAGTGTTGGGTTCGGCATTGGGAGAGTCGACAGATCTTCAGTCCACCAAAAGCCATCATTGAAATCCAAATGATCTTTTACCAAGTCGGCTTTTTCTTGCTGAACGATATAGGTGCGCTCCAAGTATTCATTCATGTTACGCCGCCTGGCCATGGGAGAGGTTATAGGAGTGTGCGTCTGCCTGGGGGAGAGAGCTTCTAATTTGACTGTGAGCAAGCTGATCCTATATTCCTGCGTAATGGACCTACCAGGAAACATGTAATCCGTCAGAGAGACGAGGGGACCCCGTTGGCATCCTAGAATAGACCAAAACTCATCACTCTCTGAAGTCGGCTCATCTGAACAATAGGCGCAGTCATCTCTTGCGTCACACTGCAATAGGTCAGCACGAAAGACACGAAATTTGAGAGACAGTAGAGAATTACAGGTTTAGATTGGACCTTGCAACGGAGACAAAGTCCCGTGTCGCGAGGAAGCCTGAGCTCTCCGATAGACTCCAACCTCGAATGGCCAACCCTGCTTCTTTTTAACGGCGGTAGCATAGGGTCAGCATCAGATTCAAACGACAGTGAGATTGAGTTGCGGGCTTGGGCAGGAGAATCATTTGTTAAAGGAAATCTAGGGACAGAGCCTCGACGGTCCTTTATCGTAGCTAGTGAGGGTAGTGATGCTATGTATGGCAAAGGTGCTGGAGAACTCTGCGAGTGGTGGTTTGAATTGAGCAAACGGGATTGCGATGGATCTACGAAGCTTAGTGGTAGAGTGTCGCTGGTTGAGTATGTCGATCCTCTTTTGAGTGGTCTGGCGTGTTGCCTTGCATGCTCGTCTCGGTCTTCGATGGTGGTGAAGCCGTAAATTTGATGAATACAGTAGTCCTCCCAGCACTTGAACGAGGCCTGCCGTCTGGATATCAAAGGCACTGAACCTCTCATCCTCCAGCCCCGAAAGACGGGATCGTAATAGGAGATATTCTTGTCCAGCCATGAGTGATAGCCGGGTGGCGCTTCTCCGGGTGCAGCAGGCCTCAAAGCGTTTATGAGCCTTGGCTCGTGAAGATCCAGCCCTGTTCTATAAGCTATTGGTCATTTGACAGAGGACGCCGGGGAGACGCGTACCTTGATCAATCAGGCAGCTCTCGATGCATTCACATCGATATTGGAGCGATCGGGCTTCCTCACTGTCGGACAAGACAGGAATAAGGCCCGACAGATCTTGTGGTTGTACACAGTCAGTACCTATACGCGCTATCCAACGGTACACAACGACGGAGGGAAACCCACTCTGGCTGCGCGCAAAGGTCTCGAGGGCGCGGAGCTTGTAACGCAAATAATCGACCTCGAGCCTACCACTAGCGATGTACCGGACGGGGAGCAGGGCAGCGAGTTTCGTCTGAATGTCAGCCTGTTGTTCAAAAAGCCGCCGGATCGTGGGGTCCAAGGTTGGATCAAAGCCGGGCTGCACGGAGGATTCCCGGTCCACGATAGAACCGCGACGGTCCTGTCGCGGCTCGAAAGGGTCGGCCGCCATGCCGGTTCCTCCCCCTCGCCCTCGGTGAGTGTCAAGGGCGTGTTTTACTAATCCCGGGGGTCTGTAGGCAGGCAGGCGAGGTGGCAACTCTCAGGCTCTTCAGCTCCGCCTCGCCGGGCTCACTCTCGCGCACACGTCTCGAGTGCAGCAGCAGCAGCATAGAAGACATCAATCAAGGTTGCGCATGCTTTTGCAGGAGGCAGGTAGGCAGGTCGTGAGTGATAAGTAAGAGATGTCAATATTTTTCCTAGGGATATTACGAATATGCTATGGGTCCCCGACGAGGACGACGATGAGGAAGGAGGAGGGAAAAGATGGAGGCTTGTCACGACAAGGGAGTGTGGGTACACGATTAGATTGTGATTGTTTAGCAGATAGATGGGCAGATAGAGAAGAAGCACGATGAAACGATGCGATGAATCTGGACCGTGGGAGCGTGCGGCCGCAGGGCAAGACAAGGCGCGCCCACACACTACTTTTACGTGTACAAGTGATTTCCCTTTCTGCGAAGGCTCTGGCGCCCAAGAGCTGCAACGTGCATCGTTGATGCAACGCAGCCCAGCAGACGGGTGAGGCGGGGGGGGGGGGGAGGTGGAAAAGGGAAGAAGGGTCCGGTCTCCACCGACCGGTCAGGGGTCTGGAGACGGGGTAGGATGAGGAGGTTGGTGCCAATGCAAGTAATGATTAAAGAGTTGATGTACGGAGGGAGTAAGACGGGCAATACTAGGTGATACTAAGAATCGTGTTCCTCATTAACGGCATAGTTAGAATTGTTGCTAGCATGTGCTGACCGTGGAGTAACAAGTCACAGAACTTTTTGATGCTGATACCTCATGTATTCATCACGACCTACTTACAATTTACAAGTGAGGCGTCAGCTGGGGAGACCAGGAACTGGCAGATCAACTGATTCTTGGCCCGGCTTGCGAAGTATAGTGGGAATAACATGGAAGTGCCGGCTTGCCTCAGCTGATATCGAACATGGCTGCACTCGGTAGCACGCCGAACACGGTGGGTGGCGATTGGTTCGGATCTCCACAGACATGGTTGACCACACACCCCCATAAAGCGCACACAAGGTGATACTACATCGACTGATAGCTCGTACTCACTATGAATTACCGACACATCGAACAGAGGCCTTAAAATTCATGTGAACGCATCTATCATATGCACCAGCTACATTAAGACCGTAACCAAGAATGTCATGATCTTACGCAGGGCAAATTCAATAATTCATATTATTCCCTGGACCAGGCAATAATAATTTGAAGTGATATTCCTTGGATCAATGATCAGCTTGCGTTGCACTCGCCGCTGATCGTTGCCGTCTACGGATCGATCTCCCTCCTAGCTTTTTCAACGGCATTGATGAACCTTTTAGAAGTGCCGAACGAGCCCACCGGCCCGCCTTGCAAGATGAGAGGCCCCAATCATGATTGCGAATCAACTTGGCTTGGCACCTTTTGGGGGTATGGCCTATCTTCGCCGTTACTTTTATCCCCTAGTCCTCCGCTGAGCTATGCAACTTCTTGTTTGTAGTAATAATGAATAAGAGAATATCAAAGCCATCGCAAGATCACGCAACAGTAGCGCTTATCTCTAGATGTAAACTGCCCGGCACAGCTTGTTATCGAAAAGGTCGAGGCGGTCGAGGCGGTCAAGACTCAAGATCAGCCGGCGCGGAGATGTTGAATTCGGCAGAGCAGGGCACAGAGACAGGGGACTCGTCACAGCTGGGATCGCGCGTCGCCAAGCCCTATGCTGCAGCTCTGGTATCTTCCCCCAATCTTCTCTCTTTTCTGTCCATGGAACACTCCTGTCCATGCCGTGCTTTCCGCTCTAGTCATGGATCTAGTCCCCATTGGCCCAGCCCGAGGCTTCTGGCCAAGACTAGCCAGCCGACTAATTTCATCGCGGCACCGGCAACGAGACTTGCTTCCCGTTCTATTCAACCGCCGTCCTTCAGTACATCCTTTCCGCATTGCCTCGCCTTCAGCTGGTCCCGATTCTGAGTTTGCGTATCAATACGATACTTATATGACCAGCCACAAATCCATTATGATGGCTACGATTGGCATCAATACGGAAACCATAAACTCCCTTTACTGTATGTTCAACTCTAGACTGAGGGAAGATGGAGGATTGTCCCGGCTGGCGCCTTCTTTTTCATTATTTTAGGTAAGGCTGCGGCTAAAGTACAATGATCATTTCGAAATCCATCAGCATTTATCTAGTTTTGTACTTATATCCGAGTGTCTGTTGTAACTTCCTAATAGAGTTGTGGCCTGGGATATGTATGACAGTATAACTCCTTAAAACCTGTTTTAGCCTGCGAGATTTCAATGGAGAGAGGTTTCTGGAATTAATCGCTTGAACAAACCAGCTTCCCAACCATCAGCTACATTATCTTCACGAAAGAAAACTCGGGGGAGAAGGTTTTCTTCTTTGAGCGATTCACATTTGTTACGGGGTTTAAAGGATAATACCGGTTTGATCGGGCATAAAGTTATAGCGCCGAGACTCGTACTCGACCTATTTGTATTGTCAAGTTATAGACCTAAGTGGTGCGAAGAAAAAGTGACAAGCTTTTGATCTTTCTTCTCGCAAAATTACTCAATAATGCTATATAATATAGGTACGACTATTAGAATTATATTAGATCTCGATTTAAATAGAATTCAGATGGCATTTATATTAATTCTCAACCAGAAGTATTTGTAATACTAACCGCTTTGACCACCCTCTGCAACACCCCCCCCTTTGCAACAGTTTGATTAGCTCATTTCCCGTAGACCCCATCAACAAAGAACGCGTTTT
>MU388848.1:0-368044 GCA_022578795.1 Xylariaceae sp. FL0255 | reverse complement strand
AAATATTATAATAATTTTTTAATATTTTAAAATAATTATTATATTAATTTATAAAAAATATATTAGTTTTATAATAATTTAATTAAACTATTAAACTATTAAATTTAATATTAAATTTAGCGATTTTAATTAATTAATTATATTTAAAAAAATTAAATTCTTAAATAAAATTATTTTGAAGCTTTTTATTTAAAAATTTATAAAAATTTATAAAATTTGTAAAAAAAGTTATAATATTTTTAATTATTAAAAAAAAAGAAAGTTGCAAAATATAATAAAAATAATAGCTCTATTTCTATTTTTTAAAATGGCTACTATTAATAAATTTTTTAAATATATTATAATCAATAGTGTAAAAAGCTATTTATAACCTTTAAAACTAGATAAAATAGTTAAATTTATTAACTAATTTAGCGTTTTTATTAAAAAAGTATAATTATTTAATTATTTTTCTTGCTAACTTTTTATTTATTATATTAAAAAATTTAGTAAATATAATAAAAATATCAAATTTTTTTACGCTAAAAAATATAATAATATTTTCAATTTTTTATATAAAAAAAGTTATTGTAAATTTTTATAATTTAAATATTTAATATAAATCAAAAAATTTAAATAAATTTATTAAATCTAATAATAATAAACTTAAATAAATTAAAAATGTTTATAATATTTAAAATAAAACCTTTAAGCTTTAAATTTTTAATAAATAAAACCTTTTTTATAAAAATTTCTAGTTTTTAAAATATTTTAATAAAATTTAATTAAATTTCTATAAAAATTATTATTAAAACTTTAATATGATTTTTTAAAATAAAAACTCGACTAGTAAAAAAATTTAAAATAAATTTAAATTCTATCTTTTTAATATTTACGGTATTTTATAATATTAATATAACTATAAAATAAATTATTATAAAAAAAAAATCCTTTATAATAAATTGTTAAAAATGTTAAAAAAATAAAACCTATAATAAAAATTAATAATTAATATATATAATTTTAAACTTAATATTTAAATATTAAACTTATAACTTATTAAAAAATCAAAAAAATACTATATAATATTAAATATAGTTTTTTTAATAATATTTTTTAAAATATAATTAATATAACAAAAATTCCGAAACTAAAATAACTAAATTTAAATAATATAATTAAATAATCAATAAAATAAATAAAAGCAAATAATAGTAATAAGTTTTTTTTATTAATCTTAAATTTTAAATATTAAAAGTAACTAAAATTACTCTTTTTAAAAAAAATTTTAATTTTATTATTTTTAAAAAATTTTTTTTATAAATAAACAAATTCAATAAACTTTAAAAAACTTTAATAATTAACTTTTAAATTTAAAAAGCTAAATTATAGTAAAAATAAACTATTATAAACGTTAAAATTTAAAAGGTTTCGAAAATTTATAAAAAAACTCTTAGTAAACCTATAAAATATAATTAAAGCTTATATTATTAAAATTTAAGCTATATTGTTATAAAAGGGTATAATTATTATATAACGTTATAAAGCTTTATTGTTACTATTAATTTTTATAAAAGATATTAAATAATAATACTACTATTAATTATAAAATAACACCCCATAATTTTAATAAAAGATAATTATATAAAAAATAATTAAAATATTATAGTTATAAAATTAACTATAAAGCTAAGCATTATAGCTTTGCTTTTTATTATAATTAAATTAGCTTTTAATATTTTGGCAAATAAAAGGGAAAATAGTTTAATTTAAATATAGCAGTTTTAAAAAAACGGCCTAATAATTTTTAGCAATAATAACGTTATTTTTATTAAAATTTAGAAATTTAAATAATTTCTTTAAATATTTTAATAATAACGTTATAATTAATTTAAATTTTATATTATAATTTATTAACGGTTTAAAATATAGCCTATTTTTTTTTATTAAATTTATAATTAAATATTTTATATTATTAACTTATTTTTTTTAATTAAAAATTTATTTTATTAAAATATAAAAACTTTTATTATAATATAAAAAAATAAATTTCTATTAATCGAGCTAATTTGCTTTTTTTTTTATAATTTAAAATTTTTAAAATTTATATAAAAAGCAAAATTAAAAATTATTAAATTTTAAGTTATTATAGTTTTGCTATTTTTTTTTATATTTTTATATTTTTTCGAAAATTTTTAACTTTTTATATATAAAATATTAATATTTAATATTTTTAAAAAATATAATAAATATTTTAATAATAGCTATTAATTATTTAAAGTTTAAAATAAATTATAAAACTTAATCTAAATTTTATAAATTTAATAATTATTAGTTTTAATAATATTTAAAAATTTATTATTAATATTATTTTTAATATAAAAAATAATTTAAATTTTTTTCTTTTGTTAAATTAGTATTTATTTTTTAAAATTATGCAAATTTAAGTTTAAATTTTTATTAAAAAATAATTAAATATATTAAATATATATATTATCATATTTTTAAAAAAATTTATATAAATTTTATAAAATTAAAAATTTTTTTTATTTTAAATTAAGCTTAAAATATTAAATAGTTTATTAAAAACGAAATTATTTTATTAATAATTTTAATAGCTATTTATATATTTTTTAATAATAGTATTAATTATTTAATTATTAAATTAAAATTTAGTAACTTTTTTATTAATTATTTTATTTTAATATTATAAAATAACGTTAAATTTTTTATTAATTATTTTAATAATAAAATTTAATAAATTATTTTTAATAAAAATATATTTATAAATAGTATTAAAATTTATTAATATTTTATAATATTTAATAAAAAAATACGCTACGTTTATTTATAAAATTTTAATAAATATAAAAATATAAAAAATAGATTTTTTTAATATTTTACGATTTTACTTATTAAAAACTTTTTTATTTATAAAAATAATAGTAATATTAATATAAAAATAGTTTAATAACTAAAATTATAATATTATATATATATATTATTTTTATTAAATTTTTTATAAATTTGCTAAAATAATTTAAAAATATGCTTTTTTTAAAAAAAAAAATTTAAAGCTTTTATTATAATTTTAAATAAAAATATTACTATTTAATTTAAACTAAAATTTAAAATAATATTTTTATTTATATAAAAAAAAAAAAATTTTAAATAAAATTTATATTATTAATAGAAACTAATTAAAATAAAAATAATATCGATAATAATATAATTAAGTTTTAAAAATTTTTAAGCTAATTTTTAAAATTTTTTATTTTTTAATTTAAACAATTTAATATATTTTTATTTGTAAAATTTAATAAAAAAAAAATACTTAAAAATATTAAAAAAAAACTTATATTAAAGCTAGAAATTTTTTTATAACTTAATTAATTTAAATTTAAACTATAATAAATATAATTTTAAGCTATAAAAATATTTTTAATTTTTAAAAAAAATATTATTAATAATATTATTAAAATTTTATAAATAGCTATTAATTATTTTTATAAAACTTTTTTATATTAATTTTTTGTTTAATAAAAATATGTAATTAATAATTAATATATAAATATTATTTTTAATTAAATTAAATTATATAATCGAAATTTTTTAAAATTAAATTAATAATTAATTAATATAATAAATAATACTTTTTTAATATTTTATAAATAATTTAATAAAATTATATAAAATTTAATAAACTAATTTTTACTAATTTTTTTATTTAATTAGTTAAATTAAAAATAGTATAATATTAAATATAATATATTTAAAAAAAAAATTATTAATTAATAATAATAAAAAACTAAAATTAGTAGTTTTTTAAAATAATATAAAATTTTAAAAAAATTAATAAGACTAAACATAAAAAAAAAACCAAAAACCCGAAAATAATAAAATATAGACTAATTTAATATTTTTTTATACTATTTTATTAAAACATTATTTATTTCTATTATTATAATAATATTATTATTATAATAAAAATATATATAAAATAATAAAAAAAAATAAAAATAAAAATAATAATTATATAATTATAATATATTATATTTTTAATATAATTAGCTTAATTTTAGCAAAATAATAAATATAAAAAAATTAACAACTAAAAATATAATAAATAAATTTTACATTAAGCTTTTATATATATTAATTTTTATATATGAATGTTCAAATTACAAGAATTTATTAATTTTCCAGTTCTTAGTACCTTTCAGGGGCTTGCGCGCCTTACCCTTAAGTGGTGTTGGTTGTGTTGAGCCCTCATCTCGGACCCGATTTCAATATGGGGTCGTAATACGGCGTTGGTGAATCCGGTAATAAAAGAATCTGAACACCAAAACAGGGATGGAAACGGACCGCATTTCCCGTCCAAAGTGCAGAGTACAAGCTTATCTACTTCATCGCTACGGGTTACGCGTGTCAGTATTTTCCACCTCGGTCCATGATGACCAACTTTTTCTCGTTCTATACCTATCCCTTCGCCCTTATCCGACCTCACCCAACCTTGCCACCTGGGTTTAGTATCGAGTTAGATATCCGATGAACTCCTCAATAAGCTGAAGACTATTTTAAAATGCTTTCTACCCCGTCCTCTACGATTGATCACTTCTTAGGCATTCACGGATTTTCCCTAGAGTTTGCTACAGCTGACCTAAGACACTACGATCCTACCGAGCCCTAAATACAGAGCGATGTCTCTCCATTAGTGAACTACATACTCGCACCCTCCGCCTTGCTAGAGGCCTCTCCTCTGCAGCTCTAGGTGTCGACGGCCTCTTTACTTTTCGTAACATAAGCGAAGTTCAGTGTGCCGACGTTGTAAGCGAGATAGACAGCCCAAAATGCAGGATATATGTGTGTTTGTAGCCTGGCTGCGACGGTTTTATTGACTTCCAGGAGTGTGCGGATGAGGGTGGATTTTTTGTCGGCAAACTTCTACTCCTTCAAGTTTACTCGCATGCTATGGCTCACCATGGCTCGCGCCGCTGCTGCTTCCTCTGCAATGTGGGCTTATGAGTGAATATTTTCATGGTTCGCTTTCTTTGATGGTTCAGATAGTTAAACTTGGATCGCAGGGGTCCGTCAGCTCGCTTACACATTTTGCCGCTTTTACCTGAAGGCCAGTTATGTTGATCTTTACGGAGAGGCAGCATATACAGCAAGCTGTCAACTTAGGGACATGTAAGCTGCCCAAGTCAATCAGTTTACACGTATAGAATGCCAATAAAAGCCCTCAAATCTCAAAGTAAAGTGAATTTGAACAAAACCTTCAGTGAAGCTCCGGCACATAAGAAAACTTTCGCCTTGGTCAATTTACTGATGATCTTGATTTAAAGCCACTAATAATCTATACGCCAGAGGAATCGTCATACAGACACACTACCTTTTTTACATACCAGAATGGGACACAACCCTGTTATATGATTTCAAAAAGCTATAGCAGTACAAAATATCCAAAAAAAAAAAAAAAAAATCTCCATCTTGTTTCGACGGACTTTCAAACAGAGCACTGTATTTCCTTTGTTGGTAGTTTAAAAACTCGTTGAAAGCAGAAGAAAAGGGGGAATAAAAATAAAGCAGAAAGGGGAGATAGGCATTATCCCAACTTTTCTTGTGCGTAAAAACAGTTTCAATCACATGGAGCTCAGACCAAACCTATTGTTCATCTTAGTTAGCATAGTTTTATTTTGAAGGATTTCATGACTCGTTCCGAGCACCATTATATAAGAACAGGAAATAATGAGAGGCACACAATCTTCAGTAACATAGCAAACCAGATTTTTGATATAGGGTTCAGAATCCTATAAAACCAGAAATCACTTCCAGCCGTTTCTTACAACATTTTATAACCTCATTTATTCAAATCAGGACATAGAACTAAGCACGCCCCTCATCATGAGCTCCACCAACACCACCACCACATCGCCAACAGAAGAGGGAATAGGCGCCAAACTCCTACTAACCCACCCCAACATCTACAACCCCTTCAACTTCACCACCCACTACTTAGACTCGGACGACGAAAACGACCCTCACTACCTTCACCCACGCATCGAGGCGACCCGCATGGGCTGGCCACGCAGCCCACGCGTTGTCTCTTCTTGGCAGACGACGGCACTTTGAAATGGGTCGGCGTGAACACGGGCGTCTTCGAGAATCCCTTATGGGGCGACTCGGGGGAGGAGAAGATCCGTGTGCTACTCTCCCCTGGGAATGGCTTCCCGCGGTTTCCTAAAGGAGACTGGAACGTGGGGCAGGTTAGGCGGGTAAAGAAAGAGAATGGTGAAAGCGAGATCGTCTTTTCCGAGACGCGAGATATCTCCGGGATCTCAAGTGACACCCTATTCGCTCCAAAAGGGTCACCCGACGTCGGCTTAGGACTCAGCCTGACCAAAGCCTGGCACGAGACCGAGCCCCCTTTCACGTCCTTCGAGCTCGTCGAGCAGGTCGAGTTTCCCAAGCGATTATGGCGTGCTCGGCATCCTGAAATTTTGAACGAGGACGGGAGCAAGAAGGATTTGTTCCTGAAGATTTTCCCCTGGGCGGACTGGGTTTCGAAGAAGTCTCTCGAGAACGAGATGGAAGTTTACAGGAGGGCAGACGGGCTGGGTATCACGCCTCAGTTCTTGGGGCACGTGATGCACTACAGCCGTGTCATCGGGTTCGTAACGGAATTTGTTGAGGGTAATGTCAACACCGACGCAGGGCGAGCGGCAAGACGTGCAAATGATAAACAAAAGAAATACCGCGCCACGTCCGGGTACCAGGACAAGTGCGCCCAATCCGAGGTTCTCCAGAAACTGCATGACCTCGGCGTCGCTTACGGGTGGAAAATTCAACCGCGGAAAGATTTTCTGCAGGTCCCTATCCCTATGCCTATTGATACTACTGATAATGATGATAACGACAAAAAGCAGCAGCAGCAGGGAGACAAACGTGTTGATGAGCCTGTGCAACAATACAGGACTCTCATAACCGACTTTGAGGACGCAGTCTTCGACTCCAAGGCTCCAGAGTGGGCCAAAATAGACGATACCATGGCCGTTTGGGGGTTTCAGAAATGGCAAAGGCGGGCCGAGCGCAGGGAGCACGAAAGTAAGGAAGTGAAGAGTCAGGAGGAAGAAGATAGAGAAAAGGAGAAAGAGAAAGACGCTGGGCCGTTCTGGAGCTGGATGATTGACGATGAGGTTGAGTGGGATGGGACAGTCCCTGTTATCAACAAGGACGATAGTGATGATGATGATGATGATGTCGACGACGACGACAGGGAACGGGACTGGGATTCTCCTAAGTCCTATGCTAACTCGGATTATCATATTTCGGACAAGGAAGAGGAGTCGAAGTATGAGCTTATTTATAGCAAGGTTAAGAAGCTTTACAGCATAGATGAAGAGGAGGAGGGATAGTAAAGATAGTTGGGAAGCCCAATTCGTTACCTTGAGTCCACCTACATACATTAGTAGTGAGACTCGAAGAAGATAAGTTAAGCCTTGGAAAATCAGTCTCTAATAAGTTCAAAATAAAATAAAACTCATAAAGTCATGAGCTCTAGCGTTCGGATACTGATTTGCCATAACACAATTACCAGCGCCCTACAACAATGAAGTAGTCCACCTGTCCATGTAGAATTCACCTCCTTAACACCGCATCACGCCAAGATACCAATGAGAGGTGATCTAGAATATATTAACAAGCTGTCTATTTCCCTTTTTCCATCTAGTGAAAGTGAAAAGAAAAAGTCTGCGACAAAACAAAGACTGCCTTTGATTTTTTTTTCATTGTTGTATTCATACATGCGCTACTACAACTACACAATACTAGTAATGTGTGGATATAACAACCTCTTCCTGTACTGTTCACTACTTAGTAGGTAAGCAACGAACTCCCCCCCTTTTTGGCTAGGGTGTGAGTTGGCGCTCTGTGAATTCACTCACAAGGAGCACTGTTGTAAAGCACCTTGCGAATATGACCTTGAGGGCAAATGAACAATGAGTACGCCTTGAAATAGAGATTTTTTTCTTGCAAACGCCATCAAAACACGACAGCGGACTCATGACCAGGAAGGCCAGATCTTTCTGACCCATGGCGCCCGGTCCGCTGGGGACATTGCCACATCTTAAAAATCCGGGAATGTCACATCACTCCACGTGAAACTAAAACCCAACATCATGCGATGGTTGAGCCTTGAATAGACTTTACCCTGTTCAGCTAGGAAAGCAGATCCAAGCGTCCAGGATGGATTCGAACTATCGACAGCATCCCCCACCTTACCGCTCAGCAGGCGCAACACCAGGCGGAGCTGGCGGTGGTGGCGAGGGCGGTTCTGATGTTGGAGGGGGAGGTAGAGGGTCTGTAGGAGACGGAGCCGAAACCGATGCAGGGACAGTCATCGGTCCCTTGGGTACGACCATTCGATCTGTTAGAGGTTCGCCACGAATGACCTTCTCCACCTCTTCCCTGCTCAAAGTCTCATAGTCAATCAATGCCTTGGCCAGGAGATCGAGTTCTTTGCGGCGACTTGTCAGCAGTTTTCGAGCCCGCTCATACGATTCATCCAAAGTCCGTTGAACTTCGGACTCGACAAGTGCTTTCGTTTCGCTGCTGAGTGTATCGTACCGAGATCGATACTCCATGTTACCTAACTTGGCAGACATACCGAGAGAAGCCACCATGGTGAAGGCAACCTTGGTTGCTGCTTGGAGATCCTGTATGTCACAATCAGTCTGGGTTACTCGGAGAAGGAATGATTATCAACTTACAGATGCAGCACCGCCAGTCACATGCTGAGGACCGTACACAATTTCTTCTGCCAATTTGCCTCCCAAAGAGTGATCGATCTGGGCCTGGTAGTTGGCGACTGTGTACGAAAATTTGTCCATCTCTGGGAGAAAGGCGGTGTGACCAAGTGAGTAGCCTCGAGGTAAGACAGTGACTTTGTATAGGGTGGCGGAAGAACCGGGGGTGAAAAGATTTACAAGAGCATGGCCAGCCTCGTGGTAGGCCGTCATCTCTTTCTCCTTGGCTGAGATCACCATTGTTTTCTTCTCAGCACCCATGATGACCTTGTCCTTGGCCCAATCAAAATCCATTTTGCTGACAAGCTTGGCCTTGTTCTTGCTTGCATGCACAGCCGCCTGATTGACGATGTTTTCGAGCTCGGCACCAGACAGTCCCGAGGTGGTAAGGGCAATGGCCTTTAGGTCAACATCTTTCTCTGCCTTGATCTTCTTGGCGTGGTGCTGAAGGATAGCGAGACGGCCTCGGACATCGGGTAGATCAACGGTGACATGGCGATCGAAACGGCCCGGACGGGTCAAGGCCTTGTCGAGAAGTTCGGGGTAGTTGGTGGCACCAATGATAATGACACTAGCACTCTGATCGAAGCCATCCAACTCGGTAAGTAGCTGATTCAGGGTCTGCTTCACGTAGGCGGCATCTCGTGCATTGCGACGGCCTCCAATGGCGTCAAGCTCGTCGATAAAGACAATGGCCGGTGATTTAGCCTTGGCTGCAGAGAAGAGGTCTCGTACACGCTTGGCACCCACACCAACATAGACTTCGTCGAACTCACTGCCGGACATATAGAAGAACGGGACACCAGCCTCACCAGCGACGGCACGAGCGAGAAGGGTCTTGCCGGTTCCGGGAGGGCCGACCAAAAGAATACCCTTGGGTAGTTTGCCACCGAGCTGAGAGAACTTCTCGGGGTTACGCAGGAAGTCGACCATCTCTTGCAATTCCTCCTTAGCCTCGTCGGCACCATGAACATCAGAGAAGCGTGCCTTCTGCTGCTCGGCCTTGACTTCACTGTTCTTCTTCTCACCGCCGGGCCGCTTGAACATGCTCATACTTTCGACAACAAGAGTGACGAGGACGAGACACAGATAGGTGCAGAGAGCGAATTGGAGCAAGAACTTGATCCAGCGGAAAATGACACTGCCAATGGGTTCATCGACAACAACATGAAGCGGACCGTCCTTGGTGCCGCTAGCTTGAGCGGTGCCGTCCTTGGCAACAGCAAGATTACCGCCTCGGGATCTGGCGGCGATAGCTTGGGTGACGGCCTGAACCTGAGTAGGGGTCAGATTGCCGGGGATGTTCTTAACAGTTTCATTAATGTCTTCCATGGGAGCAACGGCGCCGGTACTTCCGGTAAGCATGCTTAGAGCCTTGTTGTAAGTGTCGGTAGCGGCGGCGTTGGATGCGAAACGGCCGGATGTATATCTCTCAACGATGATTGCGGGCATGTTCGCCTTCAACAGTGCTTGGTAGAAGGCATTCTGGGCAGTAGCGCTGGTAGGATTTCGGTTTGCAGATTCCTCCATACGAGCGAGCAGATTCCTAGAAAGACCACCAGACTGGAAGGATCTCCGTTGGAAGGGTGTAATGATATGGGCGAATGGCGAGGGTCGGAAGGCGGTAGATGTCGACATGGATCGTCGGAAGAGCGGGTGGATGGCGGAATTTGAGGAAAAGAGAGAAGCACGCTGCATTGATGATATTGAGGTGCGCATATCGATGGCTGACGATGCTGTCGCTCGGAGTGCAATGGCGCGTACCGAGGGTGCTCTCAGCGGCATGGTCAAAGATTTGGCGGCATTTGCCAACGAGGTGCTTTGAAAGGCCATGGCAACGACCATTTAGGGAACTCGAAAGTCAACGGAAATGCGCCAGGCCGATCAAGGCCGAGTCACAGTCGTGAGGATATTCGATGTGATGGTGATAATCGAAAAGACGGAGATGATGATGATGATGGAAGATGATGATCAATCAAGAATGTATACGGCGTCTTAGCTTCGGACAAAACCCGGAGGTTTCGCTAATGCCCGAACTGCTATAACATGAATAGAAAGATTACAACTGACGAAAAGAAGCACCTGAGGTCCCCCTTATTGCGCCAGGCGAAAAGAAAAACACATGAAGATGCAGAAGACGTTGAAGGAAATTGAGGGAAGGTTGAACCAACACCCCGTTCACTTCAGCCATCCAACAAATTCTGCTCCACTCATCGTTTGCCAGTTGCGATCACGTGACAGGACCAGCTTTCAGCTTGTCCGCTTTTAGCCACCTACCTAATTCTAATTTTCATTACATCATCCCTTGTTTTAATCTCTTTAATGTTGGAGCGTTTGTTTAATGAAAGGGGAAATAGCTGAACTGAACGCACTAGAAATTCAATTCACGTTGTTGAACACTTAATGAAGAACTGCAACTCTGGTGTTTGAACCTACCACAAAACCATAATTCTTGTTGCATCATCTACTACCAAGGAAGCAAGGTGTAAACTATGTACAAGCTACATCAGGCAATAGGGTGACTGTGCATATACTCACCAATTTTTCTCGCAACTTCCCAAGCAGAGTCTTCTAAACACTTAGCTCCGCACCCCAAATGGTACGCGAGGAGCATCCTGCTCATGACACACGTCAGCCACATTGTCCTCAATAGAACGCATTTCATCAGCTCACTGCAGTATCCGCTCATTAAACATTTCCTTTGTGCCCGCGTTAGCAAATATGGGTACAGGTGGAGGGAATGGATTCCCAAGCTGCGCGATGTAAGAATCGAAGCCAGAATTTTAGCCAGTTTCCAAAGCATATGTTGGCACCCCGAGACAGATTTGAAGTAAGAATGAAAACGGTGCCGCGGTGAGGGTTATCGTCCATGTCGTAGTCAACCGGCGCTATCCAGGGCGATATAAGTACTGCAGCCCGAGGAGTAGGTATTTGAAGGCGATCTGTCTTGTCTATAGTGCAGATATCTTCAAGATACGGCCGAGATCCAGTATAAGATTACCCCCGGCACTGTCACTGGAAAGGATGATGTGGCTTGCTGGGATGTTCACCTCATTCAGGAGATAAAGAGAACTGGATAGAGCATCGTACAACGCAGCGGGAAAGGGATTGCTCGGAAGATCATATCCAAAGAGGTGGTATTGCACAGAAAATACGGCGTCGGCGCCGCCCTTTTCAAGTAACTTTTCTGAGACCCGAGGCGCACGTGGCATCACGACACAGTGACGTGACAGCCACCCTGTTGGTGAAACATGAGCGGCTGTTCAGTCAAGTTCACTTGAAACTAGCTTAGTTCCTACGTAGATATTGAAGACTTGTGAAGACCAAGCTTGCCATTACGGCCACGGACCACTCCCAGAATGCTTATAGCGTTCAGCAGCCTACAATGCCTGCTCCAACCAGTCCCTACAAACCCTATATGAAGTACCAGCTCCCTAACATGGACGCTGAAATAGAGCTCGAGAACCACAACTTAACTACAACTAACTGCAGCGAAGCTGCAGTTCTCGAAGCCTATTGCCTACTGGATGATCACGTACAGGATCACACTCAATAGGGCTTAAATGACCCCATAGGGGTCAAAATTGAAGAAGGGAAAAACGCATGTCTATTTCTGATCTAACTCAATGCAAATTGAAACTATTATACATAAGACTAGTGATCACGTGACCCCCAGTTGTAAACCCCATTTCAACGCTCAAAAAAAAGACTAGAAGTCCATCAACCTACTCAATAAGGTGATCTATCTGGTTTATGCCTAGACGACCCAGAACTCTGTACATACATATGGTAAGGAAAGATTATAGCGCCACAGGAGAGTCCTGAAGAAGGTCAATCTTGCTGATGTTTTCACCAAGTTGGTACTGGGAGGTTGCAAGATTTCTTCTCCATAGGGTAGCCTCAGTTCTCTCAAGCAGGAAATCCACTGGGAGTCTAGTGTCTTAATTATGTCATTCGTGCATCAGCAATCTGAAAATTTATGACACAGAGGAACGAAGGCCTTCCAGGCGACTGATCATACGGAATCATATTGTGCTAACTCGTGTCTACTTCATATACGATGCAAGTCAGTCAGGTCAAAATTTAGTACCGGACTCACTTGATGGCAACCTGCCGTCAGATAGCTTTATTCAACTCCATATCTCAGCTAATTGCCAAGTGTCATCTGCCACTCGAAAGACCTAGCAAACTCTTCCGTTTCTATCATCTGCCTGATCTCAACAGTAGTCTCCTTGACCGTGTTTTTCAGGATCTGGATCAAAAGCTGTACGAAAAGCTGGTGGGAGCTCTCAAGCCATGAATCTAGCATCATCATCAGCATATCGAGATACGACAATGCTTTTTCTGCTTTGCCAAGAAGATCTCCCGAACCACCCCCAGACTCGCAGATATCATCCATCATACGCTTTGTAATGACTTCACCGATCCGCTCAGGACGTGTCTCCATCGTGATCATCTCTGGAGCAGCAGCACTCATTGACCCTGAGCTGTCACCCCCTGATATCCTACAGTTTTCCAAAGCCGAGCTCATGTCTAATACAGCTAGTGAGATTGATTGGGTTCTGTGAAAGTTTTTGAGATTTCGGAGATGCTCACGTATGGCTGTTACTCGCTTCATTAATCGCTCGTGGTGACATCGCGGGCAGATCTCGCTTTGCGGCGGGCTCTTGGGCGAATCCGCAATGGTCGCTGAAGTATAATCGATTGGGTAACCATTACTGTTCTGAGTCTCATGACCACAGGACCAACGCCAGATATACTCTTCAAATCTTTCAGACATCATGCTCTTGCTGAGAATGCTATTGTTGTTTTCCTTTCTTAGTTGTGGTTGATTACGCAGTCGGATGTCTGGTAATCCGTTTCGTAACTGGATAAATGTCCATCTTTGTGGACATTTTCCTTGCGTTTGGCAATGTTATATCTTTTGCGTTTCTTTGTGCAGGTTTCACACAAAAGCATTGTACTAGGGTCTTAATCACAAACCTTGTTACAAATTTCCTATCAAGGCTTTTGCTCAGGTATTGTAGCCACATGCATTTCTCGCACTGCACTTATGAGCCACTTCTAAGTCCCCATCTCTTTACCTCTGTAAAATGATGATTGCTTTAATCTGTAAAGGATAAAGGTTCGAGATATGATATGCACATCCCCCCTCATTGATATAATTCTGAAGAAAGGGAAGAGAAATATAAGAGACAAGGAGGCAAGAGATTAGGTATACTGAGTCATTGCGGCTATCCATGCCGTCGTATGGCTAGCGGCGGACTTACACTGCGTGCCCACCATCCAAACCGTCGCCGCATCCATGGATCTTTGCCGTCTTCTGTGGCTTTTGAAATCCATGGCTACGCTACACGTCATTATAAATGCGCCTCGCCGTCTTATGGCTTGATTTGCGATCAATCCCATGTTTGTGTCCCGCACCCACAAGCACTTCGAGGTGATTCAAGATGTCCGATGCCCCTTGTCATGGCGAGAGTGGGAATGAGGAGCTTTTTGACCCAGAAATGAGCTTTATGAAAAGATCCCGCATCACCAATGTATTTGACCCCTGGTCTGAGCACAGCCGGTACTGATCCGAAAGCCTTGCAAGTTCTGCCATAACCTGGCTTGACCACGCCCAGAATAAGGGGGAGCAGGTTGTCAAAGCGACGATGAGGCGCTTCCGCCGACTCTAGGGCTCATCACTAGAAGGTCCGCTTCTCATCCCGCCCTCTCTCTGTTGAGCGGGCAGAGTCGCTCTCCTATGGCCATCAATGAGTCCAAAGGGTGGTTCAGGCTAGCCTAGCAGAATGGCTATCGAAAAACCGTCTAGAGCTCAATGGCATCCAGTACATCAATGGTCTACTACTTGACTCAATCAAATCGTTACTTGAAACCATCAAGAAAGACCGAAGTCCCCTGAGCCTACCTTTGCCGGACTCGGGAAGGGCAATGCGTGGCTTCGACAGATGCAACGCAGAGGTGCCACTAATAAAGCCGAGGTTCAGAACTACGCCCAAAAACATCTCTTTCCAGACGCAGAGAGTGTTTTTGCGGATTGATTGACTGTCTAGATACAAACAGCTTGGAATCGAGATACTTTGCCTGTTGAGGACACGGTAAGTAAATCGAATTTTGCCGCCGATACCTGCTCTCGCCTACAGCGACACTACTGACAATGATGGGAAGTTTACGCAACTCTAACTGCTTGTGGGTCAAGTGGTAGATCCACCAATTGGGCAAGGTGAACCCTTACTGCATGAGCTTTCTCCTTCTTTATCATTGAATTCAAGGCTCAAGGACCACCACCTAACAATGGCAACCTGTGCTTTGCAATTCATAAGTGCCTGGGTGGTTCAACTATCTTTGTATTAACTCTCGAAAGGACCAACAAACTACTACTATCATACTGTTCCCGCAAAGAGAACGAAAACGAAAGAGATGCTCTGAATGGTCCATCAGCTGAGTCTCCTCAGTCATTTAGCAACTCAAGGGAGATGCGAAACCTGGACAAAGCTGCTTTCAGTATTGCCATGAATTAGCGTATAGCTAGTCTACATGTTACTTAGAAACCGATGACCAGGAAATACAATTGAGTCAGGTTGCGAAGCTGTCACGCGACAAGTATCACCCTCGGAAGCATTGGTATTTTGTCGTTACATTAACCCCCCCCGGGGGAGATCTTCTTTGAGTCTACCAACGGTCGATTATTGTAGTCACGCATAACTGAGCCGGATACATGATTTCATTGAAGTGGCAATATGACGTAGCCTTGGCCAACTCCAGCAGAGATAGTACTGTATGTCCAAAAAGTGGTTTCCATGAGAAGATCAGAAGTAGAATAGGATGAAGTAAAGAGAGTGAACGTCAGTGTATTCTAGAATTGCGATTGCGGAAAAAACACTTGACACTGTGAACAGACAGCATGACCTAAAAAGACGATGCATACAATGCAAAACGAAAGAAACTAGCCCCAGCCGTAGTATCCCCTAGCCAGACTCGAGTCTGACGGGCCAACAACCCCAACTCCTTCAAAAGTTCGTTGATGATCTCAAGCATCTTCACACTTCTCAAATCCACCACCGGTGCCAGCCTGGTGGACAATCATGCCCTTATACTCCGCCTTGGTCGTACTCTTCCAGACCACGCGGTAGGGCCCCGCGTCACCTGTTAAGGGAGAAACAATCCATGTTAGCGGCTTCAGAAACGTTGTGTTTTAGGCGTGTGTTTGCTCTAATTATTGCCCAATTCACGTCATCATTACGCACCTCGCCCATCCCACCCTGTTACTAGATGTCCGTCTTGGTCATATATCAGAGGGAATTCCAGCCAATTCGTTTTCCTTCCGCCAGCAAAGATGCCTTCTAGGTTCTCGAAGGACTCGGGGTATCTGCCGAGTGTAGCCTCTGCCTGCTGTTTGGCATACCGAAAGGTTGTCGAGATATCCTCGGCTGAGATAAGTTTACCTCGACATTTCACGTCCTTGATAGCATTGGCTTGAGTGACAACCGCGGACGTGGCCAGGAGACTGAGCAGATAGAGAGACTTGAGTGAGGAGAGCATTTTGGGTAAAGATTCAAGTCAAAAAAGTACGTGGAAAAAAGTCTTCGTTATGAGGAGTTTAAAGGTATCTCAAATGGCCCTGAGATTCTGATGAGGTAGAAGAAACTCGTGAAGGCCATGGCGCGCGGATATGCGCACTTATACTATTCTGCCCTTATCATTCTAACAATGTTAATAGACAAATCAACATGAGAAACATATTCAAAATCTTCTAAAGATAGCCCGCAAGAATACATCTCTTGACTAATCACCATGCGCGGCCGCGTACATGGCACAATCTGGAGTAAATGTAGTTAGCATATGAGCATGGCTTTGGGTTTGGTAATACCAGAAATTGCTTTCGAGGAATCGGGCAGGCATGGGCGTGATGGCGTTGATAATCGACTGAGGCAAGACTGGTATCCTTCCTGTAGGTCTTCATTCCAGTCTGTCCTATTCAAGGACTCGCTAGAAAGGATTGACACGATATTTCCTCGCTTATAGTAGCAATTTTCGAGACAAAGCTTATGTCATCCGCGATCTGCCGCCGTTGTTTCATTATATCGGCCGCCGGCAGTGGACTATTTGCCGATCGAATACACGTAAGACGTAGCGGCAGACAATGTAGGGATCCCGTCACCGGGATTACCAAACGGGTAACAACGGTAGATGCCCGGGGCACTCCGCCACAGATCACTACGTCACTGACTTCGAACAAAATCCTAAGCAATATTTTCGTATGCAATTGGATAAAGATCGTCAAGTGAACAGACCTCCCAACTTCCTGGGGTAAATTCCGTTTCTCGCCTTCCGCTTTTCCAGAGGAGTAGTCTATCTATCTCTACTCATCAAACTTACGGCATTCATCATGACGCCCCCGATTACATCTCCCCACAACAGCACCCGAGAATTTCAGATTCTCGAGTCGCTTGTGCAAGAGCAGCCCGAGTCCGATTCCACAGTCTCTACGGTCCTACGACAGATTGTCAACCTGACCTCTACGGCCCTTGCCAGCAACGACGGACAAGCTCTGCGCGATCATGCGTACCATGTCTGCGTTGCAGTCATCACTCTAGCGTCGCTGACGCCACCGCACCGTCAGTCTAAGCTGGTGGAGCTTCTCGTCGAGCTGCAGAAGCAAGTCCTAGGTGACCGCTCCTGTACGAATCGCAAGCCGTTCAAGTATGACGGCGAGGAGAGCCTGGGGATCTGGGAGGACATGCCAACCCTGGGATATACCGTACGCGACGCGTGGAACTTTAGTGAGTTACTGTTACAGTATCTATTATCGCTTTTCAATTCTGGAATACTGGGCTAACGACTTTGGTGTAACATCATGAAGACCCAAATGACCCCAAAGCAAAGCCGGAAGAGAAGGCGGGATGGGAAAATAAGACTGCGTTCATTGCGCAGGTGATGTCGCGTGTTCCAATTGACCACTCTGAGGGCGCGAAGAATGTTTTTGATTTCTCGGTTTACGCGCTTTGGGCCATGCGAGAGGCATTCGAGGGCTATGAACAGCAGCCTTCCGATACAGCGCTGCGAGCAGCCTGCCTATGGTTCATATACACCGGAGAAGCTCTATTGGCGAAAGTTGAGCAAGGAGCAATCCTTCGCGACAGGGTCGGGTTTTCACATGAGAGATTTTCGCAGAAGGGGTGGCGAGGGTTTGAGCGTGAAAGGGTGGATGTCTGGAAGAATGGATTGGTTGCTGCTTCTGAGAGGTTGCGGGACGGAGATACAAAAGGCTTGGTCGAGCAAGCACTGATGAAGATTGGTGGACCGGAAGCTAAATAGTTTCATTGGAAGTTTCGTCTCGTTTGACTTGATCAAACATAACTATCGTGGTAGTTCTTGGATTTAAGTGTCGTTAACAAACCTTTTCTCATGTCCAGACCACCTGTCAATTGTACACAAGCTCCCAAAACAAAAAATTTTAAATGCGCAAGCTTCAATAGTCTACGATCTCGCTCAACCTCCTACTTCTGACCAGATCTTTGGTTATCAGTCCTCACGATACTACCGTATCCATAGGTCGACCAGCAGCTCCACGATGGTAGAACTTGATGTTTATGGCCATGAAAGGCCCATGGACATGAAGAACCTATGGAAAAGGGTGGGGATCCATGGCATCATTGGGGCAATACAGTGAAGAGATTGCGTCAGCTGCACTGGACACGGAGCACAAAAGAGAGAAAGTGGTTTAACAACTGCAGTACAGGGGCGGCTTTGGCATCTAACCGACCAGAGTCAAGGGTCTTGTTCAAGTAACCTTGTCGACTTGGAGTCAAACAAGGTACTTAAGATAAATATTCTTTCGCGGATGTTACAGCTGTTCGTACAGGATGATCACAATAGCAAGAGTTGCATAGAAGGCAAGAGGGTGCCAATCTATCGGCCGCTGTCCACTTTACCTGGACAGAAACTCGTCATAACCCAGCTAATGAAGATGGAAATGTCAGTGTGCTAATGTTTCGGCCGCCGGCCGCTTTGCTGGAAGATCTCAACAACCAAAGCCGGTGATATCAGCGCTGATCGAATAGGATTTTACCGGGGGAAATATTGCTAATTTTATATTCAAAAACAACAATACAGGAAGATCTGTCCTACAAGGAACTGATTTACTTTTACGGCTGTATAATTTGGGAGTTAATTGAGACTGTTGAGGAATCAATGACAGTATCTCGAAGAAACGAGACAATAGGTCACATAAGACACAAAAATCAGTATCCGACTAGAAATACAATATAAATTCACCTCAGCCCGCCTTTGTCTCCCGTTGTTCTTGGTTATCATCTCAGACAGCAACAACAACGACATAAACCTGATTTAACCCAACTCAGCATAAGGTTCGGCTATCATCCAGCGTTCCCATACAGTCCATCTCGCTGAACTAACAAGCATCAACAGCTCAAAAAACACTTCCTCACATCTCGCCATCTTGCCTATATCGAATCTACAAAATGAAGACCGCCTCATTTCTCGCCTTCACCCTAACCGCCCTCCTGGCCGGCTTCTCTCACGCCTTCGATGCCATCGATTGCAACGCCGGTAAGACGGTGGCTTACGGCGAGGCTGGCAACTGCCACTGTCACACCTGGACCACGGAGCGTCTGACATATTCGAGCAAGCACGGCTGCACCCTGACCGTGTACGAAGACGCCGGGTGCAGCGGCGAAGGGCGCACTTTCACTACGGATGCGCAGAACGACTGTCAGAACGTGCCGTTCAAGCCAGCTAGTATCGAGTGCTGTTAAGACCACCTGGGCAGCTACTTGAGGCTTATTGGACTGGGCTACATGATATGGAGGAGCCAGGGCTACCATTTGTCATTAGCGAGTAGTTACTAGACGTTACGGGGTCAGCCAAGTCGCAGTGCTTCTTTGCAGGAAAGGGTGTTTATTTTTCTAGAACCAGATCATTCGTTATTCATTGACTACCAATACACTCGTTTTGTTACTTCACCCGGACAGCCGTATAGCCCGTTCAACAACCATACTACGTAGCTTTAGTAATCACGCTTCTTTCAACTTGTATCCGACACACCATAATTGACGCGGGCTAGTTGATGAGGCGATCATGTTGATCTTGACGCTAGTGGATGGGCTCCTCTTAGTATAATGCACCGACCCGATCCGTAATAGCCCCGTTCTATATCAATAACGTACATGTTGAGGCCCTCGCCAAAAAAAGTAAGACACGTTTTATATATCCATACCTACACCATTTCAACACACACACGCAGCTTTAAAAAAACAGCAGAATTCAGAAGTTTTAAATAAATTGAAGTATTCTACGTAGTTTGGATAAATTTAAGTATATATCGATAAATTTAGCTGTGTTTATTGTTATTACTGAAGCACCATTACCACCCAGAATACTGCCCTTTTGCCCGCACCACAAAAACTGTCTCACTTTTTTTGGCGAGGGCCTCGCATGTTAGTGGCGCCGCAACTTGGTCTCTTCCTCTTTTTGATCGCATACTCGATCTGCCAGTCCTCGTGATACCGCCTTTTCTCAGCGAGATGGCCAGTGCCTGTTTTGGGGGCTAAAGTACATAGGTATGGTATGGTGTACATATGTCATGCATGTATAGGTGGGAGAGCCCGTGAGAAAAGCCTAGGGGGCTAGGTCGTATGCGTGGTGCAGCAAAAGCAAGACCCAACCGGAATAGTATGGGGACACTGCAGCTACCATTGGTTAATGCCTCGCTGACCAAATAATTGCTTTTTTTGAATGAACTTTCCCATTTTCCCGTCCTATAACGTACAGTTGGTTCCTACCGACTCATAGAAAATACATATCATAGAACCTTTATCTGTCGTTGGGCTCATCAGTAGCATTGTGCAATTTATTTCGTTCGGACATGAGCTGTTTACATCTATCCGCGACCTCCATTATGGTGTGGACTTAGCAGAGGTTCGACGCCTTGAGCTCATCGGGCAAGAAATTCAGGAGGTCAGCCGGGAGATCACACTACTACTCGGCGAACAAAAGTCAACAAGCGTCCGAAATGCGCCCTTGGCTCGAAAGACCGCGATCGTGAACTCGGACGGCTTTAACTCATCGCCATCGAATGCGAAAACCTCTCAGGGGAGCTTCTCAGCCGTGTCGATGGCTACAAGATGATAAAAGTAGGAAAGTGGCAGCGTAGCATCGATATTCCCAAGATTTTTGTTCTATATATATGGGGAAAAGATGAGATACGGGCGATGACAAGGACGCTCGTCGATTTGGAGAGGAGGCTCACCGACTGGTGTGGTTTCAACCATGCTAAGGTAGACAAACCTTTCCAGAGGCAAAATCACATCCAAAGTACCTAATGATTCCCATAGGAAGTAGGAAACCCAAAATCTGGGAATACTTGCAAGCATCGACAGCTTGAACCATAGACTGGACAACTTCGAGAACGCTGGCAAAAAGCTAGCAACTTCCCACCTCGACGAGTTGAAATCAACACTCGACTCTTCCTTCACCGCAACACAGGCAAAAGCAAAAGTCAAGGGTGCCAAGTTAAATCGTACGTAGAATTGCGGTTTCCAAGACACATTCGACGATTATCTATAAATGGATGCTAATCTTCATGGCAAAGCACGAATGATGAGGGAGATGACAACCAATTTACATGACTATATAGCTGAATGGTCTAAAATGGCCAGGGCTTTAGATATACTGGCGTCCCTCACTTTCGACACAATACATAATCGCCATGATAACATCGAGAAAGCCCATACGGAAACTTGTGACTGGATTTACGACCTAGCCCAAACAAACTTTCTAGACTGGCTTGAGTCAGGCTCCGGGATATATTGGATCAATGGTCTTGTAGATAACCCTGCCGCTAACAGCGTTATAAGCCTCTTCTTGCCTCGGCTAATGAGTATTGTAGGTAGGAAGTGGAAAATCTACACTGGTCAAGTTCGTTTCATCAAACTTCAGAACTAATGAAGCCCTCCGCAAATGGGCTGGTCATTGAAAGTTAGTTATAGCATCTCATTATTTCTGGAATGCTGGAACAGAAATGCAAAAGTCCTACAAAGGGCTTTTGCAGACTCTAATATATCAGATAATGGAGTTTGACCCTAGCCTGTTTGTTGAGCTCTGCCAGGATCATACGCCAAACACACCGTGGACCGTTGAAGAGCTGAAGGCAGTTTTGGAATGTCTGCCAACTACGGCCAACGATACTCGTGTTCATTGCTTCTTTATTGACGGTCTAGACGAATACGAAGGCGAGGAAGAGACCCTCGTGCAGATTCTCAAGACCGTTGCTACCAGGGTGAACGTCAAGATTTGTGCATCAAGTCGACCATGGTCGGCGTTTCTCGCGGAGTGAAGAGTATTCAAATTTACTCTCAAAGTACAAGACTATACGAAACCTGATATGATTCAGTACGTGGATTGTTGCCTCCGGGGAAATGAAAGGTTCATGGCTGCAGTTTCTCAAGATATTAGATATGTTAGTTAAATTTCTAGTATTTGCGAAAGGGCAAATGGCATTTGGCTTTGGGTGTGGTACGTATAGAAAAGTTCGTGCTTGTTTTGAAACTCTTTACTTCTAAAAAGCCACCCCTTACGTATTCCTTTCTAACACCTGTTGTAGTAAGTATAAAACTGTTTTGCCTTAATTTCCCGAGGCCGGGGAAGTTCTAGAGAGTAAAGACATCGAAACTGACACGACATGTTCTCACATACCAGACCTTGTAGTACGAGACATACTCCGTGATGCTAGGGACGGGGAGCCATTCCAACAATGGCAAAACCGTCTTGAGTCATATCCACCGGAAATTGAGCCTTATTTTCGAGAAATTATGGGGCAAATTGACCCTTTCCATCGTCGTCAAGGCGCTGAAATCTTTCTCATGGCTCTATCGGCAAATCAAGCCAATGTGCCAATGATTGGCCTCTCAGCACTGTATGATGATGATTCGTCCTTGAGTGAAAGACATATTCTGACGGCAGGTGAACTGGATCACATTTTCGTTTCGTGGCAACCGCGCCTCCAGAATCGATGCAGGGATTTGATGGAACTGAATCGCAACACATCTTGTATCAATCAATGTGAACAGTATGAAGTCGAATTTCTCCACCGAACCGTCAGAGACTTTCTACAGGAGCATTATGTTAGAGAGTTGCGGCTTTTTGTACCATCTGACTTCAGGGAGTCAGCCTGTCTTGCCCGCTTGACAATCGTATTGATTGATCAGGTCTCACTTGACAATTCTCTGGCACAACGTGACTCTCTTGGCTTCTTGATTCGATCTTTCTTCAGCTATGCCATTGATGCAACTCCATCGAATCCTCACAGAGTGAAGCTACCAATCATCTCGGGTTGGGTGGACGACTTCGAGAAAACGGTCGAGCACGTGCTTGCGTCATCTACCGTTGACCGTAGCGACTCATGGGCTCAGTTCGCCTGGGGACGAAGGATGGACTTTATAAGTGTGGCAGCTGAGCTGGGCTTGCGAGACTATTCCCTTCATAGGCTTCGGGAGAAACAGCAGCGCGAGTGGCCAAAAGAGCAAGCAAGATCGTATCTGCACTGCGCGCTCTTTCCGAAGCTGAGGGAAGTCGGTTTTCCTGATCCCAAGCTCATTGAAGGCCTTTGTGAGCTAGGTATGAACCCCAATACCTGCTTTAACTCCAACTACGGGAGGACAGCCCGGAACTGCTTCTTGAGAGTCTGCCTTGATAAATGGGCAAGCTTATTGCCGACAGACCGGACGAACGCTTGCAATGCAATCCGGGTCTTGATACGCCACGGTGCGAAGACAGACATTATAATCGACGGCTGGAGGCTTTTCGAGGTCCTCGGCAGACTAATGGGCTATGAAGCGGCGGCGGAGCTAGTGGCAACGTATGAGACTTACAGTAGCTGGTTCAGCAAGTTCTTTTCGTCATCATTTCGCCTCCGGTAGGCATTTGTAACTAAGGTCGGTCTTTCGAGGCAGAGACAGTGTGTGACAGTTGGAATCAACGTTGTATTGCTTTATATGCTAACGTCATAGGCGGGGTTTACCCCCTGATCCAGATGAACGGGGAGATTATCATGAGCAGGGGCTCTCGCAAAAAAGGGTTTTGGATGATCGACAGAGGAACAGTATTTGATTCTCGAGATGTTTCCTCTTGTTGAAACACAGAGCATTTTCATGTTGCAAATGTACTACCTTCCAAATAGGGCAACTAGACGGATCGTCACATGTGCACAGTAAGCTAACCCCCCGTCCGACGGGCCACCGCCCCACGGGCTACTTAGCGCTATAATGATACTTACTATTATAAAGCCGGATAATTATAGCAAAATAGCGTTATTTAGAGCTTTTCGAACGATAATTTATTTCTATAGTATTTTCGATTTTGGTTTTTATTTTTTAAACTAGTTATTGGATTAGTATATTATATTTTAGTATTTTATAGTTTTTGGCTTTATTTTTATAGATAATTCGATTTCGAATTTTTTTTTTTAGCTTTTTTAATATTAATTATTTAAATAAACTTTTTATTTAGCGCTATTTTAACTTTTTTTTATATTTTATTTTTTTAAAATTTTAATTTAGTTTATAAATATATATTAAAAATTTTTAATTCAGCAATTTAAATTTTAACGTCAATAAAAACTTTAGTAGTTTTAATATTTTAAAATTATTATTTAACGTTATTAAATATAATTTTTAAAAAAACTAATTTTTTGCTAGTTTAAAATAATTTTTAGTTTTTAAACAATATTTTAATTAATATTAAGTTTATTATTTTTAAAAAAATCGGAATTTTTAGCTATTTTTAAATTATTATTTTTTTAGCTTTTTTTTAAACTATATTTTTTTTATAAAAAATAATAAAATAAAAAAATAATAGCTTTTTTCGATTTTTAAGCTATATTTTTATTATTATTTAAATATTTTTAATTGTAATAAAAATTATTATTTTAGCCTAAATTTTTTAAAATATTATAATAATTTTTAATTTAAATAATTTTAATTTAATTTAAATATTAGAACACGGTGCCATGGGGTGCAGGTGTATATGCTAATATTACGTATGTTTATGATGTAGAAGAGAGAGTGCAAGGGCAGGGCCCTGTACGCAAAAGCACCCACCATATAGATGTGTGGGGCCCCGGCTGCTATCTTATCTAATCTAATCAGCTTATCTAATCTATATCCACCCTTAATGGGGCTGCCGCCCATGTGGGCGTGCGTCAAATATTTAGCAAATTATAAAAGTATATTAAAAAAAAATTTTTAACTAATTTAAAATTTTTTATATTAATTATTTATATTATATAGTTATAATAAAATTTATAAAATATTAATTATATTTTATTTATTAAATAAATTTATAAAAATTTATTATTTATATAATTATTATAGTTATTATAAATTAAAATAATTTATTTATTATTATAAATAATTTAAATATACGAAATAAAAAATTTTAAAACTATTTTAAAGTTATAAAATTAAAAATTTATTTATTTTCTAAAATTTAGAAATATTAAAAATTATTAAATTTATATATCGATTTTTTTAAAAATAATTAGCAATAAAAAAACTATTTTAAATTTAAAAATAGTTTTTAAAACTATAATTTATTTGTTTTTTTTTAATATTTTTTTTTAAAACTATATAATTTTTAGTTTTAGTAAATATTTAATAATTATTACTAATTTTTTAGCTAATTTTTATTTTATTTAAATTATATTACCGATTTAACAGAATTTTAGCAATTTCGGAAATTTCGAATTAGTTAAAAAAAATATTAATATTAATAATCGAAATATTATTAATTTATTAATATTATATAATATAAAATCGGATAATTTAAATAAATAAATTTTATTTTAAAAATTAGTAATATTAATTTTTATTAAAAATTATAACGTTATTATTAAATTAAATTATATTTTAAATTATAATATAAAACTTAATAAAAATTAATATAAAATTTAAATAAATTTATTTAATAGTATATAAAATCAATTAAATTTTTAAAACTAATAATAATAATTATTAAATTATATTAATTTTAGTTTAAATTAAGATTTTTTTTAATTAATATTATATATAAAATTATAATATATTTTATAATTAAATTTAAATATATTAGCTATTTAAAACACGGTGCTAAAAAGTATAGGTATATATATTAATATTAATATATTAATAATATAGAAGAAAAAGTATAAAAATAAGGCCTTATATATAAAAGTATTTATTATATAGATATATAAGGCCTCGGCTGTTATTTTATTTAATTTAATTAGCTTATTTAATTTATATTTATCTCTAATAAGGCTGCCGTTTATATAGGCATATATTAAATGCCGGTTATACAAAAAAAAACTTGTTGTTTTTAATAAGTTATATATATAATATAATTTTTTTAATATTTATATATTATTTATTTCGTGTTTTATAAGCTATTATAATAATAAGGTTAATTTTTGCGGTGTTGTTTACTATATTATAGGCTTTTTTATATATCGTTTTATATATTTTTGTCTTTATCCGGATTTAGATCTATTTTATACGGGCGACCGCGGCTACGTTTAGGTATATTTATATTATTGATTTATTTTTATTTATTTGAAGCTTTTTTAATATAAGATTTGGAAATAGGAGGTTTTTTTTTTTGTCGTTTTTAATATTTTTTTACGATATTTTATATATTTTATAATTATTATTTATTATGCTATTAATTATTTTAATATTTATATTATTTTTATTTAACTAAATATTTATATTTAATGTAAGTACAATTAAGCCGATATTTTACGATGTGCTCTATTTCGAACGATTTGCTTTTTTTTTTAAGGTTCGGTTAATCGTTTTTTATAAAACCGGGAGCCGAGATTATGCGATAAAATAAATTAGCGCTATTTAGTATTAGTAAAAAATATATAATTAAAATAATTAAGTAAATATTTTATTTTTTTAATAATTTTAATTTATAAATAAAACGTTTAATTTGTCAAATAATTTTAAAAAGTTTTGCTTTTTATTGTAAAAATTTATATAAAAAGTTATTAGAAAAATAATAGTTTTTATATAATTATAAATAAATTTTATTTTTTAGATTAAACTTTATAAAAATATAATTTTTATTATAATAGAGTTTATTTCGTAAAAAAGCAAAGTTTATTGCAAATTTTACGTTTTTGCGTAAATTTTTTCGTAAATATTTAATATTTCCGATTATTAAATTAGTATTAATTAAAATATTAACAAAGCTAAGTAATCGAAAGCTAAATAGTAGTTTATAAAATAAAAAATCGATTATTTTAAAATAAATACTATTTAAATTTTATTATAAAATAAATAATATATTTATTTAGTTTTTATTTAAATATATAAAATAATAGTAGTATATTATTAATTTTATTGTTTAATTTTTATTTTTAAATAGTTTATTATTTTATAAATAATAAGCTGTTATTATTAAAAATTTACAGCTTAAATTTTTTTAAAATCCGTTTTAAAAACTAAAAATAAACTTATTATTATAGATAAATATAATTTTTATAAATATATTTTAATTATTTAATAAAATTTATCGAATAAATATTTAAGCTTAGTTTTTCGTTTTATATTTAATATTATTTAATATTAAGGAAGTATATTTAAAAATTACGTATATTATTATTATTAAAAAATTAAAATAATTATAATTTTTAAACTACTATATTGATTTATTTATAGCTACGTTTAGTATATTTATAATAAAATTAAAAGCAATTATTTTTATAAATTTAACGTTTTAAAGCTTAATTAGTTTATAATTATTAATAAATAGTTTATTATTATTACGATTTAATTAATATATTATATAATAAGTTATATAAGTTTTGATTTTTTTTAATTTTCTCAGCTATTAAATATTTGGTAAATTTTTAAAATATACGTTTTTTTTTAAAATAATATTTATTGTCGTAAACTATTCCTATAAATATGCCGATTAAATTTTTAATATATAAAGTTTATATTTTTTTTATTAGTTAATATTATATAGTAGTTTTTTTTTAAATATAAAAAAGTACTTAAGACGAGAAAAATTTTTAATATTTTTGCTAAATCTTTTATATATAATATTTTAGATTTTTTTGTATTTTTTATTTTTTTAATACTTTTTAATAAAGTTTATTTAAAAATTTTTATATATAAACATTTTAAATATATACTATATAGTATTTAAAATAAGTTTTTTGTTTATATATTAAATTTTACTATTTATAATAACGTTATTTATTATTTTTAAACGGTTTAAAACGTTAGAAACGAAATTTTTTATTTTAAATAAATAATAAATTTATAAGCTATATTAAAATAAATAGATCGAAAAATTTATTAAACGTTTATTTATATAATTTATAAAAATAATATTAAAATTAGTTTAATCGAAAATATTTTTAGTTATATTATAATTAGTAAATATAATTATTTATTTAATAAATTTAATTATAGTTTAAAAATAGTAGTAAATTTATATAATATAAATTATTTCTATTTTTAATAATTTATATTTAAATTTAAAATTAAAAATATATCGATTTAAAAATATAACAAGTTCGATTTAGGTAGTAAAAATAGGAATTTTAAAATTTTAAACGTAGCTATTTTTAAAATAATATATTATAATATTAAATTTGCGTTTAAAAAAAGCGTTTAATTATATAAAAAAATCCTTATTAAAGTTTTAGTAAAATAATATAATATATTAAATTAAAAATTTTTTTGCAGTTTTTAAAAAATTGAAGTTTTTTTTTAGTAAAATTAAAATAAGTAAATTTAATATAAGCTATTTTTTTGCTTAAATTTTTCGTTTTAAAACGATTTTTAAATCGTTTTTCTACTAAAAATTTAGTTTTCTATTTTTAAAAAAGCTCGATTATTTTAATATAATATAATAATATTAGTTATAGCTATTTTATTAATTTAAAATATATTACGAAAGTTTTTAATTAATTAAAAAATGCTAATTTTTGCAAAATTTTTAGTTTAACTTTTATAGTAAATAAGCTAAAAACGTCTATATAAAATTTAAGTAAATCGACGGAAAAATAATTTAAAAAAAATTTCTAAAAATTGATAAAAATTCCTTTATTTCGGAAAAAAAAAAGATTATTTATAAATATTATTTATAGTTTTTTTTATTATCGGAAAAAATAATAATATTATCGATAAAAATATAGTAATAGTCGTTTTAATTTTTTAAAAAACGATTTATATAATATTAAATATATATAGGTAAATTTTTATAATTTATAATAAAAATCTTAAATTTTTCTAAGCTTTTAAATATTATAATTATAAAACGGTTTCGATAATTAAAATAAACGTTAAATTAGTAAAAAAAAATTTTTATATTTACTATTATTAAATATAGTTTATTTTTAATAAATTAAATTATTTTAGTTTATAACGGTAAAAAATAGTTATTTAATATTATAATTTTGTTTAATAATTATAAATTAATAATAAAGCGTATTTTTAGTTTATTTTCGATTATATATTATATAATAAAATAAAAATATATAAAAAGTATTGCTTTAGTAACCTATTTTATACGATTTTGTTTATAGAAAAAATCAAAAATTTTATTAATTTTAGCTTTATTTTTTGGATTTAATAAATAGTTATAGTTATTAAATTTATAATTTTGCTATTTTTTTACGAATAAGATTTTTATTTATTAATTAATAAATATTAAAATTATATTTTAGTTTATTTATATTTTAAGGACGTTTTTAAATAAAATTATAATCTTTTTTTTTTATATTAGTTAAATTTATATAAATAGTTTAGCTATTTAATTTTTTAATTTTTTTATTAATTTTAGGTTTTTTAATATTTAAAATCGAATAAATTTCCGATATATATAGTTTTAAAATATTATTATTATTAATAATTAGTAAAAATATATCGTTAGTTAAGATTAAGATATAAAAAAGTATTTATAGCATTTTTACGTCTAAATTAAGGTAAATTATTATTTAATTATTATATAATTTATATTTTTTTTAACGTTATTATTAGAAATATAGAGATAATTTTGTTAAAAAATATTTTCTATAAAATAAAAGTTATAGTATATTTTTTGTTAATATTATAAAAAATTAACGCCGATATTATAGCTAGTAATAAATTTATACTTTTAGTAATAAAGAAAAATTTAGCTATAGTTATAGTTATAACGGTTATTTAAATTATTTTATTATAAATTAAACAAAAAAAATTAGTATATTTTTATTTATTAATAGTATTTATTTAGGTATTTTTACGAATTTTAGTTATTTCGGATATAAAGTTTATTATAAAAATAATTAGAAAAATATTTAAATAAACTAAAGTTGTTATTAATTTATTATTTTAAAGCTTATATACGAAATTTTTATTTAGTAGTAAAAAAATATATTTAATAAAAATATTCAAAATTTAGCCGAATTTAAAGATTATATTTTATATTAAAATTATTTTTTAAATATATAGATTAGATTAAGGCTAAATATCGAAATTAATAAAAAAGTTTTTAGCAGCGTTAAATTTAAAAATATATTTAAAAAAATTAATAATAGTTTTGTAATTGTTAAAGAAATTTATTTTTAATAAAATATTAGCGTTTATATTTTTTTTAAGAATTTAGACTAATATATTTATTTTTATTAATATTAAATTTCCGTTATAATTATATTTTTTTTAAAAAAAATAAAAAATAAGCTTTACGGTAATATTTAATTTTAGTATTTAAAATATCGGTAAGTTTTTTAGGCGTAATTTTTTCTATAATATAAGGAATTTTTTTTAAAAAGCTGCAAAAAATAAGGCAATATTTAAATTTAGTATTAAAGCAAATAAGAATAGATTATTTATTTAAGTTTCTTTATATATTTATTTTTAAATAAAAATATTGATTTTTAGAATATTTTGTATTATTATAAAATATAATTTTTTAAACTTAGCAAATAGATTTAAAAACGGAAGTTAGTATCGTTTTTTTAATATAACTATTTTCCGAAACAAAATATACTGTTTTACGAATATATATTTTTTTTTTTAAATAATTAAAAAGTTTATTGCAAAATAAGAATTTTTTTTTATAATATAAATATATATATTAAATATTATTAGTATTACTATTAAAAAAGGTTTTTATTAGTTTATTTAAATATTTATTTAAATATTTAGTTTTGACGTTTTTAAAGTCGAAAGTTTTGTTATAAAATTTACAAAATACGTTTATATCGATTATAATATATATATTATTGTTATTTTTATTTAATAAAAATAGCAAATTATCGGAATTAAATTAATAAGATAAATTATTTTTATTATTTAAGTCCGATTCGGCGTTATTAGTAAAGTATATTTTATTTTTCTTTTTTTTATCCCGTTTTTTATTACGTCGGTTTTGATCGTATTTTTTGTTATTGTTTTTCTTTTTTTAAAAAGAATTTTTGTTTTGGAATTTATTTTTGTTATCGAAATTGTTGTTATATAATTTGTTATATTTATTGTTGTTTTATTTGTTATATTTGCGACTTTTGTAATTTTTATATTTACTATTGTATAGATATTTAGATCGATTGGAATTATTTCGGTTTTTATTTCTATAGACGTTTCGGGCTTTTATTAGGAAAAAAGGCTTAGTTTTTATAATACGATTTATATATTTTGCAAATATAGTTTTATTATTAGAAGCTGGAATTGTTTTTTTTATAAGCAGGTTTATAATAATTTATATTACTATAAAGATTTTATATTAATTATTATTGTTATATTAAAATATATATATTTTATATATGTAGCGAAGTTTTTTTTAAAAATAGTTTAAAAAAAATGCTTTATTTTTGTAGATATTATATAAATTGATTTTTTTATTTATATATTTTTTAATTATTTTGTTTATTTATATTAAAAATTTTGCTATAAAAGTTTCGAAAAGTTTTAGAAAATTATCGGCTTTTAATTTGTTTTTTTTTGCAAAAATAAGTTTATTATTTTATTATAATATAGCTAAGCTAACGAAAAAAGTTAAAAATAGCGTAATTAATTGTTATAAAGCTATATTAGTTAAAGTTTTGTTTTTAAAAAAAGAATTTAATTTTTTTATAAAAATATATATATTTATAAAAATAATTTTGCTATTTATAGTTATAAAATTAATATTAGAAAGATTTTTTTTATTTAAATTAAACGTGTTGATTTTATTATATTTAATTTTATAAATTTTATTAAAATAGCTCGATGTTTTTATATAATAGGAAGTTTTTTTATTAAAAAAATGTGATTTTTTATATATATTACGTATATTTATAGTATTATTTATAAAATTAATTTAGCGTAATTTATTACGTTAGTTATAGTATAGTTACAATAAGTCGTTTTTATAACGTTTAGTTTAATATTAAGTATTTTTTATTTTAAATTTAATAGAATATTTAGTTAGTATTGTTTTTTTTAATTATTGTTTTATTTAAATGTTTAATTTTGCTAAAACTATTAAAATTGTTAATATAAATTAAATATTTGATTTTATAGCATTTTTATCGGCGATTAGATAAAAAGATTATTTAGTAATAGGATATCGAAAGGCTAAATTTGGTTATTTAATTATAGAAACGGCGGGAAGAAAATTTGCGTTTTTTATTATTATATTAATATTTTGTTAAATTTAATATTTTAGTAACTAGCGATTGTTTTTTTCTTTTTTAAATTATTATCGCCGCGTCTATATATAAATAATTATACCGAATTTATTTTTAAAATATTTAATTTCGCAGCATACGTTAGATATTAAACTTTTATAATATTAAAATATTTTTTATAGCGCTTTTATATAAGTATTAAATATAATATCTTTTATAATACCTTTATATAAATAGATAATATTAAATATTTACTTTTGCGTTTTTAAATAGATTATAAATATTTTAAACCTACTATATATTTCTAATAATTATATTTAACAATAATTTACTAAAAAAAGCAATTATTACAACTTTTAAATCTTAAATTTTAACTAAATATTACTTAATTTTAAAAATATCGTCTTTTATAACCTAACTAAATTTAAGTTATAAAATTAGAAATTTATAACGCCGATATTAAGGTTTTTTTAACTATTCTATTTTATATAAAACAGAAATAACAACAAACTCTTTCTTACCCTTTTTTGCGCTACTTTTAAAAATATATTATTTTAATTATAAATAATTACATTAATAATTTATAAATATATAACTATAAAATAAACGCGCCTTTTATATTTATCGTAAAGTATTATTTTAATTATATATATATTAAATATAATATTTTAACCTTTTTTTTACTATATTTTTAACTCTTTTTTAATATAACTACTTTTTATTATATATAAATCTTATTTAAAATCTATCTATATTAACAAATATAGCCTCGAACAAAAACAATTTTATAACGTTTAATATTTTTTTTTCTAATAATAAAAAATAAAACAAATTACTTAGCTTTAAATAAAAAACGTTTAAAACCTCGAAAAAAATCCTTTTTAATACTTTAATTTAAAAATAACTAACATAATAACTAAATAAAACACTATTTTACAAATATAATTTAATATATTTAAATAAAACCGGTCCTTTTAATATTTAAACTAATATTTCTAAAAATAAAAAACGTAACTAATTATATATAATAAACTACGAACCTTTTTAATTTTTTAATAAATTATATTTTCTAAAAATAATTAAAGCTAACTTTACTATAATTAATTATTTCTATAAAATATTTCAATAATAAACGAAAAATATTACATAAATAAATAAAAATTAAACATATATAAATAATAAAATCCTTAAATAATTAGAAAAAAATAAATAAATAAATAGCTTAATTAAAAAAAGCTACAAATCGTTTATAAAATTGTCGTTTAAATTAATATAAACAAAATAAATATAATCTTAAATATTTACAAAAACGTTTTAATATTTATTGTACTAATCCGTTATTAAACTAATTTTTAATAAAACTTAAAAATATGTTTTAAAAATGCTAAAAAAATTATAATTTAAACTATTACTATTTAAAATATAGTACTAGGAGGTGTAGGTATATATATTAATATTAATATATTAATAATATAGAAAAGAGAGTATAGAAGCAAGGCTTTATATATAGAGGTATTTATTATATAGATGTATAGGGTCTCGGCTGCTATTTTATCTAATTTAATCAGCTTATCTAATCTATATTTATCCCTGGTGGGGCTGCCGCCTATGTGGGCCCGCGTTATTATTTTTAAATATATAATTTTAAATTATAGCTTTTATTTAAATTTGCCGATTAATAATTAATATTATTAAAATATAAAAAAACTAAAAAATTAAATAAAATTATCGTTATTATTATAATAGTAATAGTTATTAAAAAATATAGTATAAAAAAAATAAAGTAGTTAAACGTAGAGCGCGTTACGTATTTTAGCGTAGTAGCCCATGGGACAGTGGCCTGTTGGACGGGGGGTTAGCTTAGTAGCCTGTTACCATTTGTATGCACCGTCATCGGATAATCGGCGTAACTATCGTTCTGGTGCTCTGAAGACTTCTCTCTACTTTGTATATGATACTTTACCTACGTCAGCAATCCAACCCCTATGTAGCTCACAAGACATGGATAAACGGCTACCACCAGACATACGGTTGTCGAACTCGATCATTGCCTTGTAGGAGAATACCGATTCTCCCTGATCTGGCGCAGGGCCGAAATTGAAGATCCTCTCGTGCAGTTGGTTGAGCTAACATGTGCTGTTATGAGATGCCGGCTCTCAGCTTGGAACTTTTCGAGAACTTCAAGCTGTCGCCGGAGCGATATATGTAATTCCGATAAGCATAGGCTGTGATATCGACCAAATGGATGAGCAACGCCCATCACTACACCCAGGGGTGTCGCCCTCGACGTGTTCTCGCCTGCCATTACTGTCGAAGGGGAACTTTTTGCAAGCTTGCTATGTCCGCTCTGGCTCTCTTTATAGCTTCTTATTCCGGGTTGATGACCGTCTAACATATTTCTCGACTGGGTTGAGTCCAGATGAGTGTATATATAGCTCACTCGGGGATAGTCTTTTGCATCATTCCTAACTTCCACACCTCTCTTCCGAGCCCCTTCTTCTCCATTATCACCCCTATTCACATCCACACACATAAGCAACGCAGTAGATATACATGGGCATAATTAAATCATTAAGCAGAAAGTGGATAGCTGGATTGTCATGCTAACGCCATGGAATACCAAGGCGGTAGATCAGCTTATATAAACCCTTGCAGAGCGCCTGCTTAAAGCTTCGCTTCTATAGTCAGTTTCATTATTTCTTTTCCTCCTCTAGATATTACTTCAAAATATTACATAAAGATCTTCTATAGTAGTTAAGGTCACGAGTATTATTTTAATTCTATTGACAGCTATCACCTCCGTGACATGTTACTAATTGCTGTAGTTAACTCAATCTGACAACCGACTGCTGCCCTTGCTGTGCCATGCCTGAGCAGCGCCGACAACTCCAACGCGGACATGACAAATGCGTGACACGACGCAAATTATCATGTTTCAATCGTCGAAGCACAGAAACGGGGTAATCACATGTTCCGAGTATCGTGTCACGACTAGATAATCTCCGGTACAAAATGCAATACTAGGAGCGTTTAGCATAGGGAGACATCCCGAAATACTCGGCAGCAAGTTATGGGTATGCTCAAGGACAAGATGCAAATTGTCTTTGAAACCTCTTTAGGTTCACAGCTTAATAAGGTAGGTAGGTAGGCTACCGACTTCTTGGCCACTAAGCCTTGTGCAAATCAAATTTGAGAAAAGGGGATAAAAGAGAAAGTCCTATACCCACCGCCTCTAAGACCTATTGCCTATTGCCCATGAGACCATTTACCCATCTATGCTTCTTCGACTTCTCTTCTCACTCCCCTCTAATCTCTAGACGGCTTTCTATTCGTTCTATAGTTGCTTCCTACTCGTGTCTATACTCTCTGCTGTCTTTCATGTAACCACATACGACTGCCGCTTAGTTCCAACAAGTGAGGGTCTCTGGACTTCTCCTTGTTGTATAGAGCCCTTCACCCCTGCACCACTCACCCCCTTAAACTTGAAAAACCACTCAGCTCTCCTTCGTGAGACCTCTTCGTATGGCAAGGAGGTTATCAACAATGACAGCATCAATGCCCTCATCGACTTGCCGCTGTTAGAATCCCAAAAAGTCAGCATCATATTTCCCGTACGCACTTTCTTCGCACCCTCTCCTAAAGGACGAAATGCAGAAAGGGGAAGAGGAGTGGGAATAAAGAGCTTACCTGCACCAAAGTCGGCTCATTATTCTCCACGCCATAACTAACACAAACCAACCCGCTCTGCTTAACTACCTTCACTAGCCTCGGGCTGTTCACAAACGTGCAAGCATTGCTCACAATGCCCAGCAAATTCCACCTGGATGCAAACCGAATCGCCTCCTGCAGACTACTGGCCCTAATATCACTGACCTCCTCCGCGCCCGCATCCGTCAAAAACAAAATAGGAATGCTAGGTTGCTTGAAACTTAAACAAAGACAGATATCCGGGTTAAAACTGCTGAAGATAATGTGCCGATTCGGAGTTGTGAGGTCATAGACTTTGGAGAGGACTACGTCGCAAAACGAGTTCAGCTCGATCGCGTACGTGTCCATATCGTGCTGCTCGCTCTCTAGGAGCATCGGATACTTCATCTCGATGTTGAAGCCGACGTCGTCGGGGATCTTCTTGAACAGTTCTTCGAGCGTAGCGAAGGGAAACTGTACAAAGTTTCCGCGCGTGTTGCCTTTGAAGCCGCTTTGTTTGTAGTTCAATGTGTACTTCATCCGTTCGTTGAGGTCCCTCTCCTGTGTGCTACTCTTCTTCGTGATGTCTACTGAGTGAGAACGATACCGGGAGGTGCCGTCGCGATAACCCGTGCCATCAGCCTCGGGTCGCCCTCTCTCATGCAGCTCTCGTTGGCGACCTCCATTGGCGTCGCTGTTGATATGGAGGAACTGTTCGAGCGTGAGGGTGTGGACAGGCGCATCGATGCCTGTTTCACTGACAAGGAAATCGTGGTAGATGACGGGTACGTGGTCCTTAGTGAGCTGAACGTCAAATTCCACATACTGTGCACCCAAGTTCGCCGCCGCGATGAAAGAAGAGACCGTGTTTTCACCCAACTGCAACGACTTGTTGCCCAGTAAATTCTTGCCGAGACCACGATGGCCAATGACCATAGTCGAGTCCATCTTCTTCCAATATGTCTGCTGAGAGTTGATTTCCATGTTGGGATGAGTAAATGGCGTGATGACGAGGAAATTGAAATGAACAGTGCCTATGACGTCGAAGTTGGAGCCCATGATTGGAACACACACATCACCTTGCAGGTTCATGCGCTTTGTTCCCAAATCCGGGCGAACTGAAGATAGCAACGCAACAGCTCGGCCAATCTTATTCTTATCATTTCCGGAATAAGTCGGAATAATGTCGAACATCATCTTGACCCCAGCTACATCAGTAGTGTAGAAAAGTGTGGGTTCTGTCGAGATGTTGTCATGAACTGGCAGGTCAATAATAGTCGGCTCTCCATGTGCACCCTGGGCCGAAATGACCACTGAGAGCGCCGTGTCGAGCTGGTTCGTATGGGCTTCTGCCAGAGGAACACGATCGAGTTTGACCGGTTCAGTATCTTTGCGCATATCCATAGAGCCCAAACTGACCATGACCAAGCATTCATTCTTGAGGTATCTATGTCCAAAAGATTTGATAGGCTCAGTGATCCTTGGGATGCCGTTTGATCTCCGGTCGTCGAGCGAAGAAGAACCCAGCGGAGGGGGAGTACCAGTAGGTACTTGTGGAGGCTCGGCGTCATCCTGATCGCTTGAAGACGGAGAGACCATGGTGTACGACCCCAGAAGTTGAGCTACATCCAAATGACCTCGCAGTGCTGCATGTTCTTTGGCAGTCCAGCCGAAGGAGTCAGGTTTGGAAACGTCGATCCCAGCATCCACGAGAAGCTGTGCAACTTCCTTGTGGCCATCGACAGCCGAGATATGAAGAGCGTTCCAAGAAAATGACTGTTCTGTCAGTTCCAGGTTCATCTTCTGACTCGGAGAGCTCTCAATGAGGATCCGAGCACATTCGGTGTGTCCAAAGCGTGCAGCTTTATGTAGAGCCGTCTCTCCCGTTGTATCTTGCCAGTTGATATCCATACCTGCCTCTACTAGCAGTTTCACAATCCGTACGAAATTGGATCGAGTCGCCAGAGACAAAATGGCACCAGATTGAGAGACGTAGTTTCGTTGACCGTGTGCTGCCCCCTGCCAATCCTCTCTATGAAGAAGGCACTTTGTTGTCAGGGGGTGACCGCCTATTACAGCAAGATGAAGCGGTGCATTTCCTTCGTTATCCTGCCATTCTGCCGTATCAATGCCGTCTTCAACAGTAAATTGGCCCCAGGCTTGCATTTTGTCCATCAGGATCTCACAAAGCACAACAAAGCCGTACTGCGCAGCATAGTGTAAAGGGAAGCGACCGTGAGCATCCTTTCGGACAAGCGCCACCCGTTGTTCTGCAAGCAGTTGGTCTAGAATGAAGCACAAAAGCTGGACAGCCTCATCATTCTTAGTGAGAAGAGCGGAAGTAGTCTTATCGCCGAGCATTCGAGAAGTTTCTGGGGAAGGTGTGGTCGCTGGCGTGACATAGTGATTAGCAATGTGGGAGTTGACTTGAAGAGGCACAGCATTCGGTTCCAGGTCCTCAGTTTCTGGTGATGATTTAGTACGACCGATAAAAATGACCAGTCTGTGAATGCAATTGCGCTCGTTGAGATCATCGGGTTCATCGAGAGAGCTGACTTGAGGGAGGATGAGGGCAATACAAGCCTTGGAGCGGGATGAGATAGACCGCTGCAATAAGCTCAGAAGAAGACCTTGAGAGGCCTGTGCGGTGGCATCGAAATTGCTCTCTGTTAGACTTTTCTGCAACGCATCGGCGTCGTCATTCCGAATAGCTGTGTCCAAGGCATCCAGAATGAACTGAGGAACGCTCGGCAGTACCTTGGACGTAACTCTCCCAAGTGACCGTACAGAACGTGCCGATATATCTGATTTGGCATCGTCAATGGTTTGGGCGTCGCCAATTCTCGACATACATTTGTTGATTTCATTGATTAAGCGAACGACAGTCGTGTCCTTAGCGAACGGCAAGGGGTCCACCTTGGTGGTGATGTATCGATGCTGGGTCGTCGCACTCGGTATCCTCTTGTCTAGCTTTTTGGTTATCTTGACGAAGCCTCTGCGATTGATCTCACCAAACCACGTCAGTTGTCTGAGCTGGCTTCGAATCTCGATCAGAGCAGCCATAAGCTCTTGCGATTCCTGCTCGTCGAGCTCAGTGACGGCATCGAGGCTTCGGCCATAACGGTCTTGCAGAAGCTTCAGGCGGCGGTGTGACTCGGCGAACTTCTTGTTGTAGAATGAATCGACATCTTCAAGGTTGCGGTCCAGAGCGAAGAAGAATTCTGTGCAGCACGGTCAGGGGGAAAGCCAGGATCAATGAGATCCTTTTTCAGGGGAAGCGCCCACCTGCTAGATCGACATGCTCCCCATCCTTTCCATCTTTGGCTGCCGCGGCCTTAATCAACTTCTTGAGACCTTTGTAGTTGATATAGAATGAAGCCCATTCCGGAACTTGATTGCGTGGGAGGCTGGGTATAGCGTCAATGAGACTGTCGCAGATGTTCCGTGATTTATGATAGAGGTGAAGAATCCTTACTTTCTACCAAACTTCATCCTGGCAATCTCGCTAGGTTGTAGTGAGGTAAGGGGAGAAGAGCTATGATGTTTCCAAGAATACCTAGCAGGAAGGCGGACTCTCCTACACCTACTGTACTCACACCACACCCTACCAGAAGATGTAAGCATTTGTCTGAGGGCCAAGCAGTGTTAAAATAATTACCAGATTATAGTGAGACGTTTCTTCCCTCGATCTGTTCAAACTTCGCTGGCGTGTCGCTAGTCAACTGAACCAAGTGTGTGGACGGGTTTTGCCTTAGGTCGTTCGCTAAGCGTCGTAGTCTCCCGTTATACCAAGGGGACGTTCGGCCGGGAATGATCTAGCGACGATGGGTAAACGCAGCACGGACTGTAATACAGCCCAGGTCTCTAGAAAGGAGAAAATCAACGCTCAGGGTTTGTTTTCTGCAGGAATGATCAGAAAATCACCGGTTTCTCGTGGTATCTCATGGATGACAGAGAAAGTGGATCGATATCTCATAGTGTCGTGACGGGGGTAGCGGGAAAGGAGCGTAATGGAGTAATAATGGGGGGTGGCAAGCGTTATCAGCGATATCAACTGGAACGGCTCTTGCCGAATCACTAACCCTACTGCGTGCGATTCCGTACGCAATGCTATCAAGTTTGGGGGATGGGGGTGGAGGAGAGCCGTGTATGGTTGTCGTTCATTGGATGTGAATAGGCGTATCACATTCCAGACATTCATGAGGTATGAGGGAGGTATGCACAAAGGCAACAACAGAATCAAAGAGGTGGTGCAGTCGGCACCTCGCATATGTGGTCCTTCATGGTAAAAATGGAGAAACAGGAGACGTCTTAATACTGTATCTGGAAGCTGAAGCCAGTCAATGAATAATTGACTCGCTTCAGTAGTAATAATTCAAACTGTGTGATTTTATACCTGCGATAGCTTCCGATCATTGAACTTTGTGGAGGGCAGTTCGCGGGGTTATATGCGAAAAAAACAACGGGACCAACGGGACGATGTCATTGCAGATCGTGCAGTCATCTACAGCCTCTGATTGGCTATTGCCCAATCCATCTGCTTCAGGGTCTGATGCGAAGAATAATGGATGTGGTTCAATTAGGTGGATTAATGATGTTGATGAGTAGAAGTCAAGAGGGTCTATGACACTGTGTCCCGATGGGTTGATATAGGCGTGGTAACTGCCTTCTGCACTGGGTACCACTTTCCATCCCACCAGGTTCTACAAGGTCCTACCTTCATTTATAGTGCTCGGGAAATGGCTATCACATATTTGCCTACATCTTGAGTATAGAAGAATCGAAACGTACAAGCAGTCCAGTGCAATTCTGTCAGATCATTTCGATAGACGATAAACGTATCCTTGAGATCCCCTGCCTCGACCATAGTACAGAAAGTAGACAGCTTGACCGCCTTCATTCTTGACCGATGGCCATTAGCTACAAGCACTGTGCCACGGCCATCTGCTTCAGCATGCATCAAGGGACCCGGACCTGCAGCCCAAGTCCATCCTACCAAGCTAATGTGCGTCAAATGAAGCCCGCTCGCTGTGACTAATAATAATCCTGAACAAAATAGGTCACGACATGACCTAGCTGTCAATTTCCGATTAGTCATGTGCACAGAAAAGGAAGGATGTCGCGTGACCAGCAAAAACCACCGCCCTTTTGATTTTGCAGCCTCCAGACGGCCATGCCTGGTTGTCAAGAGAATAAATACCTTGCCGGATAGAGATTTATATGTTCGATCACTGATCATCAGATGTACTTACACTGTATATGAGGTATCTAGTAAGTATTTATACAAGTATATTACAAGTATACAACTTACATTAGCAGCCAATATCGTAGATGTGCACATCAAAAAGATACTGCTACGACTTGTTCCGACGTCCCTTCATGAAACAACGCCTGCTCAGATCCAAACGAGTGTGCCCATCTATCCACAGCCAGCGTCTCTGTCTCCGTAGTCGGCTGAGCATCCGGTGGGTCTGAGTCTTGGGAGTTGTCAACAGTTCCCTTCCCCTTAAACCATGCGCGCAGAACACGGAAACGTCTGTGGTGTAACGCGGCAAGAAGTCCCAATTGGATATTATAGTACCCTGGGCCGACCATGATGTCACGCATCAAGAATTCCGACCTCAGGGAAGCAAAGAGAATGGCTCGTGTCGTATCTGAGACCATTTGGACCTCGTCGTCGAGCTGCTGAATGTGCAAGGCCATGTCATCCAAATCAGCTGACCGCGGTTGACGCGTGAATGCTGTTGGGTATAAGAAATGCATCAAGGTCTTTAGGCCCGCGCTCCCCATGTCGGCCAGCCCCCAGCCCCGTGTTTTCTCCAGCTGGAATCTGAGGTGCTGATCGGGAATCCGCCTCGCTAATTGTTTGCCAGCATCACCTGCTGTGGTCAAGCTAAGCGAGTCATTCAAGACATCGACGTGGCCGAGGGCATGCCGAAGCACACGCGTATTCTTTCCACTATGGGAAGGGGTACGCTTTCTCCACGGCAGCTCTTCTCTTTGGTCAGTAAGTAAGAGAGACTTTGGATCACAGTCAAAGCCGATCCGGTGTAGGAAAGTCATCGACGTGACGGCCGCTATGAGATTCCGCGTGTTCCTCTCCAGCTCGTTGACTCTTTTTGTACAATTATAAACTCTCATGGTCGAGGAAAAGGACCTGCTAAATTGATAAGCAGCAGCTTGTTGTTTTCGAGTCGCTTGCAAGACGGCGAGGGCGCCCTCGACTTTAGACTGTGAGGGTTCCTCTGTGTTGAAGATTTTGATCAGTTGGGCAGACAAGTCTATCGACTCCCGGATCCTAAATTGACGGTCTATCCTTTTCAGCACCTCACGTAGCTTGTTCGACGTCTCCCTATGAATGAGAAAATAGTTTGTCCCTATTCCTCGTATAGGCATCGACAATAGGTTCAAGATATTGAATAGATTCGAGACGACATTGCGTCCGACCGAGGGCGCAATACTTTGAGTTATATCCTCGAGCATGACCTGGAAATGTGAGAAATTTTTGAAAATGCCCTTAATCAGTCTTCGAAGGCTTATTGAGTCAACCCCAGCCATGCAATTCTGAAGCAGTGTGTGGAATGTCTCGGCGGTAATAAAGGCACCGTTTCGTAAACTAGCCACAAAAGCGAGACAGGCATTGGCGGTCTTGTTGTGATACAGCCAAGCTTGAATAAGGCTGTCGTAAACAGCATCGGTCCTAAATGTCCGCAGCACAAAAGCTCGTTTCCGCCGGGCGCAGTATTTTGATGCCCAGGCTACAAAATCCGGATGAACAGGGCGATCATGCTCTCTGTTGAAGATGCCGTAGTGCAAGCCATCTTCATGAGCTCCTCTCATTCTTTGAGTCAGATCGCGCAAACCCTGTAGTCCATTTGGTGTCTCATGATGCTTGAGGAGACAGACAACGGTCTGATCGGTGGCAGGCCATTTTGTTCTATTCAGAAAAGAGTCCACAACGATCTGTGCGAGATCGGAGCGTCTCATGCCATTGAACCCAGCAATGAGGTTATTAAAGGTATGAATGGTCGGAGGTGCGCTGACGGTGAGCAGATTGTAGCAGATCAGACCAACCTTCTCTTCCACTGCCAACTGCTTGTTGAAAATGCGACGGATGGATTCATTCAAGGCGGCGCGCAGAAACTTGGTCCTCTGGGGATCGTTATGTGGTGAATGGTAGCTGGGGTATTGCACGCCATCTCGGATTTCCTTGACTTCATCCAAAATCTCGGGTGTAGTTTTCTTTGCACGAGGTTGTGGTTGATGTGCCTGTCGATCTCTCGTCCTGGATTTTATTTTGGCTTTTATCTTCTTCCGACGTGCTGCCACAGCCCTCTTTTGACGGTCTTGTATCTTTTGCAGGATGGCAGCAGCAGATGCTTTAGTTCTTGAAGCTTGGTTGGCGGAGTATATGAAGGGGTATTTCCGGTACAGTTGTTGTTTTTTAAGTCTTTGGGCCTTTAGCTCTTCGATTCTCTGGTGCCATTTCCTTTGAGCGTCGGTGCGTTGTATTTCTTGCATTAGTCGATCGACTAACGCAATGATAGCTAAGGTGGTGCGTCGGATATGGTCTTCGGATTGCGGCTCGCGGAGGGCCTGGGGCACGTTTCGCTCTTCGGCGACAATGGCGGCCTGAATTGCTATCCAATCGAAATGGTTGCCGCGCCAGAGTGAAGGATCGTGTAACGGCCGCTGATAGCTCCTACATAATGAGGCCACTTCGGACAGGATGTGTTGGGTTCTTTCCTGATGGCGATGGGCGGGATATATCACCGGCTTTTTATCGGTGTCGGTGCTGGCATTGGTGATGGAAATATCGGAAGTTACCGGAGCCGTGGTTGCATCTTGCAAGGCATTCCGAGCACACTCAAGCTGGTGATCGAGCTCTTTCCTCCGGGCATCCTTTCGCTGGGCGTCTATAATGGCAGCGGTGCCGAGGATGGTAGTATAGCAGGCGGTGAAGACATCGGCAACGGTGAACTTGCGGGTGGGTGCGGTGGTGGTGGAACGGCGCACGAGGGCATTGTTGGCTGAGTGACAGATTCGACAGCGACAGGACGACGAGGGTGCCTGGAGAGTACGTGACCAAAGGGCCAGCATTGCTCAATCACTCGGATGTTGAGTCGGAGATCATGACGGGTTCTCAATTAGCCATGGTAACTGGGGGTTCGAACGGTGGAACAATGGTTCATAGCTTGGGCAGTTGCTGTTGTTGGAGGTGCTGAATTGTAGTGACGATGATGAAGATCGGAAGCTCTCTTCAATTCACGCGCAATAATTTGTTGGAGAAAGGTCCACCCGCCAAAGCTCAAGTCCCCAAGCGTCTGCAGCTGTTATTAGAACGAGCGCCGGACGGAACACCACAGCACCCCCACCTCTGCCCACTCTGCCCTGCCGCTGCGGCATCATGAATATCTCCAATTGCAGGGTAGCCAAATAAGTCATGAACGACCAAGACAACCTTCCAAGGCCATCATGTACGCCCTGACACTAAGTGCCGAGTTGAACGGGTAAGTGATCCTTCTCCATATCAACCTAAAGTGTACGTAAATCTAACAAGTTGCCCAGCGTGACCAACCTACGACCCAAAGACACCGTTGACAATCCGTTCTGGTATACTTTCACGGTGCAGTGTACATCATGTCGAGAGACTCATCCCAACGCCGTTGCCGTGTGCCGATTTGTATGAAAATTGCCCCCATCATGCGACCATAGCTCTTTATGTGCTCTTGGCTCATTCATTTCATATCCGCAGGAGACAAATGAGTTGAGTGGCAGCCGAGGAGAGGCCAACTTTGTATGGAAGTGCAAGAACTGCAAGCGAGAGTCGTCGTGTTCCATCAAGGCCGCTCCCAAGGCATACGAGCAGGCCGAGCCTCCCACACAACAGATGGTCATCGACTTCGACTGCAGAGGGCTTGAGTTCACATCCTTCTCACCAGAGGTAGGTAGAGGGCCTTTTACCCCTCCCTTTCATCAAGACCAAATACTGATGACATGACTGATTTTGACCACAGGGTGAATGGCTTGCCGATGGAGCCGAGTCCGGCACCAAGTTCGAGGGCATCGACCTGGGCGAGGGCGAGTGGTTCGACTACGATGAGAAGGCCAATGACGAGGTTAGCATCAAGGAGCTGAAGTGGGACATCAAGAGAGCTTGAAATAGCTATCTTTTGATTTTTTAGAAATCAGTTTGCTCAAGGCCGAAATACTCTCCCACTCAGGTAGAAATGTACTTCATGGATATGTGAGATGATAATGATGATTAAAGGTGTTTGTCATAGATGGCGGCGCCAACCTGCCCAAGATTATAACACTGCGTAACAAAATATTACCGACTGAAGGGCTGAGTGTTGTTGAATCCTGGTCACACTCTAGTAACATCAGAAATGCTTAACACAATAACAACAATGTGTATTTTACGCCCATTAAGATACCCCATTGTCAATCTAAAAATACTGTTTATGCCATTGAAGCCATGCACAACCAATAAAGTATTTACCTAATCAAAATCTGGCAAACCCCAGGGGCAATTGGTGATAGCTTGGGGAGAGAGGCAGGTAAGTATCTACATAGTCCATGAGGTAGTGGGGGCAGACCAATCACAATCCTGCACCACACAGGCAAGCTCCCAAACCCAGATCTATCCTTTATCTTTCAGTCCAGAAAACCATCATCCCGCCAGCCTCTAGTCCAACATCATCTTTCCATTCCACCCAAGCCAGCCAAACACGCCCACAAACAAACAGACGCGACACACTGCATAATAGATCTTGTCCGCCCATCATGAGTGTAAGCGCCCAAATACTAGAATTCACCCTTGCACCGCTAACCCTTGTCGTCACACAGTTCATGCCCGTGAACCCGCGGCCGATGCTGCAAGAGCTGTATGTTCTTTCCTCCTCCTCCCTTGTGAAAACACCCTTCGAAAACTCTTCCCACGCGATCACGCCATGTCCGCCAACGTCCGCTCTACTCCCTCCCATCAACTCCTACTCACCCATTCTACCAACCTCCAGCTCCTTCCAAAATTAACATTACACTGACCGCGCAAAATAAAACAGCGTAAACAAGGAAATCGTAGTCCGCCTAAAATGGGGCGAGACCGAGTACAAGGGCCGCCTGGTCTCCATCGACGGCTACTTCAACATCCAGCTCACCAATGCCCAAGAGTACATCGACCAGAAATTCACCTCGGACCTGGGCCAGATCCTGATCCGGTGCAACAACGTCTTGTGGATTAAGGGCGCTGGGGACGGGGATTTGAAGATGGAAGACTAGATTCTCTTACCTAATTTGACGTGATCTGACTGCTCGACCCAACGCGATGACCTACCTCCCGATGCGAGAGGGAAGTGACACGGCCGTGATATCTTCAAGTTGATAGGTCAGGGCAAGGCTGTGTGTGTGTGGGGGGGGGAAGCATTGTGTCAATGACAGGAAGGAAGATCAGGAAAAATGCATCGTGATAAAGGCTGGGAAGAGCTAGAGAGGGAAGATGAAATTCCGCCTTCCCGGAAAAACGGAGAAAAGATCTTGTGCCTCATTCATTGGCGGAACATGAATGGGACTATGGCGATGAAGAACCATCAGATCTGTGTTCTCCCGGCGGCGCGTTTCCTTTCTCTAGATCACGAGCAGAAGAACATGACAAGAGGAATCAAAACGGGTTGGCACACACAAAGACAGACAAGGTCATGGCGTGTAAAAAGATACCCTCATAAACTTTAATAAAAGTCATCATAACGGCACTGATTAGAACCTTTGAAGTTGACGAAAGAATCACAAAGTGGCATCACCATCAGCATCCATTGGTCTATCAACTTTTTTTTTATTCATCTCGTTACAAGTCGTTATCTCAGGCAAGAGGCAATGGCTACAACTAGGGCTATGGCAGTACAACAGCAAACATCTCTGTATTTCTCTTTGTGAGATCTGGAGATCAAAAACGCCGCCACCCTTTTTCCTGTACATGGGCTCTCACAAACAAACACGCGGCCAAGGTATCATCCATCATCGTCATCGTGAACAGAAAACATCCAGATCAAAGGGCCTTCCCCTACTTCTTTTCCTTTTTCCCCGATTTTCCGAGATTCATACCTGTCTGCCATTTGTAGCCTGATTTTGCCTTGCCAACACATCCGTTCCCCTTTGGTATCCATTTCGGTCATTTTTTTTTTTTTTCTCTTCTTTTCTGTGCCGTCTCCTCGTGAAAATGAAGTTCATCAAACGTGAGTATCATAAGCTTCATCGTGAGCATTCATTTTCAACTGGTACCACCGTCGGCTTTTAGTGTGATACCCAAGTCCCGACAGTGAAGCCCGAATGGATCATCACATCAAGCAAGCCACCTTACGGCTGCTATGCATCTCTGAGCCACCGACTCTGACTCGGACCTTCTCGCCGTTGGGGCGGCCAGTCCACATGAAGACATCGACAAGCCACTCGTACCATACTTTCGTGTCATCCGTCTGTCGCCACATGCTGACCTCGAGCTCACTGTCTGCCGGTACGTCTAGAGGTCGCTGTACAACCGTTAGTCACAAGGGAAAAACACACACGCGACGGAAGGCGCGAAGAAGTTAGATAAGATATGATCTGGGATCTCACCTTCAAAGGAAAGAAAATTGGGAACCATGATACCATGTTCGCGCTCTTCTTGTCGATTGTGTCGGGGCGGATGCTCAACTCCTTGTTTCCGTACAGCACCGCTTCAAAGTATCCACCAAGACCGTGGATTACACCGCGTGATTTGGACACAAAATTGAGACGGCATTGTCGGGCGTTATGGTCATTGGTGCCCATGCTACCCATCATACTGCCTCCCCCACCTCCGGCAAGCCCACCAGATCGTCGCGCCTCAGCGGCTTTAATCGTGGCCTGCGGGACTGGGTGATGAAATCCCCAGGCTTTCTGAAAGCGATCATGATCGGGTACACGTTTTGCCATATAATCGATCTGGTAAAGGCGAACGACCCAAGGTGTGATGAAGGCATTAGCATCTTTACCCACCTCGAGACGCTGGAGGAGGTCGGCGTAGATGCGCGGCGTACTGATAGGGCTGAGGTGCGCCGTGTAAGATGAAGGGATCGAGATGCCACCCACTGGATTAATAACGTGCTGAATGCCGTCAAGGCACTCTGGGGACAACTCGTTATCACCAAAAGAGCCTAGAAGCTCCGAGACAAGGATGTCTACTTTGCCGTACGTCGGTGGAGTTGTGGAAGTACAGGGTGTGATAATGGGCCCCTTCCACGCTCGCATGTCCGTCTTGACGACCGTGACCTTATTGTCCCAATGCAGCTCATTCTGGCGAAGGAGATAGACATAGGCATTCGGATTTTTCTCGATCGCGTATACTTTGACATCCTCTAGGAGCTCCTGGCTCGCAGCAAGGACTCTCGCCACAATAGCTCCACGACCAGCACCAACAACCGCGATAACTATACCCTCGCGAGAGGATCTCCGTCCTTTAAAGCCAATTATGGCATCCTTAATAGCCTCTTTGTATTGATCATATTTGACTGGGTCAGATTCAAAAACTTCGTAGGTCACGCTCTCGAGATTGTCGGAAAGGGGCTGTAGAGGTGATTGGAGCCAGTCTTGGAAGTTGACTAATGTGGTCTTCTCAAACATGGTCAACGACTTTTGTCGTTTCTCGATCTGGCGAAGATATGCCACATAGTCATTGCGGTCTGGGTTCTTGGCGTTTCCTGACGCTGCTGCCTCGGCCAGAGTGGGAAAGTCGGACATGTCATCATCGATGTCTAGATTAAGATCAGAAAACCCCTGAGAGTCTGGGTTACCCGGAATATCATCCACATTCGGTCCAACATCGCATAGAAGGAAGTAAGGATGGTGCTTCAGCGTCATGTAGTGGAGGATCATGTCTTGATGAGCACGGCTGAGTGATGGATGGCCGGAGGCGTTTTTCTGGAAAGTAGTGGAGTGGAACGACAGGTATTGAAGCGGCTCCGAGAACCATCGTGACTGTACCTCCTGCTCGGGCAGCAGGCGAGGAACTTTCAAAGCTAAAGGTAGCGGGTTAGCTATTAGTGCCGCCAAGAGGAAGAGAATCTATGAGGAATACTGGCTTACAGAGAGAAAGTCTCATGTCGTAGTCGCAAATGGTTCTGATGGTATGCCACGACTCCCAGCAGCTGTAGAGAGAGATCCTCTCGTTGTCACGCACGTGGTTTGCTGCACCAGCACGGTCTTTGTCTGCACTAATCTGAATGGATGGCTCCTCCAACCAAGGCTCACGATACATAGGCAGGTGAATGACGAAATTCATCTGGCTGGAAAGACGAAGGGCCTCTTGAACAGCCCTTGCGTACTGGGTAATGCCATCGCTACCAAGGGCAGAGCAGTCGGCATCACGTCGGGGTCCTGGAATGATGATAGTACGCACGCCGCAGAAGTTGGCATGAGCGACCTCAATATTCAAGACCTGACGGGAAATGGTTGCAACTAGATGATTTGCCGAGCAGAGGTCAATCCAAGGACTGACATAAGCAAGAACGTCACGGCGGGTGGCCGGACTTGGGTACAGCTTTGTGTCAGCGGACGTCAGAGGGGGCACAATGGGATCGTGTCGAGATCCCGGATGTGAGGTGTTCAGGTTGTGGAGTTGGGCAAGAGATGTTTCAAGTAGTGTTGTAACACGGTTCTCGAAAGAGTCATTAGTGATGGGCAGGGTTATAGCACCAAACTGGGGTTTGGTCAGAATACTAGATAATACAGAGTTTGTGTGACAGGGCGACTTACACCAGCTTCCAGAATCTTATCAGCCTGGGGTTCGGTGAGTACATCAACCCTGGCAGAGTCATGCTGGGCGATGTAGAACTCAGCTTGGTATACTCCCTCGGTGCGGTAGAATCCAGGGTGGCCGTTTCCGGGGTGGCCAGCATAAGGGCCGTCATCCGAATCGTTCTCCGCCATCTCCAAGGAAGGAATTGGTGGGAGTGCAGAGGTGTTCTTGTGCGTGATTGAAGGTTGAAGGTGGATTAAACTATAACAGCCTGGTTGAACTTGTGAAGGCGAAGGGGAAGGTAAGAAATAGCGTGAAGGAATGGACAGGGGGACTCTTTGTGATTAATCCAAGAGGAAAGGAGCGGCTCTCAGATAGAAAAGAAGTATTCCCAGGGAAGAGGAGAAAGAGAAAGTTCAAGCTGCCAAGCAGGAGGATCAAGAACTGGTTGCTGCCGTCTCAACCCTTGTTGTACACAGAAAATGATTGCACTTGGTCAGGGTCGTGAACCTCAATCAACATCAACAAGAGCCAGCTGGGTTGTGGTTTATTATGGCAACAGCCCTATAGGTAGGTGCATGTAGGTAGCAAGGATTTTGTGTGCCCGCAGGAACGGGAACGGGTTGTGAAAGCAAAACCGCCTAGAATGCGGGGGACGCCGCCTGTAACCGCCTGTAACTCCAGCGGGGTGCGATAAGTTTAGCGAGCAGTGGTTACAGACGGATAACTACCCCGCCATCGCGCTTGACCTGATTCGGCAGCTTTTCTTTCCACTCTACCAATACCTCCTGATGCCGAGGAGACAAACAACGGTTTATATCTATCATATCCCAACTCTCTTCAGTCAACCCCAAGATCTGTCACCATGAATCGTCGCATGGTATATGAAATCACTCTTCCTATATGTACTATTAGACCTAACTAACCATAGAGACAACCAGCTTAGTAAGGAAGACGAAGCCGCCGGCGGTGACGAGGTCGAGGTCCGGCGCGAAGATCAGGACAAGATCAACAAGTTCAGTCGCCTCCATCAACGCGAGCTGAAGATAGAAGAGCAGCTCAAGACCAAGAATGTTTGTATTCTCCCCTTGTGAGCCCAGGTTGGCAACTAGACCTACTGACAACTGGTTAGAAAGAGAAAGAAGAGTTAGACGACGTTACTCTCGAGCTCGAGCTTGCCGACGAAGACGACACAGTCCCGTTCGTTGCCCACCCGCCCTGCCTCCAGATAAGATATGACTACCAACTAACTACTATGGTTTGAAAGCTATAAGATCGGCGACTCATTTTTCCACATCCCCCTACCTCAGGCGCAGGAAATGCTAGCCTCGTCGACTGCGCGCATAGAAGAGGAGGTTTCTGAACTCGAGGACAAGATGGGAACGACAAAGGAAGAGATGCAGCAGCTCAAGGTTGAGCTCTATGCTCGATTTGGGCGGAGTATCAACCTTGAGACGTAATCGTAACTGCCTAAGATGCACAACCCAAACCGGACTATCATATCACTGCGGGAGTGTTCCCGAGGAGAAACTCGGCGTCAGGCACGATGTTGCTTGGGAACCCGCCAGACTTGCGAGATTCAGGGCTAGAGTCTTCATAGCCTTGGCTAGATGGTTTCTGACTGGGAACGTGGTATCACAGACATGGGTGCTTCACGGACCTTGGCGCGACCTCAATACCATGTCAGCCGACATTATGTTAGAAATCATTCAGCCTTGTCTTCAAGTCTGGGGCAACGGTAAGCTCAAAGTTGAGATGAATGTCGAAAACCATGGTTACATGAAGCAATGGATATGCCAGGCATGGATGAGACACATCAACGATACCTGAATTCACACATGTTCCTGAGTCCATAGTCAGAGAGCTTACGCTTCACGGCAATAGAAACAGTCAATCACTTCAACCCCTTCTCGTTCACCTCTCAGGACTATTGTCAACTGATACGGCATGAGCGTCATATTCGTGCGGTGATTGCTTTTTTTTTTTTTTGCACATACCCCGCTTCTTGGTCACAAAACACCAGTATTTTTGCATTCCATCTCTGACTTACACAAACTGGTGGCTGATTCATTAAGATAGCGATATTTCCAAGGCACCAGAGGAAGCTACTATTGCAGCCGTGACTGCCATAGATTCAAAGTTTTCAATATCAATTTCGCCCACCATCATGGTCCCAAGAGAAAGTCCTCCTGCCAAGCTGTGCAAAAAAATAGTTGGCGTCCTACCAACGTAACCATTTATTGCAAGATATAATACAGCCATGCTTCTCGTTTAAATGTACTTTCATTTGAGAATTATAATAAATATTATCTTAATTCAATTTCTGCCAAAAATTTAGCACCGATCACAGTTATAATGAGCGACTATGCGAGACTGGAAGTTACGTTAGGTTCATGTCACCTTTTCTTCGCGATCAAGATTGCTCCATTGGGCACTGATCCAAGGAGAGAATGCTCCGCGTCTACCTCCCTCGTCCCTTCACCCCTAACACTGGCCAAAGTCAGAATGCTCGAAGAGGCCGGGCCTTCCTCGCTGGGTCATACTCTCTTGTCGAAACCACTGTCTACCTAAGTTATGAAGGGAAGGCACAGACGAGAAGATGGATGCATTCATGTCGTGGGCAGACTCGTTCAATCCGGGGATTTTCTCCTCTCCCATCTTCTCTCTCTTTTCATCTTCCATTAACACACAGCCTCGCTCTCAGTCTTTCATAAGAAGTTTTAACATTGATATTTAGAGCATCGTACTTAATATCATAGGACTTAAGTCCGACATTAACAATTCATTCTGTTTCATCTATTAAGTCGTCCATCGGCTTCCAGGGCAGATATCCATCCACATTCAGCCCTCCAAGTTCAAACCCTCCACCATGGCCTTACGAGCAACTGGACTTCTCGCCATCTTCTCAGCTCAGGCGACGTCATTGTTGTTGTCGTCGTCTATGTTGACCGCAGAAGTTGGTCTACAGAGCGACTGTGGAACAGCAAGAGATGACACTAGTTCTTCTGGCCTAGAGATGCCCCCATTTTGGAGTGCAGGGGCTGCAAGAAGAAAAGATGGTCCTGATGCAATCATGACGACTCTACAAGCAAGGTCTACGAGTGACTCTTTATTACCTACAGTCACAAGCTCCGCCTCTGTTACAGCCGGCATCGACCACCAGGTGTGGAGTAGCCTGGAGAACCGCGTCAAGACCTACCTGACAGCTAGCACCGGTGGCTTCCCACATCTCCCCACTGGCCAAGAGGTCACGAATCTCCTAAGCCCCGATAGCTCAGTCTTCGAAGACACCACAATCAAAGTGATGAACATTCCAGGTTACGGCAACTGGACCGAGGATGGTTGGAACGCTCGCATCCATGGCTACGTGTACGAGCAGCCCAATATCGACAAAAGCACGCTCGAAGAGCTCACCAACTACCTTCTGGATCCGATTTTCAGTCAAACAAATACGATTTCTCGACCAACAGAAAATGAGTTCGCAACGAATGTATCGGGCTCCATCTTCGTCGTGCCACAGCCAGATGTCCCGGTCAGTGTTTATTTTGTCGATGACAGTAGCATCAACGACACGAAGAGTGGTGGCGCCAGACCTGCTCGAGGAGGCGTCCAGGACTTCGATCTAGATAACAACACTAATGCGAATGGCGACTTCGATCAATGGGTGATTCTAGACAATACTACCGGCCCAGATGGCCATCACCTGTTTCGTGGCAACGAAGTCAGTTATGTCCAAGCTCTCAATGTGTATACCGACGATGGGATGACTGGCAACTCTACCGTCTATCTGGTCCCCGAACGGGGCTTCACCATCATCACCGATATTGACGATGTCCTCCGTCGCGCTCAGCTCTATGATCCGCCAAAGGCGATACTCAATGCCATCGCTCGACCTTACATGCCTTAGAATGACCCGTTCGAGCAGATGCCACTTGTCTACCAAAAGTGGGCAGCAGAATACCAAGACTTGCATTTCCACTACTTCACTACCACTCCTAAGCAGTTGACAAGAAACTATGGTGAGTGTCTCGTTTTCTTTGTGCCCTTGTCTTTAACGTCCGGTTTCTATTGCGATATTCTGACATAGATCCCTTCAGTCAACTTCTCTCAGGGATATTATCCTCTTGGCTCCTTCGATAGTCGTCCACTTGATGTTTGGGATCCTGACACCATGACATACAGACGAGAACTTCTGGACAGGATGATCCAAACATTCCCCCAACGAAAGTTCATCTTAGTCGGCGACTCTGCGAACGCCGATGCCATGACGGTTTACCCTAAAATAGCGAAGGACTACCCTGGTAAAGTCCAGTGTATTCTCATACGAAATACCTCGGCCACTGATTGCAACACTCCCTCTTACACCACGTCCGACTTCATCGGCCTAGAACCACGACAGGTAATGTTCTTCGTCGGGCCTCAAGATGTTCTTAACATCAATTTCACGCATGGAGATTGCTATAGTTCTGGCGTCGACCCTCCTCCCAACAATAGCCCCCTTGTTTTCCCCGTCAAACCTTGCCCCTCTGATGAAGGTGTTGCTGCAAGCTTTGGCATCAGTGTGAGCTTTCTCTTGTCAGTTGTTGGTCTTCTGCTTCTGGTTTAGCAGGATGAACCAAAGGTGTGATGTTAATGGGGTGTTGGTTTTGATTGCCGTATCAACGATAATAGACTTAATGGAAGTATCAACAGAGTGTTGTAGAGGCATAAAGCATGGGTTACTGGGCACATAGATTGTTAATAACATTAATATGAAGAATCTTTAACTCCTCCTTACGTTGATGTCATCCCCTCCTTATACCAACGTCATTCCTTTCCTTGCCCCGATATCATTCACTTCTTACCCCAATGTGATTCCTTTTTTACCTCTATGTTGTGTCTTCCTTACCTCGATATCCTTATATTCATGTGTCATCAACTTCCATCTCATCGTTCTCAAAGCTTATGTGATTCCAATCTGTAATAGAATAATCTATTCAAGTAAGAACACGGATTGCAACAACGGCAGGTCCGCTGAATAATCCTTGTTTGGAATGCGATGTATCTTTGGCTCATTCGCGTTCCAACACCAAATCAACTTGCAAAAGCGAGGGCATCATCGCAGTTTACTGTCGAGAGTCGCCTTTATCACCACCGCAGTAGACCTGTTGATCAATACTGTGCCGTCCATCCTCAACCCCGTGGGGTAGATGGATGTAAGTTTCGTGCACAGCTACATCGTGGGTAAACTCCAATGACGAGCTATGAGGCCCTCACAACGTCCCTGTCTCTTATTGTAAAAGAGCGGCGGAGGGGGGCGATTGATGGGCTGGGATCTTGTTTTTTTTCTTTTTGTCTGCTATCAATAAGGTATAACGTCTTGAAAGACCGCCGCCACTTGTACAAAACGGATAGTGAACACATAAAGCTTGATACCGGCTATTCGTAGCACTTGTCCTTTGGAGGCAGTTTGCCCCTTTGATTGTACAGGGGTAGGCCTGTCTGCTTGTGCTTTCTCTACTCGACACTGCTCTCCTCCTCCTCTCCTTTTTTATTTCCCCTTTGTCAAGTTTTCTGCTTGTATTTTTCTCGACTGCCATAGATCTCAGCCTAATATAGTAAGCGGCGCTGATAAGTCTGGTAATAACTTATATTCCAAGCGTTACTATGACTCAGTTTCGATCACTATACTTCTGTTTCTGAAGATGGGTGCTATTGTTTAACCATCCTTAACCCTGTCACATGCTGCGATGATTCGCATTGGTAGACTCCTCTAAGCCGATACAGTCAGAGAAGTACGATGGAACCTCACAGGGATGTTCCCGGGAATACAATCTCTTCTACTACTGGTCGACTCCGCGCTATGCTTCGTGATTGTGCACCCCTTTCTCTTTATTTCTGCCCCTCTGAACTCCTTAGGTTGTACCTTTTTCCCCATGCATGCTATATTTGGCTATATTTTCCTAGTTTCTTTGCTTACCTTCATTTGTCTTTGCTGTGTCTTTCTGTGGCTGTCCCACCTGGTCGCCTGTCCCGTCTTGCCGTCTTTTCCTCATGTTTAACCGTCTTCCATCTCAAAACACCATGCCAAAGTCATGACCAGCAGCTGAACCAGCACGGGACTGGAGCGGCGTAGCTCAGCACCATGGGTAGACCTCGTCAAGGAGGAACTAATGCCTTAAAATGAGATTGCAGCTCTCAGCAATAGGTTTCGGCGACGGCATGTAATGTGCCTTTGCGATCCCTTTCTATAGAGATCGCATGGCACCCACAAAAGTCGGTGTCGTAATAATTAGTTCCGGGCTGAGAAGTCTCGACCATACTGGTTATTCGAAATGAAGACCTTGCGTTGCGCATCTGAGGCAAGATCTGCGATCCATCACGTTGCGAGAAGATCTGTTTCGAGATGAACCCATGCAGAGTTTACAGGTCAGACTTGAACGAGATACATAGCAGGCTGAGATAAATAGCTTCTAAGAGCAAAGCACCTCTACCCAGCTCAACCGGGATCATGCTACTTGACGGAAGGTATGGTGGCTGGGGAGCTGAAGGCGCAGTCCGGCAATTTCTTTATCGTTATTTACCTGGCTCTCTCACCCCCCTTACCCCCCTTCTCTCTTCTTTCTTCATGTTTATACGTGGTTGACATGTCCCGAGAAGTGGTTCGGATGACCTTGAGAAGGGATGTAGTTTGTTAGTACTACACGTCTGTCTGTCGTTTTCGGATCTGGCCGTAAAAGAGCTAGTTTAGCATGTTACTCATTAATTATACTCCAGACCATTCCTAGGATCTTTAGATATTTACATGGGGCGCAGAACTGGAACGGGATTGGAACGCTAGAGCAGAGATACCCTAGATGGAAGTTGTTAAGCAAAAGCTTAATTCAAAGTTGAAGTCGGAGTTCATTTAGATGCGTTGAAAGTGCCTAATTATCATGTTAAGTTTGTTGGTTGGCTTTACTTTCTTGACTACCCTTTCATAACAAACTCTCAGAAGATGGCATAGTCATTATGTTGTGAAGTAGAAGGTATCGACTACGAGGGTTATATTTATCAAGCCTTGATATATAATATCTTGAAGAGTGTCGTCCACGTATATGCTACAGCAAGGTTTATGTCGAAGTGAGGCATAGCGAATTGTTGGACTCGACCTTGGCTGAAGGTGACAACAACAATCTGATGTAGTATCCACAACGGATATATTTCTCTAATCAATGCATCTATCCATTCCTCGACCTGTATTTCAAGCCGCACACACCGGAGTTTAGCTTGTTGAACACGACAGCCCAACGACGACTGGCGTCACATCAACGTTGAACATGGACGTCAAAGCCGACAAGACGGTTCGAAAGAGTTGCGATGGATAAGTCGAAGATGATATATAGCGATACAAAAAGCCGCGTGATGAAGACCGTTCGACTGGTCTGCGGAGAGCATTGGCTTCCTTGGCCTGAATCGTGAATATCTAGGGGAGCTGATAGACGGAGAAAGGGAGGGAAGTTGATGTTAGTCTGGTCGTGGTGATGATCTCTCGATTCTGAAGTACTTCGGTCGCTCAGCGTTGCGCACTGCATCGCTAAGTAAAGGTTGGAAATTATACACTTGTATTGTTCTCGAGGGGCTCTCCTCAAGAAAGTCTTGAGCTCGGCGTACAACTGCAATCTACATATCCCACCAGCGAATAAAGGAGGATATCGGCGATTTGAGAAGTAGAAATGACGCTGACATCTTGAGCTATGTGTGTTCTATTTTCTTTGTTCTTGTCGTCGCCCAGCGCTCCAGCAACCCCGTCCTTTGTGATCGAGCTAACACTAGTACGCAGCACACAGCACGAGAAGCTTCACATCGCACCATAGGCTAACAAATGTTAGCTTTTACCCGTCGAGTACTTAGCCAAAGGATATACAGCTCACACTTTCGCTACTACTACCGCAATCACTGCAGCCATCTCTCATCGGTACGTCGCATGCGTTTCGGATATCCCTTTTTCACATCACCTGTCAGCTAGTGCACGCTGCGCGCACGAGATCATCTCGCTGTATCCCTGATATACCTGTCTCGTCTATCTTTTCGATTCATTTCAATTTTGGTATTAACTTCCTCGCAGGCCTGCCAATCATCCCAGCTCAACATGTCGCTACCGCCACTGCCTCGAGTCGAGAATGTCGACGATTTCGTAAACGTACACGTCCTTCCGCTCCTCAAAGGTTATATCGAAGGCCCATTGGGAGGGGAGGTTCGACTGTCGGTCAGCGAGGGCGACTATCGTATAATCGCCATCACGACGCCCGAATGGGTCCCTCTTATCATCAAGAGACGCGCGCGAGAGATGATGGAACAACTTGGTCCCACCTGGGCACGTTATGTTTTCCTCGACTGGGGACTGATACTTCCACATCGTTGGTCCTAAGTAATCAAGAGGAGAGGGGAGAAGAGCGAGATGAAAGTCACGCTGGTTTGGGTGTGGTGATGGTTTGTTTCAGAAGATCACTGTTACTCAGTATAGAGCTATCACTAGACTGGCTGGAAATGGTCAATTGGAGATTATCGTTGTATCCTATGCTTGACTAGCCCAGTCGCTTCTAAAAGTCCTCGCGTTGAAGGCGCTCGTAGCTCAGAGCAGAGTATCACAAGAAAATACCACCAGATGAACTCTGACTGGAACATCTTCTTGACTTTTCCCCTTACTGGTCGACCTGCGCGCGTGCTCTCGACTTTGTTTTTTTTTTTTTTTTTTTCTTTTTTCATGAATGTTCAATCTGGATCCTCTTCTTTATGGTTTCGTTCGTTCTCATCTCTTGTTTCCTCACTCATCTCTGTGTTTAGTTTCTTCTCCAGAGTCACCTCTTGTCGTCTCTTCCTTATCCCTGGCCTTCATCTAGTCTTAGAACGACATGTCAGAGCTAGATTCGCAGTGGGATCTAAACAGCCAGGAAGAAGCTCACTAGGTACTATATATTATTTTGAAGTCGAGGAAGGTATTCGAGATGAAAGCTGAGCATGACATACAACGCACGTGATCGCCGCATTCTGGCAAGGGCTCTGCCCAAAAGGTATTCAGTCGTTATTCAGCAAATGGTAGCATAGCGGTGTTATCAGGGGCCTGGGAGTCGCTTTTTGCCATTCCTGGCAGGATTGCTACTCTTGCGGGGGTGTCTTAGGAGGCGCTACTTCCGACCACTCCCATTGATCTAGGAAATAGTAGCGCTCAGATCTTTAAGAGTAGCTATAGGACTTCGGGTAGCTGCAGATACTGACATAGCCGTCGCTTTATCCATTGCTGCAAGTACCCGTCACGCTTGGATTATGGAAATAAAAGCTGTTTGGACTATTCTAAGGCGTAACGGGTACTTACAGCAATAGATAAAGCGATAGCTATGTTAGTATCTGCAGCTATCCGAGGTCGGGGGAATGCGTGGGAGTAATGGCTTCCGAGACATTGACTTAAGTGTGCAGGAAGGGTTTAGATGGGGAAATTATCGACTCCCAACGTTATGGTGACCAATCAGACAGCCGCAAAACAACGCATTCGAAATAGTGATCCCGCTCGTGCTAAGCTGATTGCTATACGGTTAGGTCATCAGTAGGATCAAACTAAACAGTTTCACGATGGTCTCAACCCAGCTCATGTTATCTATTCATTTTCCCAGTATCACAAGGCACAGGGCCTCTGGTGGGTGGCGATGTGTGTATGTTATGATGCAACCAACAAAGTGGAATCGGCAGAAGGTCAGGTAGTGAAAGTAGGGTATATAAATCCAGAGCGGAATGGTAGTGGGAACGTTGGCCACTGACCTCGGACACCTGGACTGCGCTCACAGCCCTCAGATAAGATACCGCTGTAGCATGTCCTCGCACAGCTCTTTAGCCGCCAGGTAACATCTGGGCCGTAGGCCATGCTCCTCCCCCGCTCTGAATCTCTCAAGGGGTCGGCACATCCTCTAAGCGACCTGTACCCCACACTGACGCCAAAGTCGGCGCAGGTAGTGCCAGAGTTATTGTATAGGCTATAGGAAGGTTTTGGCCATTATATTTTCGCGGCAATATGCGCCCTGCAAAGAGTATATAATCATGATCGCCGCCAATATGTTCAATTGGATTTGCCGGCAATGCAAGGAGAAGAATTGAAAAAGAAGTCCTTGAAGCTTCGGTCACATGAAACTCCAGCTTGTATTATTCCAGGTCTTTTCATCTACTCGCCTACATACATCATTTCGAGGTAAGTTTTGCAAACAGGAGCATTCTCTTACAGAGCCTGCCCGGAATATGTTAGGCGCCGGGAGACATTATTGTTCGGAAGCTGAGAGGGTTACCCCCTGGCCTGGAGCGGCAGGGTGTCATTGAGAAGGGACGTACCCTTCTTGCATCCCCAAATGACTGGGCCACTGTGAGGTTGTGAGTTTGTTCCAGGGATTAGCGTAGCATTTTACTCACGTTACTCATCAATATTTGTTGTTGCCGACTATTCCCAGGATTCTTAGACGTTTTGTGGATCACAAGGGAAAAAGGAAGAGACAGGAAAAATTATGCAAGGACCCGAAGAGATTCATTCCCGCTTGTCAAAATTGCATGTGGCGTATTTGAGTGCTGGGGTCAGGGTATGAAGATCGCTCCCCGGGAGATTGCACATTTCCTTGAGGTATCATGCGCCCAAATAATACTGCTCCCAATGCCAAACAAAAGCACGTGTCGCTATGCCATACCTTGGAGTGACATACCGTCTATAATCTCACGTGGTCCTTGGTACATAGTAGTTGTTATTAATAATTGTCAAGGCAGATATAGATGGACTGCCGTGGGTCATTTGTAAAGCTTCAATCTCTTGCCCCCGGCTAGTACATTATGTCAATAGGGAGGACCCTGAAAAAAGCCGCAACTTAAGCGAAATATTAATAGTACGGACTAGCGATATGCGAGCTTTGCAGTCGTGTCATGACAAGGGCATCATATTTAGTTCCGCCGATATCCAACAGATTCAAGCGGACCCCTGATTGAGTCAAGGGGAATATGACGACGGCTATGCCATGCCGGACCATGCTGGGGCGGACCGTGGAAGACAGGGGACGTGGCGCTATCTGCCAACCCCGCTGCTTCCTCCCGTCGATGGCGTGCAGGGGCGAAGGAAAAGAAAAGAAAGACAAGGGAAAAGAAGGATTTCCAACGGTTTCCGCTCGCATGGGAAGGGACTTCGGGTACAAAGCGGTGGTCGTCGAAACTTTGACTGGTAAATGGCGCATTAGTGCCTTGGCTCGTCGACTACAAAGTCGGTTATAACTACTGTAATTTCAATCCAGTCATCCGCGCGGCATGGATTATTGACTGAATTTCTCTCCATCAGCCCGGGAGTTGGGGCCTCTCAAGCGATCCTCCGGCAGTTGGCGGCACAGGCCAGAGGGGCAGAGCAGATTTTTATTCAAAAGAAAAGTAGAGAGACAAATACTTCCTAATCCTATGTACATGGTAAGTATGCCTTTGGAGGCCATCCTTCTCTTTCTCTAGGACGACTTCATCGTTGTGTAGTCTCATGAACTAAGCAAACATGGTGCCGATCATTAGGGATACCCGCAACTCTCCATAACCGTTGCCTCGTCAGTTTTCCATCATTTCTTGCTTCTCAACCTTCACCCGAGTATATATTAGTCCCCCCTAGTTCCCACGTGTTATATCTCCCTTCGTCTCCATAGCCCTCCCTTGCCGCTGTGATCGCTAACACTGCGTCAATTCATTGACTAGGTATTCCTGTTCTCTTCCGTCCTAAGGTATCTATTATTCAAAGAATCACAAATTACCGATCTCTCTTGGCGCCCAATACCTGACGGGGCATTTCGGTACGGCTTCCAACTGGTGGTTTGTTTTCCCCCTGTCCTCGTCTAGTCCCGCCGTTGTCGGCATATCCTCTTTGTTTCTCCGCCCTCTTTCGTAGTTTGGATGGCTCGTTTGTGTGGGTGTGGGAGATGTCAAAAGCTGGTCGTCGCTATCACTGCACCTGGGAGGGCGCTCGTCGTTGTTGGTACGGTCGGAGGCTGGGTCTGTTGTTGGCTCTCTCTGATTTTTAATGCCCAGTAGTTGCCAGCCGCATCTGTTGGAATGGCCATGAGTGTGTAATACAGCACGCCTCCTTCGACTCGAGGTACGCAGATTTCTCGTGAGTATCCTGTCGCCATTGTCGTTGAAACTCGAGCCTGTGGCGCCGGTTCGGCGTCGCGCCCGTTAGACTACAAGGCAGGTGGGTTAGTCTATCGAGCTGGGGTCTCGTGGATTAGTATTCTACTCACACTACATGTAGCGCACGCCGTATTATTTACATACACCCAGTTAGGGCAGTCGTGAGTGTAAAAGTACTTGCAACGGTACTTGTAGAATCCTCCGCCGCCGCTCATCGTAGGAAAGGAGCGAAAATGTGGTGCAGGGGCAAATTCGGCCTTTCTTCCTCCCTTTTGAGCTCCAGTAAATTGATATTATCCGAGCTGCAGAATGGAGTTTTCAAACAAATCTCGAGAATTGATGGCTACCAGTCACTTCGCGCACGCAGTGGATGCGCGTCGGTTGTAGCTCTGTGTCTCTAACGGAAGGTACGTGCTCTTAAGTCTGTCGCAGGAGCCAAGGCAGAACGTCTTAAGGGAAAGGAATCCAAGAAATGGAAAGCGATTCTTACCAGCAAGAGAAAACCAATCATCGAAGGAAAGCCACAGGGACCAGCCCATGAATTGATATGATTGCCCGACAAGAGCATGTTCATATACTGTCATGTTCCCAGTCGCAACATGAGCCTGGTACAAGTAGGAAGAGGGGGGCGGGTTGTGTGTGCGCAGACGAGCACTTTCGGCATGGGTAAAGACTTGTCAGTTCGGAATCCTTCAGAGACTCACTGTTGCAGATAAGTAGTAATAATGATATGATGCAACGGTAGGACAACATGAAATACGTAGGCTCTACGCTGGTAATGACCTGCAGCACTACTTTCTCTGGGGCTGACGGGGGGGGCCCGGCCAGATCTTAGGCGACAATACGAGGATGACGCCGCAAGTGGAGCCTCCATGTGGTTCCTATGGGATTTTTAGGGGCATTGTATGTGCATAGGCGGGCCGTAAAACGCTGCTGCAATGTGGGTGATGGAGTGGATGATGGATGTGTGCAGGGCCGAGTTATGACAGGCAGCTACCGCTACCATGCAACTTACTTGCCCGGGTCCTATCTGTGCAACATCGAACAACTCCTAGATTACGAAAGGCAACTAAAGGCTTCTAAGACCATACTCTTCTCTCTATTTGGCTATGTCTTCCTCTGTACGCAGGCGTGCAGGAATGCATAAAGATGTGTATGATTCTTATGGCAGTCTGACGAGCCGAGATCTGAACATATATGGGGAGTATAATGATAGCTTATGTAGATATGAGCTTATTTGCCTTGCGATCCAACCATCTGAGTCGATCTCGTTACCCCCGTGCGACCTACTTCTATTTCTGCCAGGAGAAAGTGGCTTGCATGATCAGGAGATAAGCATAGACAAGTTAGAACACCCATGCCGGTAGCGCTTACTCTCGGTTGCAACACAGACAGAGTATAGCACGAAGAACGACTGTTGCAGTGCTTCAGGGAATTCAAGCCAGAAAATTATGATTCTATTGCAATGTAACAATGCTATAAGTGGTCATCGCTAAGTAGAGCTTTTAGTTCCTGCAAAACCATGCGGGAAAAGGAGGGTTTTAGTGGAAACAATGCAGGCATTCCTCAACGTTTACAAGGTTCATTCACTGGGAGCTCCCGGACAAGTTCCCGTGCTGCTCTTCAAGGATCTCGTGGTGTCCCATGAGCTGGGTATAATATGCAAGCAACTGGGATGAATGAGACACATCAAGATACCTAGGTAGGCAAAGCAATAGGATCGTCATTTTCTCCCCAACGATTACCATGCCCCCATCTGCGTCTTTGTTACGCTTGACGCTCGTCTACCGCACTAGCTGCTATGCAGCCAGCAGGTCGCAGAATACTAACCTACCGACTCGGAGCTGCAGACAGGGTTGTGCAGCAGCAGACCCTTGTTTCACGGTTCAGCTTTCCGATTTTAACCCATGACCTTTGAACCAGGATTGGCTGGGGCGCGTGGGAGGGTACGGTTGACCCCCCCTTGAGTGACTAGCGGTAGTATCCCACACCAAATCAACAACCTATCGCGAATGGCCATACCCAGCCTCAGAAAGCCCGCCTTACATATGATTGATGCTTAGCTTTACCTTTGACTCGTGGTGTCTATCCAGCGCGTCACGCGCGTAGGTAATGTATGGTGTATTTAAAACCGGCTGGGCCGCCGAACATCCTTTCGGACTTCCTTGCTAGACGTCAATTAACAAGCTCAATTATTAGACGTTTCTTCACCTCTGATGACCTACAAGATTATGACTTGCGACGAAACAGTCTGTCAGACGCATGCTTCCTCGGTATCGTATTACTTGGTCGACAATTCTAAGCTCCGATGATATAACGCTTTTTACAAACACAACGCCGACCCCACACTTCACTCGAAGAGTATTAGGGGTCAATAGGGGCTCTTGGGTATGGAAGAATGCGTTTTCTACGTGGCCATTGGATATTGGCGCATGGCGCGGTGTAATAACGCCTTAACCAAAAAAAAAAAAAAAAAAAAAAAAAACGTGGAGGTAATTTTCAGCGACACCATACCAGTCCACTAGCTTTGAGGCATGCGCGCGCATGCATTGATTCCGGGGCGAACCGATGTCTACATTGTCGGTGTAGAGATCCAGTCTCTCACTGCACATTGGTAACCACAGATGAATCGAGGCTTACGCAGCACGGTGCTTCCTCTGATGCCAAGAGTAAGGAGCCTGCTGCTGCGGTAGTGCATATCATCGTAGATTGATAAACATTCTCAGTTGAACTGTGTTCAGTGGATGAATATCATACTAGATCTCTCACCCAAGTGCCAATGAACTTTCATTCTCCTATTCAGAGTCAGTATTGTGAGGTTGTTCTAGAATATCATAGTCTCAAACAAGACACTACTCGAAATCAGTACGTGTTATGTTCGGATATCAGTTACGTTTCTCAACACAGACCCAGAACACCTAGCCTAGAAATTACGGAGCATATGCCCCTTGATTCTACTACATTTGAATTTCCACAGTGTTTATAGTCATTTCGTTCTTGACCCGCACATACTTGCTGCCTGCCTATCAAGTGCCCAATATGCACTTACATTTGGTGGGCAGCAAGGGGCGCCCTGATTCCGAAGTAGCCCAATCATGTCTTCTTCTAAGCTAGCTCTATCTACTCGCCGCTGCCAATTTCTCCGTATGGGTCCAAGTAATATGCTCGGACTCGTCGATCATTCGAGTGAAATGGGTGGCGTTTGAGTCACCATCTTCCCGAGGCGATGCCCAAAAAAGATGGCAGTTCTAGTACCCCTAGCTCTGCCAAAAGACTGCCATCTTTTTTGGGCATCGCCTCGCTTCCCTCTAGACACGGCCATCATCCTTTTTTGGTGCATTCCAAAAATGCCCGTCATTGACTCCAATAATTAAGCAATGATGTACACGGTTAAATTAAGTAGACATCATATCATCGAGCTCTAGAGAAGCAGGTTGTGAAAAAAAGACTGCCACTTTTGTAGTAGATAGATTCTCTAGTATCGAAAAACACGTGTTGAAGTTTTGTTAGTTCTTCCAATCCATAGAACATACCTAAAATCTGATATGATTCAAAATTCAAGTCTCTCTTTTTAAAATCAAGCAATTTACATCTAATAGGACTAGCTTAGCCGGTCAATAATTGGTTCAATGATTAAAACAAATCTGAGTACGATCATACTTGAGATGAAGGAATAGCGAGACCAAAGTATTGTCAGATTTGCGGCTCTTGAACTCGGATAATCCTAAAAGGCCAATCGATTTCGATAGTGAGGTAGTATGGCATGAGGTCCGCATCACCGATCCAGAAGGATCAAATGTGAAGCTCGTCGCAGTCAATACTGTCAGCCTGCCTATCCAACTTTGTGATACGACGGCAAACCCTTGTGGTTTTACCCATATCACCAGCCAGTTATAATGCAGATACATGCAAGCGTCCTCAAAAACGTTCTTGCTCTGACAAAGGTTCCCTGAAAGCATGGTAGTAGTGCGGAAAAGGATGCAAAGCCTTGATTGCCGCCCACTCTTGGGCGAATGACTGGCCACAGAGCCACGACTCAAATGAAAGGTGTGATAGGTATCTATAGGCTTAAGCCAATGGTCTTCGTCCGTCGCTAGGACCTTTCTAGGGATGCAATCCCCCATTGTTATCGACCCAGGGGTTAACTTTAGCGAACCCTGGTGTTGCCACCTTGAGGGCTTATTATGCACCTATGACACTTGATAGATGGAGCTAAGGATCCCATGACTGCTCATAAACCTCTGTATCTTGTTAGAATCAGCTGTACTATGGAGAGGGTGAGTTATGTCCGCTGTTCTGCCGAGGATTAGGACGTTGGAGCGAGACCGGAAACAGGCAGGCATGCACCGCGGTCTGACCTCGTGACGCTACATTTCTCACATGTCATATCATCCACTGATACCATCCTCTATTGGGATTTATTCAAACCATCATGTGGTATATGCCTTGATTACCCACTCGATCACAATGCTCAGTTTGGATTCCCATTTCTCTAGGCATGAGAAGATCGAGCGGCTCATGTGTTCAGAAATATTGCCGGGTATGTTGGTGTGAGTTTTAAATGAGGTTCTGAGTACTTTATGGCCGTCTAGTGATCCAATTACTGGATTCCCATTGCCTAGTAAAAGTCTTATCTGTCGGCGATTTGTTAAACTCCGCATCGAAGTATCCTACGTGTCTTACCAACGGGCATCTGTACAGGTCGATTTGCCCAGTATCTAGCTGAAATCTAGTTCACTCGTAATAAAGATAGAGGGCATAGATAGTTCATCTCAGCAAACCTACTACTCTCGTCTATTGGCTATCCTGCATGGTTTTATCGCCGAGGAAAAGTGCGCATCTCTGGACATTGACTAGGGATTTGGCTATCCTCAGACAACCCCAATCAGCTTACGTGACTATATTATACACTGCTACTACGGGAACGACGCTTCTTTTCCAGTGCATCATTGGAGAAGACAGCACGGCTCAGTGCAAACTTCATAATACTTGGTATCCTCCAGCTGAATCTCAAAATCCGAACCATTGTGTAGAACATTGCGAATGTAGAAACATGAGCAATTCAACAGTAAAATTTCGCACCAAAAAGACTTTATACCACGTAATACGACTTGAGACTCAATGAATGAAACATCCCAGCCGTATACGAAAATCCCATGTAACAGATTTCCAGCAGCACTTTTGACGCGAGTCGCCCTATCATTGAGCCGATCGCCAGGTTGGTAGAGGTATTCTACTCAATCTATTAATGAAGTTGACCCCAAAAACTTTGCTATTTGAAAGGGGCTTATGCATTTGGTGGTGGAGAAACAGTGGGGCAGAAACTCCAAAAGACGTACTAAATTTGGAGAAACCAGCGAATGAATGCAACGCTTGTCTATTACCCCAAGGCCTGAATTCCGGGGAAGTGCGATCATGTCCAGAGCCGCGTGTAGATATGCTGTTGGGGATGAGAATTCTCAGCAGAAAGTGGGCTAGAAATATCACCTCGGCTGCTTGGACTTTTCTATTAGAGCTGTGCCATTTAACACCTGTAACAGAGATGGTTGAATCAATGGTGGTTCACTCGAGGCGTTACGATATCTGTGTGGGGCAATGCAGAATATGAGATAGAAGAGATGTAACACGGCCAGTTGCAAGAACGGTTGTGACACAAATGTCGTGATCGAGAAGTTTTGGGGATGACATTGATCAAAACACCATACACGCTCAAGAAGAAGAAGAAAAAGAAGAAGAAGAAGAAGAAGAGAAAAAGGAAGGTCGCCTCCAGAATACACTAAGCCAATGCCAAACAGCGATACGATCATGTTACGAATTCCAGATCAGGTCAGCTGGCCCATTATGGCAACCCAATATGTGTAGGACCCGACAGCCCCGACATGGGCATATTGTTTATCGATATGATCATATCGTTTTGGCACATAAGGACTCGACGGACTTGGGCGTCGAGTTCATCGAATTTCTTGACTCGAGGGGATAAATCGTCGAGTCCATCGAGCTATTTAGCTCGATTAAATATCTTATCGATCTTAGAAACTTTCTATTTCTATAAAAATATATAAAAAGCTTAATTATTTTATATTTAGTTACTTTTTTAGTTTTTTTTTTAGCTATTAATTTTATATTAAATATTATTTTTATTCTAAATTTTATTTATCTATATTATTTTAAAATGACGGATTTTTTTATATAACGATAGGAATATTTATAAATTAAAACTTTAGTATAGCTATATATTTTAAAAAATAATAATATTTGTTATATTTTAATAATTTTTTGATTAATAAAAAAACTATTAGATTTAATAATTTAGTTTAAATATAAACGATTTAAAATAAAATAACAGCAAAATTATTAGCGATAGTTTACGAAAAAGTTAAAATTTTATATTTTTTTTTAAAAAAAACAACGGCAAGAATTTTAGTTTTAAAAATAATAATAAAAATTTAGAAAAAAAAGAAATATTATTTTTAGTAAAACTTAAATATTAATTAATAATATTAATAATAATAAAAAACTAAATTAGTTAGTAATAATTAGTATTTTTTATTTTTTTTATTATAAATATTATAATAACTAAATTATTAAAATAAATTATTATAAAAATATTAATAATTTAAAAATAACTTGCTAAAATAATTATATTAATTAAATTAATTATAATAACTAATATATCGATTATTTTAATTTTTTTATAACAAATTATATTTTTTATTTTATTAATAGTTTTAATTATTATAATTATTAAAATATTAGTAAATTAAATAAAAAAACTAAAATTTAAAAAAAAAATTCTAATACCTTTAATATTAAAATTTTAGTTTAAAATTTAATTAAAAATTATAATATTTTAGTTTAAAAAATTTTAGCAAATATTTTTTATATTTTTATTATTATTAAAATTAATTATATTTTTTATAATAGTATTTTTAAATAAAAGCTATAAATTTATTTTATTAAAATTTTATAATAAAATAACAAAAATAGAAAAATTCTTTGTCTAAATAAAATTTTATTTAAAGTTTTATTAAAATTTTTTTATTAATAAATATTAAAAGATTATAATAATATTATAATTTTTAGCGGGAAAAGTTTTTTTATAGTTTGAACTAATTTTTAAAGATTTTTTTGAAAAATTTATAACTATAATAAAACCTAAAACTAAATATATTTTTAATAAATATAAAAATTTCGAAAAAAAACTAAAAATATTATATAAAAACTTTAACAAAATATAAAACGTAAAAAAATAATTATATCGTTTATAATAAACAAAATTAATAGCTAATTATACGGTCGAATTTAAATAATTAGTTTTAATTTTAAAATTATTTAAATAAGTTTTATACTATTTTTTTATAGCAAATTGAAAATTTAAATATAAAATAATTTATATAAAAAAAAAAAAATTTGATAGTTTCGATAAATACGTTAAACTTGCGGTTATAATAAATTAAAAAATTTTTAATAGATATTTAGAAGAAAAAAAATCTATTAAAAATAAAAATAGCAAAAATTCGAAATTTAATAAAAAGATTAAAAAAGTTAAAACTATATTTAAAAATAATCAATAGAATAAGTTATAAATTAAATATTTTAATTATAATAAAAAAAAATATTATAAAAAAAAATATTGCTAAAAAAAAAGTCCGAATATTAGAAAGGAAAGATTTTTTAATTTTAGAAAAAAGCTAAAGTTTTAAAAATTTATAAAAACGACGAAAAAAACAGTATTTCTGAAGTAGAAAAATCGTTTTTTAATATTAAAAACGAATATATTATAGCGGTTTTTTTATTAAAAAAAGGAAAAAAAATTTTTTATAAAATAATATAAAATTTGCTAAGAAGCAATTTTTAAAATATATAATAAATATTTAAAAAAATTTAAATTTTTGGTAACGATTAAGCTAAAATATATATATTATAATTTTTTTATTTATTCTAAATATTTAAAAAAAAAAAAAAATTATTTATAAAATATTATATTAAAAATAGTATATTATTTATAATTATTTTATATATTAAAATATTAAAAATAATAACAAATATTATTTTAAAAATTATATTAAAGAAAATTATTTAAAATCTAAAAACGCAAAATGTAATTATAATTATAATTTTTTAGAAAATAAATATTTAAAAATATATAATATATATCTATAGTTAAAAATTAGTAAAAAAGCTATTTTTTAAAAATATATATACTATATAACTATAATTTACGATTAGTATAAATTTTGTTTATAAAAAAGTTTTAATATTTATAAAAAAAAAATCGCTTTAAAAGAATTAAACTATATTAATAGTAATATTACGGAAAAAAATATAAAACTTAAAAACTACAAATATATTTATATTTAAAATATTTAAAAAAAGGAAAATTTTAAAACTTATTTTTAATATATAGAAATAAAAATAAACCGAAAAATTATTAATTAAAAATATTTTTATTATATTATTAACTGTTGCAAAAAATATTTAAAACTATTTTATTTAATTAGTTAAAAAAAATAAAAAAACTATATAAATAATAAATATTTTAAATATATTAAATAAAAAACAAAAATATAGAAAAAGTTTTAATTAAAAAAAGGCAAAGATTTTCGTTAATAAAATAATAACGATTTATATTTATTAAATATTTATAAAAAGTTAAAATCGGCTAAAAAAAATAGGTAAAAATTAATATTAAATAGTAAAAATATATTATAAAAGTTTTAATTAACTGTAATTTTTAAATTAACGTCATATTTTTAAAAATAGCTAAAATTTTTAAAAATATTATAATAATATAAAAAGAAAATATATAAAATAGAAAATATTAATAAATAAATCGTTAAATATAATAAAAAAAAAGTTTAACAAGAAACTAGCTTTTTAAAATTTAGTATATAAAATTATTAATTTATATAAATTTTTAATATTATAAATATATTAATATATAATATAATTTTAGATTTATTATAACTAAAAAATTATAATTTTATTATTAATTAAAAATAAAATTTTTTATAATAGTTAATAAAACTAGTTTATTTAATATAAATTATTATAGTAGATTTATTAAATATATTACTTAAATATTATAAATATAAGGAATTTTTTTAAAAAAAATAAAAAAAAAAATTGCTATTATATAATTAATAAAATTATAGAATATTTATTAAAAATAATTATTATTTTAAATTATATTAAATATATTATATAGATTTAGATAAATTTCGAGTTTTATAAAAATAGATATAAAAAAATTTTAAAAAAAGATATTTTAAAAAGTCTAATTTATTTACAAGATATTTAATTATTTTAGTTTTAAAAATAAAGAACGGAAAATAACAATTTAATAAAAAAAAACAATCGATATATCGATTAGTAGTAAATTATTAATAATTAAACGATATTATAAAAAAAAAAAAATACCTATTAATATTTTTTATAATTATAAAAAAAAATATTAGTAAAACAAAATAGTTTATAGCTCTAAATTTTTAAAAAAAATATTATTATATACGTATAATAAAAAAAAAAAAATAGAGAACAGCAATATAAATAATATATAAATATTTTAAATATCGAGTTATATTTATAAAATTTATTAATATTTTAGCAAGTTTTTAATATATAATTATAACTATTTTTCGGAAATTTTTAAATAAGTTCGTTTTTGTTTATTTAGACGATATTTTTATATATTTTTCCAATTTCGATATATATAAAAAATATATATAATTAGTATTATAGGTTTTATTAAAAGCTAAGTTTTTAATAAACGGAAAAAAAAATATATAGTATAATTAGAAAATCGATTTTTTTAGATTTATTATTATTTTTAGAAATATTTAGATTTAGGAATTTAAAATTAATATCGTTAAAAAATAGATTTTATTAAAATAGGCTATTATTATAAATATATATTAAATATTAAGGTTTTTTAACTATATATAACTATTAATTATTAATTATAGCAAAATTGTAAAATTATTAACGATTTTAATTACTAAAAATTATAAAAATTAGATATTTAAAATATTTAAAAAAGCACGAATAGTTTTTATTAAATTAAAAAATAAAGTTACGAAACGATTTATTTTAAAGCTGCTAAATTATAAAAAAAAAAAAAGACTTAAAATAAATATTTTAAATAGTACTATTACCGGAGTTTTTAAATAATAAAAAAATAATAAAAAATAATATTTAATAGTATATTATTTAAAAATATTATAAAATATTATATTATACTATTTTATTTATAATAAAAAATTATTAATAATTATTATAGTTTTTAAAAAATAAGAACCTTTTTTTATAAATATTAAAAAACTTTTTAAAATTTATTTAAATTACCGAAATTTTATCCGATTTATAATTATAAAAATTATTAATAAAAGATATAAAAATTGGATAGTTTTTTTATTTAAGTTTAATTTTAAAATTTATTATATTAAAAAAAAAGAAAATATTTAAGCAAATATTTTTAGTTAAAAAAGAATTTATAATACTAAAATATTTAAAAAGAATATTTAACTTTTTTATTTTTAAAAAAATAGAAACCTAAATATTAAAACTATCGTTAAAAATTTTACGAATAATATAAAAAAATCCTATAACGTTTACAATAAATAAAAATAATAAAAATTTTAATAATTTAATAATTAATAAAATAATTATTTAATATATTAAAAAAAAATCTATATTTTTAAAGCTTTTTAACGATAATTTATTAAAGATTTTTATAAATATTTTTTTATAAATATTAAAAAAAAGCCAAAATTTTATTAAAGTTTTGCCTAAATTTTAACTTTTTTAATAACGCAATTTTTATTAAAAAAATTATTCAAAAATATAATTTTTACTATAAAGCTAAATATAATAAATATAAATTGTATAGATTATTTTAACTAATCGTATTTTTAAATCGAGTTTAGAAAATTGTTATTTTCGATTTTATTATTAAATTTTTTAAATTTAAAAAATCTATAATTTAAATAAAATATAATAATATATTTATTATAATAGATAAATTTATAAAAATAGCTAAATTTATATTATATATAAAATTTAATTTATCCGAAAAATTGGTTTATATCGTTTAGAAAATTTAATTAGCTAATATAGAATTTTTGAAAAATTTATTATAGATAAAGATCTTAAAATAATATTTAAATATTAGCAATTATTCGCGAAAATATTTAAATTAAAATATCGTTTTTTTACCGTTTATTATTTTTAAATAAATAAATAAACTAAAATTATTAACTAAATTATTAAAATATATTTTTATTACTATATTAATAATTAATAAAATAATTAAATAAAAAAGCTATTAATAGCAAAACTTATTTATAATAGTTTAAATAACGAATTATTAAAAATATCACTTTTTAAAGCTAATTATAAATTTAATTTAAAATTTTATTAAATATTATTCTAAGAAATCGACGTATTTTTTATTAAAATATAAATAAAAAACTTAGTTAATTTATAATAATAACTATAATAAAAACTAATTTTTTTTTAAAATAAAATAAAAACTTATTATAATAAAAAAAAGTTGCCGAAACTAATTTTAAAAAAAGGAGATAAAATTTATTTATTTCGAAAAAATATTAAAACAAAACGGCTTAATATAAAACTTGATAAAATTGTTTTAAAAACTAACTATCGTTTATTATTATTTTTTATTATAAAAATATATTTTATTTTTTATATTTTATTATTTAAATTAGTTTATTTAAATATTAAACTAAAAGCTATTTTAAAAATAAATCCAATTAAACGAAATATAATATCGAAAAAATTTTAAATTTCCGTTAATATAAGAAAATTTTTTAATATTTAATTAAATAAAAAGATTTTTTATATTTATAAAATATTTAGGAACTTAAAAAATATTTAGCAAATATTTCGAAAATTATTATATAATATTATTAATACTATTTAAATTAGCTATAGCTATAAAAGTAGGGTTAATTATTAAAAAAAAAAACTTAAAAACGTTTTAGTTAAAATTAGTAAAAATAATAAACTGTTCTTTTTATATTTAAATTTTTGCTATTTTGCGCTTTTTTTTTTTTATGTTTTTTTTTTTTATCTGTTCTAATTTTTCTAAACTATCTAAATTTTTAATAATAGCTGTTGTAATTTTTTTACGTTATAATTTCTTTTATTTTTGTAAATAACGAATTTTCGTATTTATTTTCTCGTTTTTTTTTATAAAAATATTAATTTTATTTTTTAATTTTTAATATTAAGACGTTATACGACGTATTTATTCTAGATTTACGTTTTTAACGTCGTAATTTAATTAATTTATATTAATATATTTTAAATATCGATTTAAATTAACCGATATAAAATATTTTATACTTTAATAAATATATCAAAAATAAGAAACTATTTCGATAAAATTTGATATAACTAATAAAAAAAAAGAAACTTTTTACTACGACTTTTATTTAAAACGCGATAAGCGGGGTTTTAATTTTTTAATTTTTTTTAATATAATAAATTAATATCGTATAATAAAAGAAGAAAATAAAAAAAACGAATTTATAAAAACGGATAGACGTTAGTCTATTTATTATTAAAACGATAAAATATAAAAAAAAAAAAAAATATTACAAATTTTAAATTAAGTTAGTTAATTTATTATAGTAATTTAATATATATAGGACTTAATAGTTTTGATATAAATATATTATTTATTAATATAATTATATCGTTTTGGTATATAAAGATTCGACGAATTTAGGCATCGAATTTATCGAGTTTTTTAATTCGAGGGGATAAACCGTCGAATTTATCGAGCTATTTAGTTCGATTAAATATTTTATCGATTTTAAAAACTTTCTATTTCTATAAAAATATATAAAAAGCTTAATTATTTTATATCTAGTTACTTTTTTAATTCTTTTTTTAGCTATTAATTTTATATTAAATATTATTTTTATTTTAAATCTTATTTATTTATACTATTTTAAAATAACAGATTTTTTTACATAACGGTAGGAGCATTTATAAGCCTCTTGACGAGCACCCCTAGTTATCTTTATTGTTACCTGTAAATCAAGACCTCAGCATGGCTGTGTATTCTGAGGAATAACAGCGCTCGTTACAGATCATGTTGAATTAGTTCGTCCCTTGCGGTAAATCTAAGACGAATATGAAGAGGAAATCTCGGCTTCCGTCATCTTATATCTAACTAAGGCATAATTTGGAGTACCCTCTCAAAATATGAAAACGACTATTGCATGCCGACCTACGTTAGAAGTTAATAGATGGCCAACTTATGCTTATTTCTAGGGCTCAGGTTTGCAATATCCAACTACAGTCTACCGGCCCAAGCTTCTCGGCCCTTTCTCCCTCCCGTACCGCCCCGTCCATAACCCACATTGTGCATGTTAGACATACAGCTGCTGCAGCTGTAATTGGTACATTCAATACAGGGAGTCAACAACCCTATTAATCCTCATGTAGGTGCCATGTTTTCTTTTGCTACCACCCTTCTTTACCTTGTCAGCCATACTTCATCCGGCTGGAAAAAGAAAAGAAGGTAAGAGAGAGCGAAAAAATTCAACTCAATTGGAAATTTATGAGTAATTGAGATAATGATTACAGACTAGACACAACCGAGCATTTAATGTACCATATGAGAATCGGAATCTACCGATAACAGTAACGGGGGCTCCGGAGTCACATATCCCTTAATGAAGATGCCCAACTTCAATGAAACATGACCACGCAGCAGCTACTCAGCACAGTGTGCCCAGAGCTGATCATGTCTCCATCCAAAAATGAAAATGGAGAATTATTTCCACCCTCTCGAGAGAAACGCAAAGAAAGAATGAGCGAAGGTAAGATAGAAAATCCCTCAAGCAGATTTAGAGAGGATAAAAAAATTTCGCTCACCAAACTCGTACCTCTACACATAGCACGCCTATGGGGGGTCTCAAAAGAACAAACAACGAGAAGGAAAAGAAGAAGTGAAGGAAGCATCGGGCCCCATCCTCCAAAGCACACAGCAATCCATTAAGCACGTAAGTCTTTTCCAAACCAGTCTCTCTCAGTCACGTTCGAATGCACATACTAGGTATTTTACTAGTGCCCAGGCAAATGCCAACAATAGTCCTATTACAAAAGATGAGCGTTGATTCGCGCATGCAATATCTTGACACATTAGGGGTTAAGAGAGACTTCGTCAGCTGTTATTTCCACCTCCAGTAATTTAGCACAAGCGCCGGCCAGTTTCACTCGATTTACGTACATCTCTATAGACTACGTGGTATCTACTAAGGGCGGACCCTGGTTTACTACCCGATGAGTCGATTTATTTTCACGTGTATACGTCGAACAACTCAAAGCACATATAGAATGATTGAGTCAGCATCTGACCGTTTGCCCACTTGAGCATTCCCACACATTTGGGTACGAAAAGTTCTTGAGCTATACTCCAGTCATTAGTTAGGATAGATACAAGAAATCAGCATAACGTATTCCACACTCAATTCGATAGATTATCAATATCCGTACTTTACGGTGGCCAGCCACCCCCTGCTTACCTCTCATACGGTCAACGATTGACATATTGAGCACTCTCTGTAACCAGGTAGATACATTGCACCTTAGTTGCGACTGGGCCAGTTTCTTTGCTTGCGAAGCAGCAAATCAATTTTAGAACTCACTCCATCTGACGATTCAGAGCGGGAACGGACCAAGCGGAGATCGGTTTCCTTTCCCCAGCTTGCTGCAGATCTCGAAGATCCTCCAACAACTTCTAATTACCGAAAATTCTCCAACAATCAAACCCCCCGTCCTTGGCAAACAGGAAATTCAAGGCGAGAAGTCCCTTAGAAATACACCAATCAATGGATTAAACTTCAATAAGATTTTATCACTAGCATTAATCATCAAATGAAAAGCAGAATGGCTAGAGATGCAATGCAGCTCAAGATAGGCAAGATAGGCAAGATAGGAATAGAGTTGTTACTCATCGCAAGATAGTCCCCATGCGGTAAAGCCCGGATTCAAAAGCACGGCACTACATAATAATTAAGGAATAAGCCGCATATGCAGAGTATGGATAGATTGACTCAAATGGACAGGCCATACCCTAGGCAGGGAGATGGTCTGAACGGCACACACTGCCGCACTGGCTTTGTTGTGAAGATGGAATCTCATCAATACCTCCATTACTATCAGAGCAACGCGTCAGCTCATGACCAGAAGAGCATAATAGCAAGTCCAATTTGGAAGAAATCGCTTGGTATTTATGTAATAAGATAACCGAAGGTATGACTGAGAGAGGCCACAGCAGATACTAGAAATGAAAGATGTCATAACATTAATGATTGAACTTTGATACAATACAGTCAAGTACAATAGGTGTTAACTTGTCTGAACATGACCCAAGACGTTTTCCATCTTTATTATGTAGAGCTAATCTCAACAGAACTAATCAGCCTCCGCTTTATCTATCACCAAGAAAAGCTCCTTGTTATCAACAGCACATAACCGTCAGCAATTGGCGCAGCCAAGGACTTAACCACATTTAATTTTTTGCCGGGATAAATCACAATGGAACGTTGTACCCATCTACATACGGATAGTTGCAGGGTAGCAAGCCGAGCTTTCTGACCTGCAGTTAAAATAGGTAAGATAAGTGTCTACCTACTTGAGGACCCATGTGAGAAGGTCATATTAACTAGACTATGCCTTGAGCAGACAGCTAACGCCATCCTGTGGCCCCCAAATCATCGGACCATATTCTCCGCCCATGTAGAATTGAGCGGCGAGGACCCCGAAGGAGGGAGAGCCCGGAAGATGTCATTGGGGCGGAGCCAGAGTGAGATGGCGGAGAAGGTACAGGGTAAGCCGCCGGAAAAGGGGTTGACATAAACTGGGGTGCTAGGAAACAGCGTCTGCTACAAACGATAGTTTCATATTATGAATGCACTCAGTCAAATGATAAAAATGATCATACTTTTTATGAAAAACATCTTCCAAAATATTATATTTGACGATTCTCTAGATGAAAAGACAGTCAAAGGGGAGATAAGCCTCAGTCAGGATAACCTTCATCAACACTCCTGCAATTTCTCTGGTTTCTCTCAATGCTAGGTTTTGAACATCTTCTCTCTGCTATATACTATATATACAATTCTATTTAAGATAGCGGGGAACCGTCTACGATGACAGTAGTTGGTAAAGATGGCGATTCTTGGCACCGAAGAGAACGAAGAACAAAGGACCAAAAGTACTTGCTTGCGTCTTAAGGATATATAGCTTTTTTATACAACACGAGACCATATGAGACAGTGAAGATTCCTGAATCTTAATGTCTCTTTGTTTGCCGTTGGGCTATACAAAACACTCGGGCCATGCTACTAAAATTAGCAGGTAAGCAGGCAAGTTGAGCAAGCAAGTAAGTTGAGAAGTTTTAGTGCGTAAGATATTGCTCCGATTTGAAAGGTTATCACCTGGGTAGATAAGTTGTGCGATATCGCAAATTCCTTGATATCTACATTCGATCTTATAAGCGCGCAGGGGAAAACATAAGAGACTGGCCGGCTTCATTGAATTCGATACAACTATGAAGTGTCCGCCGATTCCTCCATGAAGGCCTTGATGAATGATGCCAAATATAATCCATCAGTGTTTCAGAACTATTTATTACACGCACGTTTCAAACTGGCTTCGCCCTCGAGATCCTGTTATCTCCGCTTCGCTCGGACCGTTGGGTCGCAGGCTGCAGGCCCAATAGCATCGCGGATGAAAAGCACAACAGTGCGCTTGGCAGCCACATTACCAAGGGCCTCGCGAAATATCTTTGGGGCATCAGCATGAATGTCTGGGCCGATGACATCGGCTGTGGAAGTCTGAATAGACACCAAGCGAGTTCCGTCTGTGCAAAGCATGATCTCTATATTGACGGTCATTCCGTTTTCACTGAAGAAGACTATTAGGGGCTTCTCGACCGCATTTCTAATATCGATACCCACTGAAGTACTGTCTAGCATGATTTTGCTAGGTCTGAGATCATAGACACAGTCAATGAGAGAGCCAGGAAGGAATGCAAGTTCGGAATGGATCAAATATGCAAACAAGAAATTTAATTTGCGGCAAGATTAAAAGGAAAAGAAGGATTATACACACCTCAATCTTGACTCAGGTTCTGATCTTGACATGGCGTTATGGTTTGTTGTATTTGTTCGTAACTTTGGCTAGAAAAGACGGTGGTTGTTGGTAGTAGCGAGAAGAGAACAAGGAACGAAAACAACTGGCCCGCATCTTATACATATGCACGCACCTAAACTTAGCTGTACCACGTGGGACCACATGATACATCAGAGAATGTTGAATCCTTGACCATTTCTTTGTTTGCCTCGGGGGTGTACCCTTGGTGTGCTTGGGCCGTGCTACCAACACAGGCAATCTTAGCAGCACTACTAACGCGAAAAGCCAGATAATTGAGATAGACACGCCTCATTGAACTTGACGCATGTATGAAGTGTCCATTCACACCTCTGCCCAGTCATATTATTATTGATGCCCTTGTACCAAATTCCCCACTCGATTCCCTTCTCCATTTCAGAGGCCAACTCCGAGCTAGGTCAGCAGTCTATATATGCCTTGTCGAGTCTCATCCTCGCTGAGACATCAGGCCTTAATTCTCTCTAAAGCTTCTCTCTCGCAAGCTAAGATTCAATCCAGAGCTTGGTCATAAGAGTCGAAAACCGCGAGAAAAGCGTGGATACCAGGGAGATGAGCATCTTTCAGGGCTTGTTAGAATGTGCGTTTGGCGCCCGATTTGAGCCCCGGGCCAACTTCACCGCTATATACGACATATATCATTGGTGTCCCATATTCAAAGTCATAGTAGTGTACTGGGATGATCTGTTCGCCTTTGCGGACGAACTTTATGAGGGGTCGGCCATTGCTGCTAGGACAGCGCTCTTGAGTGCGGTGGCAGCGTCGTCTGACATTGCTGCTGTCTTGAGACCAAGATCAGTATTAGACAAGAAATGGTATGTATCGTTGTTAAGAAGGTGCGGTATGTTTTTGGGTATTGAGAGGAAAGTATAGATGATGAAGGAGTGGACTGGCTCTACGTACACGGAAGGGGGCCGTAGCGGACGGGAGTGGCGAATAGGAAGATGATGTCAGGAATGAGGCATTCGGACGACGGAGAGATGTATAAACTGATACTATCATCAAAGAGACAAGAATAAAATCACCTTTGGAGTGTGAAAGACTTTTTTTAAAAATAGGTTTTGGTATAGAGATGCAGCGATATATTATGCGGTGAGGGTTTATCGATAGTCTGCAGCGTTGGGCTGTCGGTTGAGACTCGAGGTTGGAATTTTTAGTCAAAAAAGTAACAAAGAACAATGAGGCGTCTACCAACTGGGTAGTCACAAGTACTTCGCTACCAAGCTATACCACACAAGATTACCTGATACATCAAAAGTTCTTGGATATCCGATGTTCCTTTGTTTGCCAATGGAATGTCACATGCCTTGGGCCGTGCCACTATTACAGGAAAATCTAGCAAAAAAAGAAGTTTCATACTGAGCAAGAAGTTAAACTGATAGATAGCTTGTGTGTGCTACAAATACCCAGATCACAACTCCCAACGTGCGAAGGAAGACATCAAGACAGACGCGCCCCCTAGAGCTCGACACATGCATGAATTATCCGTCCACCTCCGTCAAATCTCAATATTGTTCCTACATATAAGACTTCAGCTGTTGAACCGCCTTCCATCCCTGCTTGTGTGCTCCAACGCTGAGCCGCGTCATCCGAGGAGAAGACCATGAAATCAAGGGCCTGCATATCCGAACGCTTATCATTTTTCCGGGCATCGTCAAATATTCTTCAAGCCTCTGAACCAAGGCGGTTGTTGACCTCGCCGTCAGATACGACATATACCCAAATTCCCCAATAGGGGAACTGTTCGAAATCAAGTTCGATTTTCCGATTATGTCTATCACACAGGTTTTTGAGGGGGCTAGTCACCGCTTCTAAGGTATCGCTCTTGATGTCGGCGTTGGATGGGATCGCTATATCCTCTCCCCAACAGACCACGGCGTTACGAACCCTTTTTTCAAGTTCCTCAGCCGAGTAAAGGACGGGGGATGCGAAGAGGTCGCCATGGCGGTTCAAGACCGGCACCCGCCTCCCTTAGAGGTGCTATAATTGTTTCATCGTCGACCGCCTGAAAATCCTTGTCGACTTCGCCGTCATATACGACATAGATTGATGGGCATTTAGCTCTCTCGAATTATTGATAATGAACTTTAATACTTCGTCCGTGTTTGTCAAAACACTCTGCGAGGGGTTCCATTATAGCTCTTGAGATTGCGCGCTTGATTCCGGGGGCAGCTTTGCGAGCGGCAGCAACCCTTCTTTCTCTGGCTTGAGCTCTGGCAGCAGCGGTAAAAGCTCTAAAGTTGACATTGTCAATGTCGTTTCTCATTCCTGCTATTCTACGACCGAAAACTGGTATCAGAGTATGTCAGCGTCGGGATCGTGGAAGAAAGAAAATGAGAAGAGGAGATGTGTATCGGGGAAGTAAAAGGAAAGCCGATATGAGAAAGTGGGTGAGGCTAAAGCGTAGGCCAAAAAACGTCACAACGGAGAGGGTGGCGGGTGTTGAAGAAGAAGTGTAGGCAAGCCACTCATATAATGAATAGATAGAGTAAGATGAATATCCGAATAAGGAAGAAAGAAAATATAAACCTTCGTGGTTTGAAGGGAGACATTGGGATAAGTTTGATGTGTATTGATAGTTGAGTTGAGATGGGTCAAGATGGCGGTTGTTTGTATTGAGTAAGAATGAGGAAGAAAGTATTGAAAAAGAAGGCCCGCGCCTCGCATCTTATACCCGTCTATCCGTACTATAGCAGATCACATGGCATAGATCAAAATTCGACCAAAAGAAAAACGGAAGAAAAAAACCGACCACTTCTTTGTTCACTGTTGGAATGAGCATAGCGCTTGGACCGTGCTACCAACGCACACTCTACGTTGGTACCATTGTAAGCGGGCATTTGCGATACAGCTCAATCTATCTCTGTATAATCTATTTTAGGGAAGACATTCGAGTGACCGCATTAGCTTCTTCTGATGGGCAATCCAACTCTGAGCTGCCTCATCCGAGTTCAAAGACTTTAAGAGCGGCATAGGTTTCAAATATCGACGTAAAGAAGAATGACAGTACACACCTTCGGAGTGTGAGGAACAAGCTTTTGAACAAGTGTTGGTGTTGCTTTGCGATGTTGATCGGTCAAGATATCAACTGTTGGTAGTGAAGAAGAACAAAACTCGAAGAGCAAAAATTGCCTACTACCTCACGTTTTATACTTGCCTAGTTGTGCTACACTGCGTCACATGATACATATGAGTGTTCGAATGAACCCTCGATTACCTCTTCTTGGTTTGCTGTTGGAATGAGCATAAGGCTTGGGCGGTGCTACCGACCTACTTAATGATCATGTGAGGGTGTAGGAAGGGAGCAAACTTGACAACCTCATTTCCAAGGCAAGCTTAATCTCTGCAATTGATTCAATTTTTCGAAATACTATGTCGAAAGCCAGAAGATCATCAAACAATCAGTTTTTATAGCGTGAATGTCGTCAACAGCTGCAAGACCGGCCTGCCTGCCCCTTTTCAATCATCACACATGATCTACAATACAAACAACACGAGGGGAACAACATGCAAGGTAAACGCGCATTACCGAGTCCGACACGCATATTCGCCCGTTCCCACATTAAGGTACATGAATACAACCAAGATCAAGTGACAGTCAGCAGCACTTCCCTTCAAAGGTAGGACAAAGCTCAGTGGTGTCTTGCGCAGACTGGTCAACTTTCATCTTCTACGGAGATCGAGAGGGGTAAAAAAGTATCCCTAGAGGTATCGCACAGGATACCTAACCTATAGATGACGAGTTGCTAGGTGCGCCTGAAGTTAACATTTTTAGGGTGCCAATTTGCATGAGTCTTCCACCTACAACAACCTGTCTAGCGGCCGCTGCCTGATCCAGGTCCCAGAAATAACCAAAGTAGTTCAGTATGCTTCGATACCCTCTATTCTGTCTTCTTAAGTGGCCTTGGATAGAGCCATTCTCCCTTCATGGGGAATGAAAAGTTGGATGTTCCAGTCGGAGGGAATATCATGATTCTTAAGGGCGTCTTTAAATTTGCGCTGTGCGGCGATGGTAAGGGCCCTGGGAGCAGTCCCATTAAAGTCGACAGTGACCCAGAACCCGTCGCCGGTTAGGTTTTTTTTGACGTCCACTTTGATATATAGGTTGTAAATACCGAAGCATTGTTTGAGGGGGGTGGTCACAGCTTCTCGTATGGCTTTTTCTTGATCTTGTTTCATGATCTAGTAAGTTCAGTATCATCGTTAGAGTAGTCAGTAGGGCCAGTTGAGGGGGAGACAGACGAACCGAGGCACTGGAAGGGATGAGTGAGCTGTGCGGAAAGGGGTCGAAGATGGATAGATGCAATCGAGTCATGCAGATGGCGAACAGACTAGATAGTATCAAAAGACAGACTAGGTACCCTCTTAAATAAGAAGTAATTATGAGATAAATGTCAGTGTTGGCTTGTATTAAGCGCGGGCCGATAGCGTTGGCAGCAGTATGGGGAACAAAAGAACAAAGAACGAAAATCACCGGCTCGCGTCTTATATAAGATGCCCAACTGTACCACACGAGATCACATGGTGTATGTCGAAATCAGAATTAATCCTCGACGATTTCTTTGTTTGCTGTTGGAATGAACAGAACGCGCTTAGACCGTGCTACCAATAGCCCCAATAATCCTGCAAAACTACTAACGACCTAAGGAAAGACACGCAAGACACATTGCCCGTCATCAACCCCGGCAAAATCATTCTCCCATTTCCGCATCAAGACTCATGAAGATACCTAATACCAAGTGGCAGGGCTGCTCCAAAAATAGACATACCTAACCTGGTCATGTCCTGCGCAGTGACTACCCAACGCCCGTCATCTCCGCAAGCTGTCCCCTCCCCTACATAAAGTGCTATCAACAGGTCGGGCGCTACCAAATTTGTTCATCTGACTTGCTGAGATGGATCCAATTACAAAGATATAGTCCACTGGTCTGCCTACCACTCCTCGCGCGATGTCCGAACATAGGTAGTGCTTCTTCCTACCCACCTACCTCACTACACCTCCATACCCTACATCTTGTCTTCCTTATCAACCTTGGACCGGGCATTGGCCCGATACCGGGCTCGGGCCATATCCACCAGGTCGTCAACGTACAATGTGATTTCCCAGTCAGAGGGTATAGCACGACGCTCAAGGGCCCTGCTGAACTCGCGCTTAGCGGCCTTCCGAAGGGGCTCCGAAGCGATACCACCACATTGGACGCGCACCTGGCATTCGCCGACCAGGCGCCCATCCCACGTCCACGTCACGATGTGCACCTTGGTTCTTAGCCGATGGGCCCTGAAGAGAGCGACGAGGGGCTTGGTCACCGCTTTTGCTATGGCTTGCGTGCACGGCATTTCTGGATTTGGGACTTGTGGCATGATTAACTAGGGTGAAAGGTCAGGTTTCATCTCTAGAGTAGATAGTAGGATCAATGAGAGAAATAATAGACGAAGCGAGGCATTGAGAGGCACCGGGAGAGGGAGTATTTAAGGAGAGGAGGTCGAAGATGAAGAGACTAGAATGGATAAAAGAGACCAGTTATATACCTACGTTGAATTGAATGAATAAGTTTGAGATATATTTCAGAATTTGGGTTGTAGTATAGTGCAAGTCTGTAGTGTTGTTCGGTCAAGATGTCGCGGATGATAGTAGTAGAATTGAAGAGTACCAGGGAACAAAAGAAACGAACAATGCCCTTATACCACCTCGCATCTTATACTTTCCTACCCAGTCGTACCACGCAATATCAATCACATTGCGCGCGTCGAGTTGGAGTAGATTCTTAGCCACTTCTTTCTTTAACATCGTTGGGATAGGCATAGACGCTTAGGAGTTGGTGCTACCAACAGCGCAGAAGAAAGAGAGCTACTAAGGCGCGAAAAAAGACGAGGACATTCGAAAACGCTGATATTCGCTACAAATTTCTACTTGAACAAGAATGATTTGAAGTCAATACACTGTCGAGGTTGTAATCAACTTTGGCTGGGAATTCGAAACTTGTCACCTGGTCAATCCGGAGCGGCGTGATTCCGGACCAGTAAGAAGACCGATTATTCTTGCCGTGTACGTTTCATGAGAGATCGAAGCAAGCCCTCCCAGCTCCAAGATCAAGCTTCCTTTTTACAGCTCAGCCTCGATCTCTACAGATCGCAACACGGAGCCACTGCTGACAATATCACGACATATCACGTCTCATTACAACTGCGTATTGTCGAATCACAGCCGTCATACGAAGAACCTCCACGGACAGCAAGCAAGAACACCTAAGGCTGCGGTCAAGTGTATAGGAATAGACGTGAAACATAGGGTTTACGTATAGCGTTCGGGTTAGGTCTTCCTTCACTTCACTTCAATCAATTACTGGATGTTTCTTTCATTTTACTAGATGAAAAGGGACATAAGAAGATATAGAGTATAGAGATTTTGAAAATCATGAAGTTTGCTACTACAACTTCTATCCAGATATATCCAAACACCCAAACATCCAGCTCACGTTCAGAATATCATGAATGACTCAGAGAGCCAGTCACCTATGCTTTTCACAGTATCCAGTAGACGCAAACTTATGGAGTCTGCCAGATCATTATCTGGAGATGAAGTTCTTCTATAGTAGCACCTCCGCTTTAAACCATGATCATGATGTACCCTGATGGCAGAGAAAGAGCTATTTAGACGCCTTCCAAGTGGGTGGTTTCCTTATACTTGGGTTCAACGCATCCGGCTCAATATATCTTGTTCCTTGGCAATCATTGCCAGTTGTTTTTCAGATAGCTCATCGTAGCAATCGTAAAGATCGGGGGCGATCTGGAGAATCTGAATCGTAAAGTTTGGCTTCATTTTTGCTGGAACAGCAAAGTGACTGCTCTTTTGCAATTCTTTCGCGAGCTCTAGAGTGATTTTCCCGCGGCCCTTGATCACGACCCTGATGGTACATTTCAAACCGCCCTGATCGAGTGCAGATATATGCGGTTTGGCCTTCCATTCCATGCCTGCTTGGGCTTCGAGAATGTTTTCGAGCGCTAAAAACACGATTGTGGCGATCGCATCGTAGTCTGCAAACTTGGATTTGATGCCGCTCTGAGCGTTTCCGGAGGAGGGGGAAGAGGGCGAAGGAGGGACAGCTATCATTTAAGGGGAAATGGTAAAGGCAATGTAAAAGAATGCTGATTTCCAGAAGAACAGTAGCAAGAAAAGAAGCTTTTCAAAAGTGTTAACAGTTAACAACGTTTAATAGTAAAATCAGAAATTGGATTAGCTAGAAAAAAAGATAACGATGATGAAGATGAAGGATAAAAGAGTAGAGATGAAGAAATAGACTAATATTTAACACCATCTGGATATAAAGAGGGACGGCCTCGGGGAACCAACACTGTTAGCTACATGTATGGTGAGAATGTTGGTACCACCAAAACGAACAAAGGCGCAAAAATTGATAGAAGTAGCCGAGATCATTTTATTTTCCAAACCCAACGACTCTATCAATTATATCTCAGCTAATATACTTTGATTTCTGTCCTATAATTTTTACCTTGCAGTATTCTTTGGCGTTGGCCCGTGACCAGTGATAGTAGTACCATCAAGCTCCTGATCACACACGAGATCTTTTCGAATCCGCCTATGACTTACAACTAACTCACTAGCACACACTCGAGAGCCTGTCTTAAAACACATGAATTAATATTTTTTATCAGGCCAATGATGTATTTCTACCCATCTAGCATGCTAACACCTATGGACCAACCATAAGTGCATACAGGCAAGCAAGATTCGCCCCTTTCTCATCCCCTTCCCTTCCCTACATCCTTAAGTGGACCGAGCTTTAGGCTGCTGCTTTGAAAATATCACACACACTATTCAATTACTTAACAGAACGCCCTTGAGAAAACTATCGCTACCCTTATTGGCCATCTCGCTTGACAAGTAGACAATGTATCTCTTTAACCAGTTACACCTCACTACAGCACCGGGACACGATTCAACACGCCCACACCAGCACGAGCACCGCCCATAGCTACTCATCTGAGCGACGAAAAGAAATATTCTAAAAATCAAATCCCAGAACGCCGTCATAGCCTGCTCATCTCGAGACTCTCATATCACAGAATCATCAATGCCGCAAGTATTTTGCTATGCAGCACAACCTATCTGCCTCTGGCCTATGCAAGGTATTCATTCACTCACGCACTCACTCCCCTGGGCCGTCAGTCAACAGACCCAAACCCTCATTTCCCAGTCCCTATACCTTGCCCGGAGAAATCGTAATCATGAAACTCGAATCAACTTTACTATAGCACCGTTGTCCATTGCCTGCCAATCAATCTTGCCACATATCGGCCGATGTTGACCCACGAACTTACAAATACACATGAACTTTGTATTCAACAACCTCAATTCCATCTTCATTCTCACCTAATAAGGGATCAATCCCCCCAAATACAAGCTGGCCGTCTAGGTACTTAGCTCTTTCTTTCTATTCCCTTTACTTCTTTTATTCTTTTCATTTGAAACTGGAACCGGCCTAGCCGTTCACCATCCATCCCCATCCCCTTTTGCCAGCCCTCAAGGCTTCAAGGCTTCAAGGCTTCAAGCCCGGACCTCGGACCTCGGACATGATTCGACCCTCACTCCTTTTCTACCCCTTATCTAGGTAAGTGTAGGTATATATAATGACAACAACAGCAACAGAGGTACTCCGTAGTAGAACTCGTGAGTAGGGAAAGCGAGGCAAATCATCTCATCTCAACAGGCCTCGCCTCGACAAGGAAGACAGGCGCAATCCCGTGAAAATCCGTCCGCTCTTTCCCTTCCCCTTACATACACACAAACGTCCGCGAAATCAAACAGCTCCCATACCCTAGCCACCCCATCCAAACCAATGGATAGCATAGGTAAGCTCGTAATATCGTTTTCAGACACTGAACGCCTCGATCGTGGGACCCTTTTCATCCCGTAACAGGGTGATCATGATCACTTAGCGACCAGCCTTCATAGCCGCCCTCCGTCTCATCTTATCAGCAACCTGCTTCAGCGCCTGCTTGACATCCTTCTGACCCTCCCAAGAGTCGAGGTCGAAGTACTGAGGTGCCAATTCCTAATGATCACACGTCAGTAACAACTAGCTTCAAAGTCTGCACATCAAGGGCGGAGGAGACAAAGCGAGATTACTCACCAAAAGCCACTCCGGCCTGATCCCCGTAACCGTCCGGATGTACTGCTTACTAGTGAGTACAAACTCATTGTAAATGACCCAGTCATAGTCCGTTCCGAGCACAGTACTAGGATGGAGCATGACGGCCGAGTTATTATCCTTCAACGTTCGATAGATCTTGTTATTCTCGCGCTTGGCGACCTGCATGAAGAAGCCAGCGACGAGCGCGCGACGGATGTTCGTGTAGTAGTTTTTGTCGTTGAAGTCAGTACTGACAAGATCGAGGCCTTGGATCTCCATGGTGCGTTTGAGCTGTGCGCGCACGCTGTCGGCGGTGGAGAGGTGCCGGAAAGAGAGGTAGTGCTGATGACACCATTTCTTGCCGTCTTCGCCACGACCTATGACGCCTTTGAAGGCGTGGTAGACGTTGAGCAAGGTAAGATGGTCGCCGTCGGTATGTTTGAAGAGATCCTTCATCTGGTCTGCCTCGCGCCGTTTCTGGGCTGGCCGCAAGAAGACCTGAGGTACAGAGAGAAGGGCAGTAAGCGAAAGAATCTCGTTTGAACAATAGAATTCGGGACTTGAGATAAGCATAACCGCTAGGGACGGGTCTAGCGGGAACTCAGAGGCCAGACTACCCAGCTGTGTCAGGTCGCCTTCATCGTCAAGACAAGCGAGGTAGTTCAATTCCTCGAGGGCTCGCATCATGGTTTCGGGAGCTGGAGGATCCATGAGATCAAAATGAACAAGATCCTGGACGCCAAGCTTCTTCAATTCCAAAACCGTGTTGGCTAAATTGGAGCACAAGATTTCGGGATAGGTCTGGTCAATCAACTCCTCCTTGAACGCCTTCTCTGTGTAAAGACGAAAGCATTTGCCGGGCTTGGTACGACCGGCACGACCCGCTCGCTGTTGAGCTGAGGCTTTTGAAATGGCCGAAACCAGAAGAGATTCAACACGAAGACGTGGGTTATAGATCTTCTGCTTGCTGAAACCAGGATCTACAACGTACACGATGCCGTCGATAGTCAAAGACGTCTCGGCAATGTTGGTAGAGATAATGCACTTACGACCCGGACGGCCACCCTTCCTTATCGGTTGTGGGGGCGGGTCGAATATGCGCTGTTGCTGGTGTGGTGGAAGGGTACCATATAGGGGGTAGACAGTCATGGGACCAGCGTCCGTCTCTCTGATGAGTTCGTCAACCTCGAGAGAGATCTTGCGGCACGTATCCTCGATCTCTTCCTCGCCGGTCAAGAAGAGTAGGATATCGCCCTCAGCCTCGCCGGCATGGATCTGCAACACCGTCCGGATGGCACCCTCGACATAATCTTTCTCGGCCTCGGGAGTGTAGAAGATCTCGACGGGGTGGGTACGACCGGGAACGGCAAGTAAAGGAGCATCCATGAAGTAGCGCTGAAACTTCTGGGCGTCGAGGGTGGCGGACATGACAATGAGCTTGAGATCGGGGCGGCGCTTGGTGACGTCCTTGAGTAGAGCCATGAGAATATCAGTGGCCAACGTACGTTCATGGGCTTCATCCAGAATAATGCAGCTATAGCGGGACATGTCGTGGTCGTGCATAGCCTCGCGCAAGAGCATACCATCTGTCATGTACTTGAGTATAGTCTTGGAGCTAGTCTTGTCTTCGAAACGGATACTATAACCGACTTCGTCACCTAAAGTGACATCCAACTCGTCGGCGACACGCTGGGCAACAGACATGGCGGCAACTCGGCGGGGCTGCGTGCAGGCAACCATCTTCCTGTTGAGATGGGGCAGTTCGTCGTAGACTACATATTGAGGAATCTGGGTGGTCTTTCCGGAACCGGTCTCACCGACGAATACGAGGATCTGGGATTTTTGATAGAGATCGAGGAACTCTTGCCTAGAGAGAGAGAAAAAGAATGAAGAAGTGAGTTAGTTCTATGTTAGTCATGCAGGAAGGAGGGAGTAAGAGTATGTTGGCATACCTCTGCTTGTGAACAGGAAGATTCCGACGGGACTCTAAGATGGAAAAGTAGCGTTCGGAATGCTGGTTGCCGGTGAAGGGATTGTTCTCGCCATCCTCAGCCTTGGATGCCTGCTTGGCTGTTGTGGCACGTCGCTTGAAGTCGCGCAAGGGCGAGGCGTCGGGAGTACCGTTGGAGTCGTTCCAGTGTGACAGGTAGGGATTGGACTCGTAGTTTCCATCTGCAGTGCCGTCGAGGTCTCTTTTAAGTCGCTTGGCGGAAGTGTCAGCAGTTGGGTCTTGTTTCCGGTCTGTCGGGCTTCTGCTGCGCTTGCGCTCAGACTTGCTGACCTTGGGGTTTCTTGCGTCAGCCATGGTCTGCGCAGCTGCCAATGTGTTTGTTCCTAGCAATGTGATTTTGGGGTGTTTGAGAAAAGAGATATGATAAGAACAGGGCAACTGACGGGAATGCAGAGCCACGGGCGCTGCGAGTTATGTACGGAGAAAAGGGTGGGTTGGGAAAGATGAGAGAGGGACGGCCAGCTATGAATGCTGAAATAATTAATGTTTTCTACGCCGTACTGACTGCTGATAAGCCGATAAGGCAGCCAGCCTACCGACGGGACCTGCAGCCTGGAGGGTTCTTATTAGTGGGGGCAACCACAACTCTCCCCCCTTCTTTGCCATCACCATCCAAATAGCAGGTGGATAATGGCATTACTTTTTTCCATGTGCGATTGCTTCCATTGGTTCTTTACATCTTTACACTAGGTAAGCAAGTAGTGTGTATAGACAATCACAATCCAAGTAGGGAAAACAAGATGTTTTTGGCAAGTTTGCTCAGTTAGCAATTACGTATTTGCTTGATCAGTCAGTCAGTCAGTCAGTCAAGTCAGTCAGTGAATCAGTCCATCATCACCTGACTCCATCCGTTCCGGGGACGCCATCGTCACCAGCCAACGCCCCAATACAATACTACTAGTATACACAAAGCCCTCCATCTGATGAATCTCAGAAGACAAGAAAAAACATCCCATCTCCTTTCCAGCCTTTTGCACAACCTACTGTACACCTCCCATATGGAAGATCACCCTGACATTGCACATTCCATAAAACGCCCCCTTTTTTATATCTATTCGTGGTTTTCGTCATCCGCTTAGACTTGACTTCTAGCTCTCATCTCTCATTCACATCAGCGTCGAAAAATAATTGGCGCTGGCTCGGCGTGCATTGAAGATGATGCTCTCCACCAGCTCCATCGACCCATCTGACACTTCCGGTAGCTCGTCTTTTCCTAAAGTCTGATCTTCGCCCATGGTTGTCGCCTCCATTGTGCTTGTCCATCCTGGTGGTTCCTGTGCTACATCCACGGGCGCCGTCTTTCCTGCTGCGCCTGTGTCTGCTGATGGTTGAGAGGTTGTTGTAGATCCTGGTGGACCCCATACACCTGTGTGTGCTGACTCTGATCCGGCTGCGGATGTAGCAACGGCGCTAACATGTAATTGCTGTACTGCATCGCATTCTGTTCCGCTTGCCACGTAACGTTCGGGTGGTTGTGATTGTTGTACTGCACCGGGGATGGTTGAGCTGTCAACCTCGGGCTGCCGTTGCTGAACGGCGGGTAGCGGTAAACCGACAGACTCGACCTGCTGCTGTTAGGCACTAATACTGACACTGCATGATGACGATAATGATAATAAAGCTGCCCAAAAGATCCGCTTACATGAGTGGGTTGCTCGCCCGCCTGCGCCTGTTGAGTAATTGGTCCCAACATCTCACGCTCGCTGTATTGAACTGCCGGTGTCGGTGTTGCAAATCTTGGGCTGATCGCTGTAGGCGCGGGTGACGGGAACTGAGGTGTAGTCGGCTGGACCGCCGGTTTTTGGATCCGGAGCGTCTCCCATGGCCGCGGCGGTGGTATATACGTCTGCTTAGTTATAGCAGGCACAGACTTCACCACAGCCGGGGATGTCGGTGTCGTTGGGATGAGAGGTGGGGGGATCGGTGTTGTCGTCTTGGATGGACCGGCTGCCCGGTTGGATATAGAACTATGCACCGATGTCGAGGTCGGCAAAGCAGTCAATGGGTTTATTGGTGTCGACGGGTTGGAAAGGGTTGGTTGCGATTGGGCCGTTTTCGTCTCCTCTACTGGTGTTGCCGCTGGCGAGTGGTGTTTCTGGAACATAGCGGCGTAGTGAGCCCGGATAGCCGGGTGAAGTCCTGCCCCGGTCTCTTCATTCAACCGCGGTGGTGCTGCCAGAGTCGCCGGTTTGGGTTGAGCCGAATTGTATGTGGCACTAGGAGAGTGCTGCCCAAGGAACGACTCCGATCCCATCACCGAACTGAAAGACCGACCTGGTTGCATTTGAGGGAGTGATGACAAACCGGGGGTGGTACCATAAGAGCCAATTGACTGCCTGCGAATGTCGAACAGCGCTTCTGGGCGTTGTAGAAGATGGGCACGGAGATTGCCTTCATATCCGTTCGTGAATCCGCCCCATTTAGCGTACGGAGTTCTGTAGGTTGAAGAGTCCCTGTAGCAGTCATCATTAGTAGTTGAAACGAAATTTGAAATGCAGAAACAAACCTGTTGTGGTGCACCTGGAAGAAGGCAGACTTCTGGTACGAGTCTGGTGTTGATTGTGTAGGACTGTTCGACGAGATAATGGACTGAAGGTGCCCTGCCATTACCTGAGCCGAGGTTGCCGATGAAGGTCGAATAGCTGACGACGTCATTGGGGTATTGAGCGAGATACTGGATGCCAACGAGCTTGACCGCGCTCTGGCCTGTGCTTGGAATAACTGACCGTTCTGCGGTGAAGGTGACGGGCCAAGGCCAGGTGGTTGCGTAAACCCATGGCTGAATGGCGATTTGGTGTTCGAATCGGCTCGCGAATGTCCATAAGTGGCAGGGGGTGTGCCCATGCGTTGGCCAGCACCAATACCCAAACTTCTGAAACTACTGACAGACGATTTGTTGCGCGAATGCCCATTTGCACCTGAAGGCATTGCTGGTCGAGGTAATGAAGGTTGCCTCGAGGCTGGCTGGTTATTCACTGCCGTCGAGAGCTTGCTCAACATGCCAGGAGTTGTTGTCGGCTGCTCAAGGGCAGTGGGCATGGCTTTGGAAGACACATGTTGCGGATGCTGCGCTTGTTGCGTGTGTGGAGCACGGTGAGATGTGCCATATCCAGGAGGCTGGTTGGTAATTTGCATGATGGCATGGTTAGGTTGGTACGCCGATTGTTGCGGGGCGGGTAAAGAAAATGGAGACGCAGCGACCTGCTGAGCTGAGGGACTTTTTTTCGCTTGTGATTGTTGGTTCTGGGAGAAAGGGTGGAAATTATAGAACGGCGAAGGAGTCGACATAGTTGACTGCGGAACTGAGTAATTCGGCGCGGGTTTGGAAGCAGACTGCGGGGCAGAATTATGGAAGACGGATGTAGTATAAGGAGAGTTCGTGGGTGCAAACTGCTGAGGTGCGTATGGCAGAGCCTTGGGTGTGAATTGGTGAGCAGTAAACTGACCGTTGTTGGCAGCCGGTAAAGAGCCGCGGGGTTTGTACTGGTACGGCTTCTCAACCTTCGCGGCTGCTGCTGTGTGTGTGTGGATAGAGAATGTAGAGCCATACGGTTTCTTGGGTTGGGGTGGCGGTGGTGGTGGCTTGGGTATTGTTTCCAGGAAATTGCTCTTGTGGTTATGTATCGGCTGTTTGGGATCTTCGGTATACTGCGGGCGAGCATCGGTGGAAAACCTGCCCAGGTAATGCCATACCTGATTCTCCTTAGACAAATCGACCTTGACCTGAAATTTGTTGCGCTCAAGTTCGTGGTGATTGAACTCAGCCCAGGTAAAGCCACCATCAACAAACGGCTCCTCGGCGCGAGGCAGAACTTCAGTCTGTCTCTTGGTGGCGTTGATGTGCTCCTTGGCCTTACGAGAGGTTGGCATAGGAATAGCTCTCGAAGAGGCATGAGGAAGATGCAGGTCAGCAGGATCGGCAAGTAACAGCCATTTCCACTCAACCTCGAGACGGGCCCTAATCAATGTTAGCATGGCAATGTTTGTTTGCTTCTGGCACAACTCGTACCCATTAGGCAGAACATCCACGAGGAGTGTTTGCTCATCGGCTCGGTTCTCAACAATAGAACCGGCAAATATCTCTCCACGATAATACTGGAACTGACAGATATCACCCTTCTTTACATCCTGGGCGGTAGTAGCTGTCTTCTGGTGATCATCCAGTGTAGTCGAGTCCAGCTTGCGATCACGCTTCGATCTGTGGAATCGACAAGTAAACTCGAACGCTTGCTCCTTGTATTCGGTGCCATCTTCACCAAAGATGGGTATCTCGGCCTCTTCGACAAACACTCCAGCTGGAGCGGCACAGGTTGCGTGATAAGACCTCGCGCATTTTTTGTGGGAGCACTGGAAACATGCGCCTCTCTTAGAGCGACAGAATAAGCACTTGAGGTCAAGGCGCGCCTTGCTAATGTTCGCCGTGTTGGCCACAATCTCTTTCCCGTCGATTGTCTCGATCCATGTTTCGGCACCGTATAAAGCACACAGGCGATGGGCCTTGCGATTATCATCAGTAGGGAGCAATTCCGATGACGGAATGTCATGAGGACATAGACAGCAAGGAGGGTCAGCATGACTCTTGAGACGAAGACGAATCTTCTTAACCTTCTTGGCGCCTTTGTCGGCAGCCGTGCGCTTGCGTTTAGTACCAGCAACCTTGAACTTGATATGAGAAGATCGAGGCGTAGGCATCCCGGCGTCGAGCTCGTCCTCGTCTTCTTCTTCGTCCTCTTCATCTTCCGTTTCCTCATAATCCGTCTCCTCGCCTCGTAACTTCCGTTCAATAGCATAAACATCGATCCATACACTATCTTGGGCCTGGGCACACTCGCACTTCTTCGCGATTTTGCCCATGGGCAGCCAAGAGTCCAAGGCGAAATTGACGGCTTCAGCACAGTTGTAGCCGAGGTTGTAGCCGGAGTGGTATCCATAGGGATAGGTGACAACAAACTCTCCAGGATAGGAAACACATTTGTTGACTTTGATGTTGAAGTACTGCTGAAGGTGGTTGGGAGAGATGAGGAAGGCCTTGTGGCGTAGAAATTGGTCGCAAGCCTTAGCATCGGTAGGCCAAATGCTTTTCATTGCAGCTTCAAACCGTCGAGCATCGCCCTGAGAAATGCTATACCACTGCTTGGGAGCACCGAAATGCAGATAGTTAATGCTGTAGAGATCAACATCTTCCAGATGCCATGCAAACGTAGCTTTCCACATGCCGAGGTAGAGATAAGCTGTATTGACTCCAGGAACCTTGGTGCCCAATACATCAAGAAGATTAGGGAGTTTGTTAAGGTTCCAAGTCTCGGTTGAATCATCGAAGAGTGTACCGAGAACATCGGCGCCGTATAGAGGGGGCGCATAGGTAAGAGTCTTCCAGTATATTCGCTCCAGCTCTTCACATCTCTCGGCTGTGTAGTCAGAGATATCCATCTGATAATCGAAGTGCTTGAAAGCTTCCTCATCGATCTTAGCCGATCCCTCGCGGCGCGCATATTTGCGGCGAGCTGAAGTACTTTGTTCCTTGGGTGGTTTGGCTGCCTTCAGGCCACCCATCCTGCCCATGCGTCCAACTGGACGTGGTTCGTCATCTTCGTCTTCGTCAAGATCAGCGCCGGGGTCCTGCTCCACAGAGTCCAAAATATTTTCGGACGGTCTGGGTGAAACCGGAGTCAATGGGCGCTCATCGTCCTTGACAGCACTCCTTGCGCTGTTTCTACTGGGACGGCCACGACCCCTTCCGCTTGCGGTACGCTTAGGGCCAGTGGACGTGGAGCTGTTAGCTGGCTTTGGTTTGGGCGGCGCCTGGGCACGTCTCTCTCCACGCCTGGCAGGAGGCTGGTGTTCGCTCTGATCGCATAGCTGTCGCCATTGCGGAAGGTTGTATGATCGCTGATGAAGAATGTTGACCTGGCGATAGGTACCATTGGATCCCATAATATCTTGCTTGATAGGTTCGCGGACTCTGACTTGCTTCACTAGGTCATCGAGTTGAGGCAGATTATCTTTCCATTCCTGCGGGGGAATGACTTTGACGATACCCGACTTCATACCATATGAATCGATCTTGGCCATCTATAGGGAATAGGTAGGTATATTAGCATGAATGGCGGGGGAGTAAGAGATAAGATAAGAACAAGAACAAAACATACGAATTTCTTGAAGTCTTTGAACTGGAACATGTTAGGTTTAAACACCGGGACAGTACCGGACCAATGGTCGGGGGTGACGTCGCCGATGTCTTCATCCTCGTCGGCCACCTCTCCTTTTTTATCTGCATCGGCATTCTGGGCGCTCTGGACTGAGGGAAGCAAGGGGTCGGATCGAATGAAATGATCGGGGTCGAGGGTGGGATCTTCGACATCGCTGAGCTCCGAGTCACTACCGTCGAGCTTCATCGCACTGTTGCTATCGGGAGGAGAATGCAGGCCGAGGTGCTTGGGGGAGGTGGGATGGTCGGGTGCGACGACATGGCATGCGACATTGATGGCATCATCTTCGTTGTCGTGGTCATTACCGGGTTTGGGAAGGGGATGTTCAGCTGTTGTCGCAAAAGCGTTGGTGTCGGGCGGTGGTGAGGATGAGGCTGTTGCGGCGGTCGCTGGTGGTGGTGGTGGTGATGGTTCGGCGGACATTGTGACTGATCCGATTGAAATGAATCAACAGGAGTCGACCCTCATTGGTGGCTCTATGGCCTTCGCAGCGGCCCGTCTGAACCGCCTTTCTCTCTTTCTTCAAACTTGACTAGGAATCTGCTGGAGATTGATATGCTGATGTTGCTGATTATGTGCGACGTGGGCGGCGGCGGTGGTGGTTGCTTGCTGCTTAACTGTTGGCTGACTGTGTGGATATGGGGGAATATGAGATTTGCCTGGCTCGGCAAGATTGGGAGATTGGCTGGGGGGAGATGCGAGAGAGAGAGAAGGATGAGAAGGAGGCCCCCACTGTAGACTCGCACTGTATCTGATACTGGTTCAGTGGCTCTATGCCGGTGGTGGGCTAGTGCTGTAAAAAGGTAAATTTGTGGGTCTACACTCAGATATCCCTCCCTACTAGAGGTTGCCTTCAGTCCCTCAATAGGTGGATTGTGCCCGCCTAAATTAGTACCTACAAGTCCTAGCCCCTGCACGCATTTACTTGAATCAACTGAATGAACCAACAGACATCCCACCACCATCACATGCAAGCACATCATCCTTGTTTACCTGATGTAAAGTAGGCAGGTACAGCAGAAGACACTGCGAGTGACCAGCATACTTTCTTATATAAGTAGGTCTAATCAGTAATTAAAAGTAAAGCTGGAAGTACAGTATGCAATAGTCCTGCGAAATGGCTCGATGCCTCAAAGTTGCTGAAATGGTTCGATTGCAGTCCGACCCACAATAGGGCAGTACCGTGCATACCTGATCCCCTGATCTTATCGGGTCAAGATAAGGAATAGTTGCAGAAGGCCCGCGGGCATTCAAACGCCGACCCCAATTCCTCGCACAGTCTTGCACTGTCCCGTTCCTATCCCTACCTGATCTGTCCTTCCAGACTTCTTCAGCATCTTGGCACACGTACTTCATCTCCATCCAGCCGCCATTATCACTTATAAGTTATCATCTATATAAACTTCTGTCAACACAAAAGTCTTAATCAAAACATCTGTCATATACATCAAAGACTCTGAGATAGGAATAAAATAATGACTTATATGTAGTCCAGCAGCTTTAAAGCCCCCTACAACCCCTTTTTCCGATCTTGCCACCTTTCCCGTGCATGCACAGCCGGCCTCGATGTGAATCATTTGGTTCTGATCTATATCGGTGTTAATGAATCGTCGATTCATCTCAACTCCGCATCAGTCCGTTATCTGATTAGATTGATATGATAAGCTAGATCTCTATCTTCCAGTCTATATCACCATGATCACCTATATAATATTTGAAATAAGCACGCCCGAATAAATAAGCATATATCTTGCATTTGACTACCGGCCAAGACAGAGTGAGTACGGTCTTAGGAAATTCGACAGCAATTAAATAGAAGTGAAGTAGTAAGCAGTGAGCAACATAAATATATTGTCATCTACTATGATAAAATGTTTGAACATTGCAATGTATTAAATCTTGTCCCCTACAACATTGCTTAAACAAGTAAATGGCATCAAGACACCCCAGAAATCTAAATCTTTACCATAGGTGAGTAGGAATGATCACTTCACAGTTCTACTGCCCAAGTAATGAAGCAATTGCATGCCCAGGACATCAAAATCAAGGAGTGGACTTGACTCCAATCACTCTGGGTGAACTGACATGTGCAGATTGCACATGTATTGAAGGTATCATCTAGTATACAATTTCTCAAAACTGAAGCTCATAAGCGTCTTCATAAATCACTGTCAACTGCAATTCACATGCTCAACAGCAGTTAGCAAGTCACAAAGGGTTTCGGTTGTGATGTATGACAACATCGCTACCGTTCTTCTCTCTACCTATCCTTCACTCTTCTTTATATGCCCGCTGTAACATCATATTCCAAATATGCACAATCGCCATCCCTATGCTCGTACCCCAACCCAGGTACTCTGCCGATGACCCCGTTACCGCAACCAATGCTGTAACTCGCATTCCTATCTGAGGGGTCAACTACCAAGCCTACTTTTTCTGAAATTGTTTGTTGCATTGTTTGCTTTGTTTGCTACCCTACCTACCTTACCCACATACTTGTCATATGCTATCTATTATACCATGTTTGTCAGTAATTCTCCAAGTTGGTGGCTTGGGTTTACTCCGAGCTCCCCTACTCGACCGGTGTTGTTGGGCACATCGAAACAACGATAGCAGTAGCTTGTGACATGCATTGTTGGCAGTCGGCAATGTTTCTTGATAGGGATTTCCTACACATTCCTTGGCACCACATGGCCGATTTAAGAGAAGGTCCCAAGCCACCGGTAAATAAGATCTTAAATAAGGTAACAATTCCTTGTTCGATCACATCTCTCTTCTTATTCTAGTCGAAGCACCGAAGTTCCTATAGGGGGTCGATTTGATCTCGAACTCTTAGCGCCAACAGCCGTATTCACTCCGAGGCGCGGTGGTCCGCGAAGACTAGTCTCACATCATCACATCGGCAAGAAGCCAGGTATTGTTGTTCAATGCATATTTCATATTTTCCTTTTCGTTCTTCCTTTGTCATCCTCCTCTCCATTCCGGGCCGAAGCCCGGCGCACCACCGCCGTCACTTCTCGACTCTCGAGAATTGGAAGGGACTAGGTTGGTGAAGCGAAAATTCCCGACGACGGCCGTCTCTTGTTCTGCCGCCATCCACCCAAGCTTCCACCATATTTGGACGTCATACACGCATACATACATACATAAGGTACAGTACATCCCAACATACATACGTACATACCGCCGCCCTGCTCGCTCAAATGAACCTGTACCGTTAGTTGCACAGTACCTAGACTTCGATTTTGCCTTTCTTTTTTGCTTTTGTTGTCCCTTTTCCTTTTCCCGTTCTTTGCTCCCAAATTCCAAGCTCAACAAAGTTGAGAGCGTAGATAAATGATATGAGGAATGATGAAAAAATAAGTAGTTGACACTAATGATTAAAAAATGCCACAGCTCTGGCGGTCCCATAGGCGGTCTTTCTCTGTGCTTCCGCCTTGATTTATCACCGCGTGGCTGCAGTTTATTCTCGGGTGAGGCTTGGCCAATCCTCGGGCCTGGTAGTTGCAGTTGGCATAGAGGAAGAAGAAGGTCGACATCATGCAGGTAATCAATCCGAGGCTGGTGTGTGCCTGCCGGGTTTGATGCGTCGAGAATATCGGCGTGTATCTTTGTGACTGCCGACAGGCCAGCGGAAGAAGCGGAGAAGAGTATGTATGTATCCAGCCGAAGACCGTTTTCTGATTGTGATACCTCCGATCATTTTTCAACGGCCGAATTCCGAAGAAAGGGCGACAGATGGCTAGGCAGGTAGGACGAAGAACACGAGTTGCGACAAGGACGGAAAAGAGCCGAAGAAAAAAAAGTATGTTGCGATGTAATCCCGTGCTACCGAGGTAGGGAGGGAGAAATCGAATGATGATATATGGACAGTCATGTTGCGAGCTCGCGCTCCAGGTTTTGTTTGAGTAATACCGAAAGACCCCTCACGCCTGTGACAAGTGACAAAAAGTATTCCTCCTTCCCCGATACAAAACAAGTTAAAACGCCTGCCCCCACCCAAGCAAGCAAAAGTGGTATCTTTCTATCAGTAAAGCAAAGGCGATGTGACTCCAGGAAATGATCTTCTTTCAAATGAATGTAAATGACGTTTCGGTCGTGATAAATCGTAAAAGCGTCATAGAGTATTTGTAGTAGTAACACGGGTAAAAAGAGTCTCTTAAGTGACCCCCCACCCCTATCCCCAGTGAGGGACGGGCTGGTAAGATGATGGTGGCCTGGTTACTTCCTCAGACCAACACGGTCGGACAGATGGCGCCAGAAGCTAGGTCGTTTGCGGTCGTTTCCGGCAATTGGGGACATTGTTGCTTCGCGTACCATGGGACCAACGATATCCTCGTCGCCCCGTTCTGGAAACTTGCCCTCGCCGTCCATGACGGGAACGATGACATTCTCGTCGAATTTGTGGCGACTAGAGACCTCTCCGTTTGCGACGAGGGCCTCGGCGATCTCATCGTGATATCCACGCCAAGCCCGCTCGATTTCAGCCCATTTCTCCTCTGTATAGCCATACGTCTTCGACGTCAGTCCGTAGTGCTCGCCAGTTCGAACAAGGTGCTTTGTGTAGTTGCAACGAGCCATCTCCCATTCTGCTTGGAGCTCTTGCAGTGAGGCCAAGTTGATGGTATCGGGCCTGTAGGGAATGGGTGTGATAGTGAAGTTGGCGTGTCCAAGTCGGTCAGACCATCCATCAGAATCGGGATTGGGTGGCAATTCTCCGGAAGCGATCATTTGGCGGAAGGAGGATACCGATGGTTTAGTGCTAAGTGGTGGAGACATCATCAGCGGCGGGGACATCACTAATGGCGATTGCGGTTCTTCTATGGCCGGTGAAACAATGGTTGGAGATTGCAGCGGTGAGGGTTGTGATGTTGCTGGTATAGTATCCAGGTTACTGGTCATTAGCGGCGGTAAAAGGGGCGTTGTTGCTTGAGCGCGCTGACGCTGGATAGATACTAGAATGTGGTCGGCCTCGTCAACGTCCAGAGGACCTGGCAGCGTAATGCTATCGCTACTCTCCAAGAACGATAGGGCCGGAGTTGGCGGAAGTGGTGGCTCATTGGAACGATCCAGGACATGTCGGGAAGCTGAACGAGACGAGGATCGACTTGAAGCGGCATGCGACTTGGGTGATCCCAAGCCGCCATCTGAGCCAGGCGAGCTCACTGTGCTGGATTTACGGGGTGATCTCCATCGAGTGATGGACGGGAAACGAGTGGTGAGTTTATAAGAGAGCCCCATCAAGGGCGGCACAGCTGGTTCTCTTGTCTTTCGTGACAAGCGATGGGAGACGGAAGATTCGCCATCGCTCATACAGCCAGAGTCCCAACTGGACTCTCTTCCTCGTGTGTAAAAGCTAGTGGCACTTTGCACTCTACAAAGGCAAGGATCGGTGCCTGGGAACAGTGAGCATATCAGTCAAACTCGAGTGTGAGGGTGTGGACATACATAGGCAATCGTAGAGATCATAGTGCTCGGAAACATCATCATATGCGACGTCAATTTCGTCGACATCGATATCGAGGTGGTTGAAGCGGTCGTATTCAAATGGTTCCTCTTGGACATCGTCGAGGATGCGTTTGCCAGGGGTCTGCACTGAATGTGTGGGCGACGACGGCAGGTCTTCTAAGCTGGCTGATGTCGCAAGGTCGAATGAAGACATAGAACTTGAATAGCGCAGATGGCCGCGAGGGGAGAAGCCAGGTGTCACGGGCGACGTGACGTCGGACGAAGCCGAATGTCGAGGTTGTTGCGACTGACGGTATTGTTGAGATAGGTGGTAGGTGTAAGCATCGTTTTCTGATACTTCACCAGCTGTTACAAGCGGAGTAGCAGCGGCAGCAGCAAGCTCCTCCTCTTGTTTCCTCCTTTGCTCTACCAACGATGGCAGCCAGAGAGGACGAAGACCTGGCGACATGGTGTTCTGTAGTACGGGAGGCGATGCAGATCAGCACGAACACAGTGCTGTCTAGCTTCCTCTAGCAAAGCGACGTGTAAGACCTATCAGTTGCGTTACTTAAGCTGTGAGTACCTAAGCAAGTATGTATGCGTTTGTGAGTCAGTGCCGCCGAATCTATCGCTAACAAACGCGTTTTTTTCTCTCTCAAAGGACGAACACGCGTTGACGGGGCCAAGTGAACGCCGATCTAGGTTGATCGTGGTCGGGATGTAAATGCAATGGCGAAAACACGCGCGCGTTTGGTGATGGGGAGTGACGGGAAGGATTAATATGTGGTAGCGGATGGCGGGGTGTGTTTCCAAAACGGGCGACAGTCCAAATGCCACAATACGTCAGTGACGAAAGCAAGCTCGGCTTCACAGGCCTCTTCTTTTTTTTTTTCTTTCCCTTGCGCCGCTACGTTGGTTGGTTGGTTGGTTCGGTTCGGTTGACGCCCTGTATACTTCTTCCCGTCTCTTTCTTCCTTTTCTCTTCCACTATTCCTTGATCCTTGATCGAGCAATAAATAAACTTCCTCCGAAAATAAAACGAAGCGCAGTATAATTGTTAACCGGGCGGGCGGGGATTGATCAAAGCCAGAGCACACGATCTACCTCCACATAATATAAGTGCAGATAAAGTTGGCGGGATAGATTGGGTTTATGCTGGTTTCCTTGGATTGACCCCGTGCAGTGTGCCACGTCCTCTGAGCTTCCACGTGTATACAGTCCTCTCTGGTGGGAGCTGGCGGTGTGCTGGCGGTCTAGGAAGCCCTTTGCCAATCAACCGCGGTCAACTCGTCCCAATTCCGACACTCTCCCGGGGTCGCGTGCAGATGGGGGTCCTGGTGACATGCGGGCTGGTGAGCTCCCAATGACACACCCAATGCGATGTCGAGTCCTGTGGTAACGACGGCACGACAGAAGCGAGCTCTTATGGTTGTGTAGGTGTAGGTGTGTGTGTAAGTGGTGGTGCAAGTGTTGTAAGTGGTATTTGTTCTTGTTCTCTGCAGCGTTGCGAATGCATACGGTGGATCGCTTGACTCTCCACGTTCCAGTTCTCTTTACACTCCGGTCGACAGCAAATTGATCATGGGATCTCTGTGGACTGAGTCGTGGAACAGCGACACACGATGCTATATGGCAAAGTGGACAGCGGGTTTGGAGGATTGTAGTGGCTGTACAAAAGATAAGAATACCTCTTCCCTCTTCCTTCCCACGATTGATGTTACGTGAATTACGGAGTATTCATTATTGGGTTAGAGCGGTAAGAGAGAGGATGAGAGAAAGCTGTTCGCAAATGTAAAGAATACAAAGATGCCTCCTCCAGAATTCAATGACCGATAAAATTTTCTCATTCCCTTGTATCTTTTTCTGGATCATGATTATTCTTATTATGTTATGATCCCGAGTCCCAACCGCAAGTTTCTCCCAAGATCCATGCTGGTAGAGAAGAGCGATCCATACTTGGACAAGGGCTGGAGCTCCATCCGTCGCTGACTCTTGCAAAACCCTGGTCAGACGGCCGGGGAACTCCCTTGACCGTTCCCAGTGCCACTATCATTCAGTACTAGGCAGCTATCCGCTTTTTTTTTTTTTTTCTTCTTCTTCTCTTTCTACTGTACGGGTAGGTTCCGGTAACCCAGCCCATTCGTACTTTTCCCCTCCGCTCTCACTTTTTCTCTACCTTGCCGACACACACATGTGACATACGAAGGGCTGTTACGGCGAAGCATATCTGCTTGTGCATGTATGCATATGATTTCACATAATGCTGTGTATGAAGGAAAAGTGTGTACCCCGCGCCGATGGACTTAAGCCGGCCTTCTACTCTCACTGTAATTCATATGGAATGAAACCCTGTTAAAAATTGTGCGATGTCCCTTACCTGCCTGTATGTGGGCTTGCTTGCTGTATTTCCCGATGATGCTGAAAGCTGGTAACAAACCATGTGCGTGTGACGGACTTTGGGGGACGGGAATGATTGTGCGATTTCGAGTCGGACGGAACCAAGCATCCTCCCAACCAGGTACATACTCAAGGTTACCTGTTTTACCTGGACTAACAACAACCAACCGTTAGAGGTATGAGTGTTCTGAATAGTTACCATGGATGGGCGAACCTTGGAATATCGAAATACAACCTAGCTTCCTCTCCTCCCTGTTGCTATCAAGAAAACACGCGATCAAACAGAGTCCATTGCTGTTGGTCAGGTATCTGGACAGCAACAATAACCTAAAGAATGCCCAACTTCGCGCTATACCTTTTTGTTCGTACGGTATCAGGCAAGCCAAGAACAAGCTTGAACTTTGCGCACTGGGCAGGCATGAGACCCGCCAACCGGCCGCGCGGATAAGACCCCCGCCACGCCAGCGACGAGGGACTGGGTTCTAGGGCGGTTCTGGTCTCTTGCAGATACTCCGTAGTCGGCTTTCTCTCTTTTTCTGCCTCTGATACGGAGTAGAGTCAGAAATCTAGACAAATAGCACTGCGCTACCTATCTTGCGTATCCCTACCTACGAATATGAGTTATGGTGAGTCTGACACGAGCGACAGAACTGCGATCGAGTCGACCACGCCACCACGAAGTCTTGTACCTATTATTAATTATTTCTGCTGACGAGATCTCATCGTCGGTCTACCTCGGGTTGGAGGGAAATGAGGAGTCACCTCGCCCAAGACCCCCTTTTGGGGACCCAGCCTTCCTCGTTGGCACCACTCGTCTATGGCGTCCCGCGCGGCTAGGAGGCGTTTTCGTTGTGGTAACCGATAACCTTAGTGGATGAACACAATCACCGCCTCGCGGAGCCCATCCCAGCGCTCATTTTGGTCCTAGGGGTTTCTTTTCCCTTTGGTTCGCCTTATTTGGGCTTCAGTGCCCTACGCAATCCCGGTTGTCAAAAACTCATGATGACATGTCAGAAACCTCCTAAAGGCAATATCATACCTCTCAGGTCGTCTTGTGATACTCGGTCTATCCATGTAACACGTGGATAGCTGGAATGTTGGAGGCGGGCAAGCGGTCGGCATGCCTCTTGTTCATCGCCCCATTACATCTAACCGCATTACCATCCAACATTCCTTCGCCACTTTTAGGTCACGTCGAGATTCATTCCAGACTCCCAGAGGGACAACGGGTCACTTTTTTTTAGGGAATCCCCACTGGCCCTTGATCTGACTACATTGTCTTCTCGCTCCCGTCTCACTCATCAGATCGTTATCCTCCAACATCCGGACTGAGATAGATCTGTCCCCCGACGCTGAGATAAGATCCTAAGGGCATGCAAGTAAAGACACGGCAGTTCCTAATACCCGAGCAATGAGCTCAGCAGTCTGTTGAACAGCTAGTGAGGCTCCAAGGTCCTGAACTCAATTGTTTAACGAACCCAGGTGTATCCCGATACAATATTGACAACTTACATACAAATGTTCGGCAGTATATACCGCCTAAGAGAGAAAACACTTTCGAAAAAGTACGTATGTCGGGAATTAGATCTGCGGGAATCTGAGGGATCTTATCTGATGTCTCACTTCGGCCTCCACCTGCTTATTAGGGTCGTCAGCCAATGTCTTTTAACATATCCGGCGCACTTTGTACAACGTACGAAGAGAGCTCCTGTCCCTAGCAGAGAGTGAGGTTCGCTCCGTAAGCTGGTTCCAAATGAATTTCCAAAATTCCTCTGCGTTTCCTTACTTTCAATGTAACGAAGGTAAGTTTAGAGATGAGTACGACATTCGAAGAACCCAACGTCGATTCCTAGCGAGATGCCATCCTAGTGGCAATTATGGTATGTAGTAGGTGCGAACACGTGCAATCTCAGCTTGTCTAGGTCCTAATGAGCATGCAAACTTTCATGTCTCAGAATTGGCCACGAGTTCAAATATTGTCAGTGTTTACTCACCGCTACAGACTACATTTCGCAGCAAACTTTTCACTTGGAGACCGTGCACAGCAGACCCTGCGGTAAACTATGAGTGCATCATCTCTGTCACCCTCATAGACGATGGAGACACTGTGCGACAGTGGATTATCCTTCCGATCTCAATACTTTTCATCGCTGACTGCATTACCGGTCTGATGCTCCAGTTTCCTACTTTTCATGTTGCTATTCCTTGTTCGGAAAAAAAAAAAAACAGTTTTCGACCCACCCCTCGCATACAATCATATCGTTTCCAGTTCAAGCAGTAAATGGTTTATAGTTATTCGGGTTCAGTTGTACACTCAATGGATATAATCTTCACTGTTTTATGATCTAACAAATCGAGTACCGATGATTTGAACTGGCGCGGTGTCACTATCCCATTTACGACAGTAACTGCCAACGCTGATCATGCGGCGCCGTTGGGATTGGAGACGAAAAAGTGTGCGGCGTACCTTGCATTAGGATCTCCGCAAGCAGCTGTCGTTTTTTTATTCCGGAAATTTACTAACCTGAATTATGTGAACAGTGATGGTTTTACCTACCCTACAGAGTTCAAGTTATTCATTACAACTTTGGCTCTGTGCTCTTTTTTATCATTCTTTTTACAATGACTATCCAAATGGCCAATGATGAGAAGCCGGGGAAGATCTCAATCTCGGCTGCTTCGGATGCACATATATGATACCGTAATACAAAGGGTCTGTCTGTACTTTGCTGCTGGCCAGCACCAAAGAGGATCCGCCTCGGCAAGAGATACTCTATCAACACGAGCAGGGTCTGCTTACCAAGAGTTGAGGAATCGTAATGGCCTATTCGCGCCGAACTCGAGGGTCGGTCTTCATCGACCGATAAGATGGAAGGCCAAGTACGAAGATCAAGCAATCAAGTACGAAAAGCAGATCGGGAAATTCCGACCCTCCTTTCTACCATAGAGTGCATGCGTGCCGATTCGATATGGATCTGCTTTCACAAGCAAAGGCTGATCGTTCGGCCCATCTTGACAGTCTTTTGTTCATGACCAGCAATAATTACTCTCACATGTTTCTTGCAAAGAGCGCTTCTGGCGAATCGTCTGTTCCCAGTCTCGCCAATCAGGAGCTTGCGAAGCGTTGGTTTGCGGCTGGCTGAGGATGAAATGACCGAAGGCTCAGACTACTGTAGTCATGATGCGATTTCTATCTCTATCTAACTAGAGGGATAAATCGCAACAGACATTCCCAATGCTGTCTAGTTTCTCGCGACGATTTCGTCATCTTTCAGCCGACCAGCCGATTTCAAGGCAGTATCTCACCGCAGAAGTCTGTGCTCGTTAGACAACTGCCGAATCTTCGATGAATCGGCATCCGTGCAATACACAACCGTCGATAACGTCAACGGCACGGGCCAAAGGCGCTGCCTAGCCCTGTCGACGGGGCTTACAAAAGCATCACCTTCCTAAAGTCGCCTAAACCCCCAAGAAGCCAGGGCCGAGCGGGAGAGAGAGACGAGAAAGGACTTACTCAGTAGAAGAAAAAAAATTGTCGAGAAGCTAATGCAAGCACCATGTGGCGTCAAGCAATTCGCCCCATGTCGCGAACTTGCGCTTGTCTCTTGATTGGCTATATCGTAATCCTGTGGGCACCTCCCCCTTGTTGGAAGTGACAGCTTGGAAAGCTTTTACCAATCGACTGGTTAGCTTGAAAAGCACGTAAGAATCGACGCGCTCTCCCTTGCGCCATTGATGTCATCTACTGCACTGTGTTGAGCTGAGTCAATTGGCATCCCCCTGTTGTACTCCAATTTGAAGATTGTTTGACATTACACTGACGATAAGAGAGAAAGTCTATCACTACGAGGTAGGTGATATGAGGCGATGCTTGAAGCTCCCACATGGCTCTTGAAGCACCCAGGTAGGTGAGCTGACACGGAGAACCGATTAGGGAGGGGCGGGAGAAATCCGTTGCTGCAAGGCACGCCCGTCCAGCCCGTCTCACACGTGTGCTAGGCGAGAAGTTTGTGTGCGTGTGCGAGAGCCGAAATTCCCGAGCCGGCTCATTCTCAATAAAGAGCAACTTTCGGGATCCATCGCCGCCTACAAAGTACAAGGGGCATGCTTTAAAAACGCATGATGTCTTATACAGAGTAAATCTAGAATCTCTACCCCGCACGTCGCAATATCCCTCAGCATATTGCCCATTTGTCGACAAGAAGCGGAGTTCGTCCGCTTCACCACCTAGTCCTGCCGCAAGTGAGCAACCGAAACAAACTGTATGTGCAAAGACCGGCGGTAGGCTCAGGCAAACAAAATCGCAGGTTCTGTAGACACTAGAGAAGAGGAGACTTCTGGTCAAATCCTGTAGTTGGCCAGAGTTGAAGATACAATAACCCCCTGAGACATTCTCAGACAGAAAAGCCATTCAATCTTCATGATAAGCTCTATAAGCAACCATCTGATCAGCTTGCAAGGACCCTAGGGTACTTCTCTAGAGCCATCTGACTGATGGATGTGTACCCTTCTACCACGGAACAAAGCAACGTGGTAGGATGAATTGAGTTGGACCCCTAAAGGCCATTAATAATGATCTTTCCAACGAGCATATCGTGAATCGCCAGTGTCGAAAATGACAAGTGGCACAGTCCAATAGGAATGCTTCCCCTGTCGGCTCGCCGTCAGCCCGTGCTCCCCCGAGTAGTTTCCAAGATGTTCGATGCTCTATCCAAACTATACGAAATCAGAGGCGTGTAAGACAAAACAGCCAATCGCATGCTATTCTTCAAGAAGCATGCCTTGAACCAGCGGTGAATGCCACCCTGTCGGTGATACGTGGTCGACAGCAGCAGGGCGATCTGCAACCCAGTATATGCAGGTACAGAGCCAGTCACCAGCGCAGTGGCATCGGACCTTACATGGGTGCGCATGCGCATTGGGCTCGTCGATTGTTGCCGTATTCTGGGGGTGGGGGGTGAAGCTGACGACTGACTGATCAGCGCCCATTCTTCGCCGTGGGGCAATACCAGGCGCAGTCAGAGGGGTTGATTGCGTTACCGCTCAACAAATATGAGTCAAAGGTTCCGAGCCTTGTCTATTGGGCCGGTCTATGATAGGGGCGCATCGGGTCTGCGGATGATAATGGAGGGCTGCGCCATACGTCCACAGCTCAACGCTGGTCGTGAGAGTTCTGGGTCAACTCAGACCGATCACGATTGATGTATATTCTCGATCAGCCACGTTCGTGGCAGACTCTTAGTAGTCTCTGCAGATGTGATAGTGATCCAACGTTGTTGCATGTTGAATTCGCTGTATCCAGAAAATCATACCACTAGGTTTGATTGATGTCCTCATCTTGATCCACGTGTCCGAGAATACAGTGCCGCTGGCAGAACGATACTCGACCCGGCCTCTTCTGCCATTCTGGGCTACTGAGGAGTCGAATGACAACTAGTATGATCACGATCTCCTAGCGGAAGAGCTCGATTAGACCAGTTGTGCAGCCAGCTGCATAACCCTTACCCATCTATGTTGATTGGTGAGAGCATAGCCAGAGAGGAACGGTCCTTGCTCTCAAGTCCCCACTTGATGAACGAAATGTTTGAGACATCGGATGTTTGCTGAGTCTTGCTGTGTTACTCGTATAAGCAGACAACAGACGGTTACTATCACTGAGCAGATTTGCAAAGCTTCGGATGCTGATCTATCAGCAATTCGGCGCTGTCGGGCTCTCCTCTGGGACAAAGCAATGGATCCAGTCAAAAAAATGTTGTGTTCGAAATTGTCTTGTCGCGTTGGACGACTCAACTCTTTGACCCCAATTCCTCGTCATGTCATGGTCATTGACGTAGACAGCACATATGCCATTGTCCCTTGGAAGGTCGCCGTCACCCTTAGTAGGTGGTGTGCATGGCGAAAGGCATCGCGGGGGAATGATAATCAACGAAATGAGAAGATTTCTCTGCTCTTTGCGTTCAGCTTTCTGTGGTTGAGTCCAAGTTGTTGAATGAAGTATGTTTCGGCAATGAGGGGTAATAAAGTGCAACATTAATGATGTTTCATCAACCTGTCGATAGCGGCCCATCTAAAAGACAGGGAACTCAATCCTCTGTCAATCATTGCAGGGTACTTAGTGGACACAACAATGCAGTCGACATTTTACCCTCAAAACACAACTTTCCAGATACCAATTCGGGTCTCGCGCAAGTGAGGGCCAAGATATGGTTTGTCAAAATTCTAATCTTGAGCCTTAAGACCTCGTCATACGAAGACTTAACTTTAGAGTTCAGTATTGGTGCACAAGAAAGCAATTCTTTGTTCCATCAATCTCATGGGGTAATGCTCTGTACGCAACATTGTAATCTTCTGTAGACCATATCGACGGGTATTAGGCCAGTCGGCTTGATTCCTCTGTTGGGGTTGTAGCTCCAACCAGCTAGGTTCCCCTCATCACCAACCTCGTGATTAGGTAGTGATAAGATCAACCAAGCGAGCAATACACCTACCTGCCTGATCTGTCTAGCAAGCATGTGGGAATCAAGTCCGGCTATGATCATAGGTGTAGCTCTAGAATACATAAGTTCGCAAGATGGTTCCGATCATTTGTAAATCGTAAATTCCCGATCTTCATCCAATTCTACACGCGTATTGTCGCAGTCAAAACTGGAATCATGAAGTTGTTCCCTGTAGTATTCGGGCTTTTATGCCAGGCCGGATTGGCTCCGGCTCTCAATCGCCTTCCACTGCGTGAGCACCGTGGACTTGAGTCGCGCGCGACGGATCCTACTACCGCATACTACTTTGAGCAAAAGGTTTGTCTAGCTACCATGCAGAGAGAGCGAGTCGGGCAATTCTAATCTATATCTATAGATTGATCACTTCCCTCACAGCTCGCGCTATCCTGGTCATACGAATGACACCTTCCAGCAGCGCTACTTCGTTGATACAACTTACTACAAAACCGGCGGCCCAGTCTTTCTCTACCTTGCTGGAGAGGGCCCGATCGATGGGGATACTCACCTTACGTCCAGTCTGATCACCCAGTTCATGCAAGAAACCAACGGAATTGGAGTTGTCTTGGAAAACCGATATTACGGAACAAGCGTGCCGTTCAACAACACGACGACCGACGAATTACTGTACTTAACAACGGAACAGGTCATCGCTGACTTCGACGTGTTTGCAAGAGAGGTCAAGCTCCCTGGTGTCAGTGGTATTAATGCACCCTCAACACCATGGATTCTCTATGGAGGTAGCTATCCCGGCGCGCTGTCAGCCTTCACCAAGAAGACATACCCCGATACTTTTTGGGCCGGCATCTCCAGTAGCGGTGTAATCCACGGCCAAATCAATTACCCGCAATGGTACGACCCCGTTCAGCTCTTGGCGCCGCAGGATTGCGTAGGCTCTATCAATGACATCGTCGACAAGATGGACGAGCTCGTAGCGGCTAAGAACACTGTTGCGATCAACAAACTGAAGGCCATTTTCGGCCTCACTGCAGTGACCGACATCCGTGACTTCGCGCAGACCATTGCCTTCCCGGTCGGTGGTCCATTCTACTACCCTACCAACACGTGGCAGGAAATATACTGGAACCCCAGCATAGGCTCTCCGGACTTCTTTAATTTCTGCCTCAACGTAACCAACCCCGATGCCCCTGCCAATGTCACAGCTGTGGACAAAGCTCTTTCTAAGTACACCAACGGAGAGACCTGGACAAACCTCGGCAACTACGCCGAGTACATCAAGAAATTCGTCATCCCGCTTTGCGCGAGCGGCGACCTGAACAGTCCCCAGTGCTTTGGCACGCAACACCCAGAGTGGTGGGCGGATCCGACCCCAGGTGCCGAGCGTAGCTACCTGTACACCACTTGCACTGAGTTCGGCGCATATCAAGCTGCGTACCCCGTTGGCCAGAAGTCGCTCATCTCCCGGGTGATCGATCAGAACTACACCCAGGGGTGGTGTGACATGGCTTTTGCTCCAGGTGTGTTTGATACAACCTGAGGCAATGTTAACGAGACTTGTGACCAGACGCTAACAAAAAAAATTGCAGGAAAATTGAACAAGATTCCCGCAGAACCTGACGTAGCAATATGGAATTCGTACGGAGATTTCAATGTCCAGTCGGAGCGCCTTCTCTACCTCGATGGCAGCGCTGATCCCTGGAGAGATCTTTGCTACCACTCAGTGTCCGCTCCCCAACGCTACTGGGACCAGCCTCAACAGGAGCACCTGATTAACGGCGCTCTCCACGTTTGGGACCTGCGAACTTACACTGACATCAGTACAGAGCCTCAATTCATCCAGGCCACGACAAGACTCGAGCTACGCGCTGTCAAGAACTGGCTGAAGGAATTCAAAAGCACATCATATAGCACTTAATCTACTCTAATATACATAAGTGATTATCACTATTACGAGAGAGAAGAATCTTCGGGCTTCTACTCTCAACCAGTAGTATAGAATAATTGATACTATGTCCTTCATTTTGAAGTATTACATCTAATGTTGCATAGGAAGGTGTCCAAGATTATGCTGCACGCTGTGCAGAAGTACAAAATTTGTCCGCCATCATTACCAAAGATTTTGCCACACACTTACTAGCTTGATTGACGAGAAGCCGAATCCAAACACACCAAAAAGAAAAAAAAAAAAGACAGGGTTTGAGCTTCTACTAATTTGATACTATATCACTTCAATCATCACTTAACCCATATGCTTCTCTGCTCTGGGCTATTGACTTGATATACTACTCACTTGGCTATGGCGTTTCTGAGTAACTTAAGCAAAATTCCCAGGGTCATAGACCGCTAGATATAAATTGAGAAGACGATTGGTGCAGTCTTCGTGGGTTCATAACATCACCCGAAGCTTTACAAAATATATCTAAAGCCAACAGCACCGGCCTCTTGGTTGTCAGAATGCAGATTTAGAACACGTCCGTCCGTGTCCAATACTTCCTTCTCAGCCAGCTTCTTATTCTGCCTCGCGAGCACCATCCGCACAGTGAAAGCCAACACAGCCACAGCAAAAGCAAAGACCGCCGTTGCGATGCCGCCTTGGAGATATCGTGGGCCCTCAGAAGAGGGATAGAGGTAACTCCCGTAGATATTACCAGCATTGCCAAGTAAATTGGCGATAGAAACTGCAAGCGGCACAAGGGGAGTTAGAGACTTGTTCATTGCAGCCGGCTACCGTGATTACTTACTACAAGCGCTCCGCTTCACAAGCGGCCGAGGAAAGCTATTCGCCACCCAGGCGACGATAATCTGGTATGCCGAAACAGCGCCTACAGGCAAGAGGAAGACGGCGAAGAACCGCGCGCCCGCATTCAATGTCGAGATCGCGATGATGTTACCAGCTACAGCAAGTACCATCAGGCACATGATGTGAATACTTCGATCACCGAAGCGACCCGAGGTGTATGTTACAAGGAGTGACACTAAAAAGGTAGCCACCCACGCTGGGCTGAAAATAATGTTTGAGTCGAGTCGACCAGAAGCCTCGCGAGAAAAGGGTGAGATTGTGAGCACACTTACACTGTCAGAAGTAAAGTCTCTACGCTGCCGTAGCCCAGAGTCTTCACGATCGTCGGGAAGAAATACTGGAAAGCCTGCGACACAATGGACACGTGCTGAAGCAGCGTGAAAAGCCACAATCGGGGATCAGTAATGGCCATCTTCAACCCTTCCTTGAGCGAGATGGTACCCGCGAGATCGGCCTCGCCTGTGTCCTCGACCAGACGCCACTGCGCGTATGCCTGCTCCTCGTGGGTCAACCATTTCGTAGTGGCGGGGTAATTTGGCAACACAAAGATTGACGTCAGCGCGAGACCGATCGTAATGGATCCTTCAATAATGAAAAGCCAACGCCAACCGGCAATCCCATGCGCTCCGCTTAGATTTCCAATGACGCCGGCGCCGATGAGTCCACCGAAGGCGTTCGCTAGCGAACTACCTGAGTAGAACCAGGCAACTCTGTGGGTCATTTCCGCGCGAGTGTACCAACTGGACATGAGGAAGATCTAGGAGTAATGAAGAACATGTTAGCTCGGCACCCAGTACGTCTTTTAGGGGTATGGAGAACCGAGATGGAATACAAACCGCGCCAGGGAAGAACGGAGCTTCGGCAAACCCCAAGAAGAACCGAGCGACTATCAAGTCCGTCCTGTTTCGAGTGGCCGCTTGGGAAGTTGATATAATTCCCCAAATAGTCATAGCAGTGCCCAAGAAAAGAGACGGCCGAGCGCGTGTAATCAAAAGGTTGGATGGTAGCTGCATGATGAGGTAGCCGACAAATAGGATGCTCGTTGCTAGGTTGAAGTCAGTTCCCTTCAGACCGAGATCTTGCTCAAGAGTGCCGAGGCGAGCTTGTGATAGATTACTATGCAATGTCTTGTTAGAGTGACCATTCTATCTTAACAATCTTCGGGGTGAAGAGTGAAATAAAGGCAATGATAATTTGTCAATCTTACTTTCGATCAATGAAGTTGAACAGATACATCAGAATCAGCAATGGGAGCAAGTGAAAGTCGACCTTGCGCATCAACTTCCTCTTCATTTTCCGGTGGTAGTCGGCATCGGCATTCATAAAGCCTTGGAAAAGCGCGATCTCCTCCTCGTCTATGCCCCGCCGCTTCGAGGCCTCGATGACATTCTTCTGGTGTTCCAACTCCTCGTTGCTTCCCTTGGTTGATGCAGGTTTGTGTTCTTCTACCTTTACGTCCTCCATATTGTGCGCGATATCTTTCCCGAGTTTCCTGAGATCTACTGGTTTAGGACTTGGGGACAGGGGCAGGTATTTGAAGGGTTGGATCGTGGGCCGGTCAGCGATTCTCCAATCCATAGGTCACATATATCACACGACTGATGCCCTTGTAGCTATTGGTTTATGTCGGGGCATGTACGAGCTTTGGTAACTTCGGATTTCCTAATTAGGGCTCCTTGCAAGACCTCAGCTTACTACCTACCTAGTTCATTGATGCAAAGCCGACAAACAAACACAGAGGTTGGGTTAGGAACCGTACTTCTACCAGTAGTACCTCGGATGTATAAGAAGTTGCAACTATGAAATACAGTAAGTAGATCTCACGCCATGTCATGTTCAATCACGCCGCTGCATAAAATGAGACGCAATTAATACGATTGAGCCCTTATTCATATGTATTTCATAGTGAAATGAAACAGACATTGTCCTGATTTTTGTTGGTGTCATGGATTGTTCTTCATAGATGTAGGTATGATGACGACTGAGGTTCCTGCCCATCACTTCCCCGCATTGTGGAGGTGAGGGGCCGTTGACTTGCCGCGTCTCGCTAACTGTGGAGAGTTCGTGGGGGAAAGTATGCCGTCGCACAGTTGAGGCATCGACTTTTCGGGGGAGAAATTGGCCGGGTCAGCTTGCGGAGAGAACGCCGGGGTAGGACGAATACTACACGGCAGTCTATGACAGGCTTAAGGAGAAAGTGTTATCGATTCTCCTACAGGACGGGTGGTTGTTGAACAGACGTAATGGATGGATGGCGCGAGGACTTTCTACTAGAAGTTAGAGCATACTTACAATCCTTGCTACACTTAGCATTGAATTATTGCGTGTCTATGAACTAGATCGGGTAGATCAAGACAAGCTCTAGAACATCACACCCCTTCTAGAATATCTCCTTAAGAGTTCGGCTTTGGTGCCGAACGCCTCCCTCCGCGTTAGCCTGATGAACTGGGCACTTAGAGTCGGCATCTAGGAGCCCTACTAGTATCTGCACCTCTATCTTATGAGTTCATTTGAGAACAAGTAAAGGAAGTTTAAATAGCTCAGGCCCTCTCATGTGAGTGACTGTCCCCATTAAGCCATGCACGGAGGTTTCTCGGTAAGTCGTAAAGGATACGAGATGTGTCGTACTGAGCATGTTACACTGCTTAATCGTCTAACTGTGCAAGCTATGATTGATCATACTGGTAGGTGCAAAAGCTGGGATAATAATAGCCTTTGGTGATCCATTCAACGCGCGTACTACTCTGCGCCTCGGCTAATAAGACGGATACCCCATAACCTATCTGCGCAATTATACCTAGTAGGTAGATTGAGTAAGTACGTACATGTATGCTACTTCGTCGTATTCCTCTTATTGTATTGTAATTGTGCCTAAGTTTTTAAGACCATCAAGCTCGAGCTCGTTATCAGGTTCAAATCTCACTGGACCTGTTGCTGTCAATTCGGCTCTTCTCGTGCAGGATGTTGATTTTCTGCAATGGACCAATTTGTTCAATTATCGCAACCCAGCTCTTCCTGTTCTGCAGCTCGAGACAATCTTCACTCGCTTGGACATGCGCCGAAATTGTGCATAAGGCTTACATGTCAAGACTAAGATAAGATAGCAATATCAATGAAACATTTACCCATATTCGCTAAGCAAGGAGTTAACATTAGCTCGATTTACTTAGAAGAAAGGTGGCGGCGGGTAAAGTCAATGCCGTGTGTTGATCGCCCCTCTTGATGCCGTTATGATGGATAATACGCCACTCAACGAGCAAAGCTGATATGAAGCTTCAATAACAGCACCCGGATTTTGCTGATGTTGAATAGAAAATACCTATGTTGGATGTTTTCAAGGGCATAGTGGTTGACGCACATGAAATCTTGAAAGGTTCAAGAGTGCGATAGATAATACGGCTCCCGTCGCTTTCGGCGACGACTCGAGTCGAAATGCGCTTTCCCCTAGCTCTTCTCGGGATTTGGGCCATCAGATGTATTGCCGCGAGTACATCGGATTCTTCTTTTCCTCCCTGGCAATGGGGCACAAAAGGGGGAAACGCGACTACTCCCTCCAAAGGACAAACATCACATGGAACACGGCATGTGAAAGCTTCGATACACTCTCATACCTTTAACAAGACATATCTGTCACCGCCGTCACCTGAAAACGCGACGGAGAACTCCCCGGAATGGCAGTTGCAAGGCCTAGCAAGCTTTGGCGTCGGCACGGTGTACATGGTGTCTCGTCAGTAACCCAGCGCATTCATGAAGCTTGGCGGGGAATCTCTTATTTGCTGATGAACCCTTCTTAGTCGAGATCGGGACGCCGAGGCAAGAGATCACGGTCATTTTGGACACTGGATCATCAGCGCTGCTCGTCGACCCCGACTGTAACGAGGCCGCCGATACCTCGGCGTGTCAGGGGTATGGATTCTACAACACGAGCCGATCTACTTCAGCGAAGTCTATTGGCGGATCGTATGCCGCTCAGTTCGGGACCGGGTATAGTGAGTTACATTGATGGAGATAATTGCATTTCCGATGCGGTGAGAACGAGAATGAGGCTAATGAGAGGTATGTTGAAGTGGAAGGAAACTGGTACAACGATACAACGTATATTGGCCAAAACAGTGAGAAATTCTTTGAAGCTCATTTCGCTTGACAATCGTCACGCATGCTAACAAGGTTTCGAAAGATCTCCCTGTACCAAACACCCATGTTGGAGTCAGCACATGGAGCGACTATGTCTGGGCTGGGGTCCTAGGCGTCTCCTACGGCGATGGATGGAATACGGTATATCCGACACTCTTAGATCTCCTAGTCAAGCAGGGCTACATCGAAGTTCCTATATTCAGCCTCGGCGTAGGTGCCCAAGGAGGCGTTCAAGGTACAGGTACGTGGATGATTTCTACTTATCATCAAGCACATCAAGCACATCAAACAGGAAAACTGGCGCTCACAACTCACTGCTTCATCTAGGCAATATCATATTCGGAGGCGTCGACCGGGGCAGGTTTAGCGGATATCTGGAACCCATTGCGATATGGCCGACGCCGTCGGATCAGCTTACAATGAATGGCCAAGTCGGGTCAGTGTTCCAAATTGAAAGAATACCTTCCCAGTAAATCGTGCTCAGAACTGACTCCATCGTTTACCATGAAGCTACTGGATCAACCTAACGTCATTCGGCCTCGCGCCACCGACCCTTGCACCAGTGACCTTCACACCCGACAACTTCACGCGCTCGATGCTTATCGACAGCGGCTCAACATTCACTTACCTCGACGCGGACCTCGTAGCGGACGTAGCGCAGGCCTTCAACGCCTGGATTGACGACACGAACGTATATTACGTCGACTGCGCTACTAGAAACCAGGACGGATACGTCACTTTTGGGTTCAGTGACGGGAACATGGTGATTCAGGTGAGCTACTCGGACTTTGTCGTCGAGTTCGATACGTACTGTGCTCTGGGTGTACAGCCCGCTAGTGTCGGTGTTCAGACTTGGGTTTTGGGGAATAGTTTTATTCGCGGCGCCTATAGTAAGTCGATTCCCTAGCATTACGCTGCCATTGACGGAGTCTTGGAGCTCAAAAGGGAAACTGACGCACCATCCCAGTCATTTTCGATCAGCAGAATGATGCTGTCTGGTTGGCGCAGTATGAGTCGTGTGATGTGAACGCTGTCAGTGACCTGACGACCAACGCGGGCGTTGAGTTGTGGGTTGAACTTACGGGAGAATGTTGAGAAATGAATTGGCTCTGTGAAGAATCCGAAGGACGTACAGGAAGAGCATATATGCAGCATTGTGTTTCCATTGGTATTAACAATGTTATGTTCCCCAAACGTATACCCAGTCAGTTATAGCAAGCATACAGCTTTGCCCCAAACTACCGATACCTTTTCCTCAGTCGCGCCCCCGAATATCTTCACTCAAAGGACCCTGCCTAGTCCAAATATTCATCCCCAACTTCTCCCCACTAGTCAGCGGCAACCCAGCATGCAACGTCCTCTGATCACCCTCCCCATCATCCAGCAAATTCGACCAAAACACCGCATTCCCCACAATCGGGCGAAATGTAACACCCCTTTCCCACGGCTCGTCACAATCGACAAAGGCGCACCATCTCTTGTCGTGCGGCGGCGCAACCATGGGGAAATTCGTCCCGCCGCCTGTCACGTTGGCGGCGTGGACGTAGACGAAGAATGAGCTGAGACGGTTCCCGCCTAATGCTGAGGACGCGTGTGTCGCTGTGTTGGTGAACCAGTCCGTGTGGAAGTGGTAATGTTCGCCTTTGTTGTATTTAACGAGTTGCAGGGGCTCGAGATGTGTTCGGGGTGTGTCGAAGCCTTGGAATAGCAGCGCGCGTTCTTCAATGCACCGCGACACGTCATCTCTTTCGACGTTGGTCGATTGTGATGTTCGCGTTTTGCGTAGACCTTGTACTCCGGCTGAATCGGCCGTTGCCGATCGTGAAAAGGTATCTTTTCTAAAAAGAATGGTCAGCTCTCATAGCTTAGGATTCATGACAGTCCCCCCTACGTTGTTTCTTGGAGATGTAATGACTCTTCTGGCTTGAGAAATCCTTCGAGGTAGATGACTAGCGGTGATTTCGATAGGATGTGGCTTTGGTATGCTGGGTGTTGACATGGGGATATTGGAGAGCTCAATGGTTTCTGATCTCCATTGTGCGCGTTGGTGCCAGCTATGGCCAGTGTTATATAGACTATCGCATTTAAGATCATCATCGTGTAAAAAACTTGAGGTTGACCGTTTCTTTCAAGAAAGGAGGAGGAAAATTTCAAAAGGGGATGAGGTAAGAGAACTTCAGTGCTCATCATCTGGTTTTCACATCAGCTACCTCCTTGCTGGTCGCACGGCAGCATCCGAGCTAGGTCCCCATGCTCGCGTCAACGATGTAAAAACGCCAAGTTGAAACATCCGAAAGTCTCGACCCCCGGTTTCTGGGCCTTTCCACAACACTGCAGCGACGACCCATGGCGCGAAACACCAAGAGATCGAAGGATCTTCAGGTTGAGGAACTCGGGGGGTGTTTCATCAGCAAGCCCACGTTAGATCCCTGCAGATGGGAAGCCCCTGAACTACTAGAGCTTACAGGGTAGCTCCTATATCCTATTTGACCCCGCCAATGCCCTGCTCTTTTGTGATAAGTTGCCAACTTCGAGAATAGATCTATGAAAGCTTCATAGACAATTTATTGTTCAATATGAAAATCAATCATTCTTCAATATTTTTGTCTTTGTTTGTAAGTCAGTGCACGGCGTGGGGTGATTCGAGTGCAGCCGACTTTCGTCGCGCAATTCAAGAACACAAACCAGCTCTAGTAGCTTGTAAGTCATCATTCTGTAAATCTGCCATATACTAAGGTCTAACATCATCACAGTCATAGATGTATGTAGTCAAATGTCCTCTGTAGTCGAGACAGCCCAGAATATGGATGCTAACACATTATGTCCTATCATCCACAGCCTTCGGCGTGAGTTGAATCAAACTCCTAAGTTCCAATTCGCGTGAGCTAACACAGAATGATCTCAAGTTTGGAATGCTGGCAATTCAAACCAGAATGGGAAGCCCTTTTAGAGTCGCAATCACAAAGGGGGTTGTTGAGTATAGACTGTAGTAGTGAACGCGGCCTATGCGATGAGTTCGACGTCGCGTCCTATCCCGCTATACGGTACTTTGACAAGCAAGGGACCTCAACACCATATCGCGGCCCCAGAACAGCATCAGCGTATGTATAGCCACCGCATCATGAGCGAAGCGACTCATCAGACCTCCAGAATAACCTCTTACCTACACCGCGTCTCCCGTCCCATAATCACGACCCTCACCTCCCAAAAGATCGACAACTTCCACTTCCAATCCACCGACGACCGCGTCGTCATCGCGCAACTAACTCCAAAAGACTCTCACATCTTGACAGCTTTTCGGATAATCGCTAGTCAGTTCTGGGACCGCGCTTCCTTTGCGACGCTGCAGTTGGACAGTGAGACGGCGTCGGGTATCAGGTGTTACAATAACGTCGATGAGCAGACTTTTACTCTGACGGATTTCACGCCTGTTGATGCGATGTCGAAGTTGGTTGAGAGCTGCTTGGCGCCGCTTGTGGAAGACTTCAGTCGGAGGAATGAGATGAAGATACTCCAAGTTCGTCCCCTACCCCTTACCTATAGCCGACGCTACTAATTCGTCCCCTCCCCTGCAGTCCGGCAAATCGATAGTCTACTTCTTCGCGCCCACATCCACAGCGCGTCAGGCCTTCGTAGACGAGATCCGCCCCGTCGCAAAGATGTACAAAGAGTACCTCGTCTTCGTGACCGTCGACGCTGAAGAATACGGCGACATGACGGCCCCGCTCGGGCTTGCACCGGGCGTCTTCCCCGCGCTCGCAGTGCAGAACCCGATGTTTGGACAGGTATTCCCGCTTCAGCAGGGAGCTGAGATATCGGCTGAGTCTGTGGGGGGTTTTGTTATGGATATTGTCCAGGGGAAGGTAAAGCCGTGGGATGGGACGAGAGTACAGCAGCAACAGCAACATGAGGCAGGGGGGAGTCATGATGAGCTTTGATGTCTGAGCCATCCATCAATGCACCAAAGAGTTCAATGGGGTCAGAGACTTGGGAAAGCACTCCGGCTAGAATCAGATATTGAGTGAGAGAACTACATAAGTGATTGACGAGAACATGGTACGTAGCTATAATGGAGAGCATCGTGGTCATCTTTTGACATTTTGTACAGCAACAAGACTCACTCAAGGATTTTCAGACGACAGCTGTTGGTGTATTCAGGATGAGATTTATTGAGCGTTGCTATAGAAGTTTGCCAGTATCAACGAGGTGTTCCGCCCTATGTTGGTACATTATCCTGATCATCGCAACCATATTCTTTCGGGCGAGCTAAATTTCCATCCTATGCAGCGATTTCCATTTCATGGCAAGAATATAAGAATGAGCCATCTGCTCCCGTTAATCTTAGTGTCTCTTCGGACGGCTAGACTCCACTGCCGCGTCATTGGGAAAATCAGCAATGCCATTAAAGCCATTGACGAGGGGCATCGGATTCGCCGCCATCGTGTCTGTCGGAATCACTTTGTGATGAAGCCCCAATATCTGTGAGAGGATTCATCCAGAATCATTGCAACCCCGCTTCTGCAATAAAGCGTTGGTCCAATGTGAAGAACTGGCGTCAGCTTGAAATGGGATTCAAGCCTGGATCTGAATTATCATCAGAACCATATGCCTTCCGGCGAGTTACATTTCCTCTTTATTCTGCGATGACCGCTCCAACCCACTCAGGGAATGAGCACCGCCGATGTTGAAATTGGCTCGCGAACATGGCCCAGTCATTCTTCTCGGGTTCATCCAGTATCAGCGCAATCTCACTCCGGCAAGAAAGCAGTTGTTCAATGAGAAGAGGAGAGCTCAGCTCGAAATCGGATTTCAAGTCATCATCTATCTCATCATTTCCCCAGATCCAATCATAGCGGGCAGTGCTGTAGAGGAGATACATATCGTACGGAGTTTCGTCGTGCTCTGGCAACTGCATCTCTCCGCCGAAAAACTCGTTCAAACACTTGCGCGATGCGTGGGCGTAGCACCTGCTATGGTAACTCTTGAGGTCGAACCAGTCGATGTACTTGATAAGATGGCTGGCAATTGCTTCGGCGAGCTCCGGTATCAGCGGGAAGATCTTCAAGCAGGGCAGAGCGCAAAAGTTTGTTTTATCGTTTCGGAGGAACACAGCCAATTCCTTCTGCTTTGCGACGTCGAGATTCGGGTCCCAGGCGCATCCGTGAGCGAGCTGCCGAGGAATATAGAAGAGTCGCTTGGCCTCGAAGAGCTGGTCGGCCTTCTAGGTCGGCGGCAGCTTATCAGAAGCCCAGGTGGCTTTGCTACCAAGATCCGTCAAGGAGATATCGGTGGAAAGTATGCGCCCAGTAATGGCACAGATCTTGGGTGTGACGTTTATATCCTTGAAAGATACGGGGAAGAAGATGTTGCGAGTGTGTAAGAGACTTAGCGCATCGAGGAGCTTCGGCTCGAGGATACAGAGATGGCGAAGAAGAGTTACTTGACAGGCCTTTTTACAGGTGCCTACACAATGGCGTACACACGGCTCTTCTGATTGGGACCTGGACTCTACTGGAGGAAGGTGGAGCCTGACGAGGTCGTGTAGAGTGATGTTGCCTTTGGATGAGCGGAAGCCTATCTTGAGTCTGTTATCCTCTTGCTTGATGGGGCGGTTGGCGGCAAAAGATCTGTTATATAGAAGTACGGATAATTGCAACTGGCAGGTGTATTGTTCCTTGGTGCGGCACTGCAATTGATTAGCTCGGACTGCCATTCAGGAAGGATGACAGCGGTGACGGGACGGACCTGAATTGAATAGGCAACATGACGCTGGACCTTGCGTTCTCTCCGAACCTTCTTGGCGCGCGCCTTCTCCTTTGCCCTCGCTTTCGCGCCGGCGAGCTCCCTCACCCGGTCCATGAAGAGATGACAGCTGGGCCTTCCTGCATTGATTGGGAATAATGCAAAGGAGGCTTGTATTGAAGGTGGTAGATTACGATGGGATGATAATTCTCGAGGATGCCTGCCGCCGAGGTTGTGATGATGATTGACGGTGAATGATGGAGGCGAGCGGGTGGTGGAGGGAGGAAAGAAAGCGGGAAGAAGCAAGGAAGGAAGAAAGGAGATGGGGCGGCTTCCCAGCAGAGGCACTAGGCACTGGTCGCCGTCAATCAAGGTGGGGTGAAGGCATCCCCAGCACAATGAGTGAGGACCTCACACCTGCCTCATATTGGTCGCCAGCCGAACCAGGTACGTACCTGGCACCTTACCGTCTTCGCCGCTGTGAAGCCACCATCGGATGGACTGTCACAGGAGAACCTGATAGTTAAAGCTTACGAATGACTTATTTTTCGAATCCGAGGCGGATAAACAGCTATTTAGGTGATGAATAAAATAGAGTTTATCACTTCTTGACGTTCACATGTGACTAGAATGTTCATTCCATAACATTGTTAAATAATCCTCACTACAAAGGATTAAGCACCCATATGAACCTGAAATAAATGACTGTATAGCATGGTGAAAAGTGTATCCAAGTCCTCAGACCCCCCTCTTTCTTAAGGGCCCAAGATGAAAGTTATATCATGTAAGTGAGCCCAGTTACCTTCAGCAACAGTAGCCACCTCATCTCATGGCAAGCTCAAGAATAGTTCGAGCAACTTGGGGTTAGTTAGGCGTTCTATCGTACCATTATGATTAGTATCTACCATTAAATAGCAGTAGCCCAAGCAACCAAAGGTAAACGTATTGGGAGAGCAGAAAAGGGGTAGAGGGAAAAAAGGGGACACACTCACCCAAGCCCAGAAACCGGATCCCACCCAATAGCAGCCTCAAACCCCAAATGTTTACAAGCTTTATTATCACCCATAGTGATATCATTAAAGACCTCTGGATGGGCATATAACACGGGATGAACAAATCCCACGGGCGTCTTATTGACAGCAATTCTTTCCTCATTCAGCAGCTTAATGACGCTCCCCCAAAGAGGCGCGCTAACCGAAGTCCCGCCTACGACGTCCAACCCGCCATTACTCGCGATGACGAGATTGTCCCCGTTCGCGCTGACGTCGGGATACGCCCGGCCGAGCCGGTTGAACCGCCCTACACCGGATTTCGCCGTCCTGTAATTCGTGCCGCCGCCGTCGTAGCCGGTGAAAGAGAGGTTAGCGGCGGCAAGACAGGATGCTACCGTGGCGTTCTGGTATGATAGCGAGTTGCGGCGACTTCGGGGCCTACGCAGGCCGTGGCGTTCGTGGGCAGCACGGTCGACCCGACAGCGAGTGTATACGGGCACGTAGCGAGAAACTGCGGGTTGAAGACGTCTTCATTGGGACCGAGACATCCCGAGGGATCCGTGTACGACGCGAAACCCGCAACGCCCTCGTCGCCCGCGGATATGAGAATCGTTGAGCCTTGCAGGCCGAGTTTCATGATCTCGGCGCATTGACGCTGCTGATAAGCGGCCGGGAGATCGACTTCGGCGCCACTATTTACGAGATACTGATGACGTAGGGGGAGGCGTACGTGCCGCAATTTAGCGCGCCTTGATATCCGTCGCTCGAGTTTGGGTTGGAGTAGTCCGGGTCGTGGCAGTCGCGGGTTTCGCAGTTGCCTGTCTCGCCAAAGGCGGTGAAGTTGCAGTAACTGCCGTCTAGGGCGTTCCAGAAGTCTGAGGGTAAGATGGAGGGATTTCAGTCTGCGTCTCACTCACGACGGGGAAGAGGAGATGGATGAGGCGAAGCGGGAAAGGGAGCGCACTGTTGAAGAAACCAAGGTAATCGAGCGGGTGTCAAGAAGCAAGCAACTTACTCCGTGTAGGCCCAGAAGAAAACGTCGAGGTCGTATTGCGCGTAGTGCTCGCCGAGATTTTGAAAGATGCCCATCCTGTTGCTCGAGTCATTCTTCGTGCCCTTTGGGATGTTGTACAATTCTAAACGGGTAAGAGATGGTGTCAGCAAAAGATCTCGGTATTCATCGAAAATAAAATCAACAGTAGGAATGAAGTATTGAACGAAAGACTCAGGCCTCATCGACGTACGTCTGATGCAATCCGGGGACATATAAGTATCACACCCTGCCGGTATATCAAAGTGCCCGGAGCCGGTCCTTTCCGGATTAGCAACAGGCCCGGAGACTTTCAGCGGATCATTCATCTTCGGTCCCGGAGGCGCGAGCCTTCCATTGTTTCTATTCATCTTATCATTCATCTCTCGCGGGCTTAAGAGGTGAGAAGACCGCGCGAGCGATCGGCTTCTGATACTGGCAGCGGTATTGCGCTTTCCTAAACACCTGCTGAAGAATCCAGCTTAATATTCCTGCTCATGAGTTTGACTCCGGGTGTGATATAGTCTACATGTGACTGAATGTGTTTCGGGACGTGATATATGAAGTGATGGGATGTCAGTCAGCCTTCTCGAAAATCCTGAGATCCGAAAGAAAGGGGCCAGAGAGAAAGATAAGAAGACATCTAACTCACTCGTCGCAACCAATACCCTTGGCGCCTGTCCCCTTATGCTCCCAGATATGGTAACTTGTCCTTAACAGATCTTCGACTTGCTCTACCGGAGCATCGAATTGAATCCACTGTTCCAAGACCGTCAACACATGCCATAATGCACAGCTCCGCCCATTTCATCAGACGAAGAAACAACAGAATCATGGAAGCGGGCAAGAAGCACAAAGCAGCTTGCAAGGGTGGGATGGTTTCATCAGACCGACCTGCTTATTCTTCGACTAAGAAATCGCATGCGAAGCAATCCCAGCCTCCTCCAGCCATCCTTTAACAGCACCCACGGAATCCGCCAACGGCGCGAAGAAATCCACGACATCCTCGGCTGAAAGATGTTTTCCCATATTCTTAGTTTAGGAAAGTAGGAATGGCGTGCAGTAGGTTGATGATACACGTCTGTTAGTCTTCAGCGGGTGACAGACAGGCGTCACGCTCCAGGCCTTACCCACCATATCCTATTTCATAGACACCATTATCTACTTGCGTATACATTTCTACCGAGCTACTTACGCCTAACCGAATATATGCGGACATGCACGCTGCATTCCTCGCCCTGAAACACATGTTGCTTGCCGCAGCGTCAACACTTAGTTATATCTCGAGAAGATAACATCCTAATTCCCGATATTTTCCAAGCCATGGCTGATAAGCGCAAATGGGGCGATCAACTTATCAGCAAGTCCATTAAGCAAATTAATGCTGCTACCTGGCTGATCGGTGACTTTGTCCTTCATCGATCCTTAATCCTCTCTAATAAATGAATTTGGAATAATCATGGCGACCATTCGACTTATCACTTGATCAAGCAAGATCCTTGAGGAGCCAAGCTCTGTGCTGACGTCCATGTTATCAGAGTACGGCATTCGCACTCGTGTTTGTAGACAACCTCGGGCCAGGCTACGAAAGGGCCCGCCGTGCGACTTGAAGGATCGCAATCGTGCACCGCATCCACAAGTACGTAAACCCTCTATTACGCTACCACCACTGAAGGGATATATCAAGTCTTACTCGGAGAAGAGTCTGTCGCTCGAAAAGGATGAGAAATCCAGTCGTACGCAGCAAATCTGAACACTGGCGCATACTTATTCCGGGGGGTTTCTCCCGCAAGTTACAGCTACCATCCCCTGTCCTTCCCCCACGTTCCCTCCCAAACCATGATACTGGGCTTTTTCAGTTGCTTTTGATTTTGTGCTTTGGGGCATCGACTTAACAGCACGTAATCACTTAGATACTATAATCAAGCGTCACCCGGTGGTAAAGTTCCGGGTAACTCCCGTCGCAACAGAAGGTCAGCCCTTCCCTGCTGCAAGACTTGCTGGGGCAACGGCAATTCAACATTCTCTCCGACATAGAGACAGGTCTGGGCAAAAGACGACCCTGCTTTGGGCTAGTGTTGAAGGGAGGGGTCGGCTTTGGCATCGAGGTAGGCTCAAGCGTAGTGGTGGAGGCGATACTCGTCGCACCCGCGTCGTACCAGTGATTGTGCTCCTCGCAGGCCATTGATGAGATATAACTCACCACGTCCTTATCCTGCGATCCCGTTGTGAAGCAACATGGATACCCCCTCTGCTCTGTCCCTGCTTTGTCCTACATTGTGAATCCAAACTACCCTTCAGACCCGACCCATTCTGGCGAGCCATTGCCAGGCAGAGCATCAAGTTCGTTGATAGTGCTAGCCAGGTATGCTGCCCAGGCGGCAGATGGGCCCCATCCCTAGGTAGCTGTTGAGCCAGGGGAGTCTACTCCTCCTTGACACTCAGGCACAGTCACTTGGTTTAGCTCACTTGTTTTGTAGAAGTTCTTCAATACCCCACCACTAGAACCACGATCAGAATCAGTAGAGACAGCGTCATCAGAACCGCCAGCACCAGAGTCTGAACCGCCAGCACCGGGGGCCGAACCACCAGAGTTCGAATCACCAGAACCTCCAGAATTGGAAGCATTCAACCGCGCGACGCATTTTGCATCACTCAGAATACGACCCCAGCATGCCCAATAAGAACCGTGCGTCACCAAATAAACGTTGACCCCAGTCTTGAGTCATGGGCCGCTCCTCGTCCAATTGGTATTCTCCCTTCACCACCTGCACTCTACCTACTGTGTCCGTTTGTCACGACCAGCAATCAGTCAGTCAGTCAGTCAGTCGTCAAGCCAGTCTTCGCAATGGCTCCTCTCACAGAAACCGAGGAACAGACCCTTGTCCAGCAAGTCTCGGACCAGCTAGCCAGCTCTCCCTATGCCTGCTGGGCCCTGACCAAGCTGGGCGGCGGCACAGCCAACTTCCTCTACCGAGGCACCCTGAAAGAGCCGCTGTTGGAAGGCGGCGACAACACCGGCACCATCATCGTCAAGGTCTCCACCGGCTTCGTCGCCACCAACAAGGACTTCCTCCTCGACGTCTCTCGCTGCGAATTCGAGAAGTCCATGCTCTCAGCCCTCGACGGCTTTCCCAAGGCCATCTCGACATCCGGCGGCCATGTCATCGTCAAGGCCCCCAAGATCTTCTCCTTTGATGAGAAGACGCACACCCAGGTCCTACAGGACTTTGCCGACACGGCCGATGTGACCACGATCCTCGAGTCGCCCTCCGTGAATGAGACGCTACCCGGGTCGAGCCCGGTGTCCCTTGGCCTTTCGGTCGGCTCGTGGCTGCGCATATTTCACAACTGGACTGCCGACCCTGTGCAGAGTGCCCTGGCTTCGCAGGTCGGCGCCAATGAGGGCATGCGCAAGCTCAAGTGTCTCATCACCTACGACAGCTTCATCGAGATCCTCGAGCGACATCCCGAAGTCATCGAAGGTACCATGGACACCCTTAAAGAGGTCCAAGCCACCATGCAGAGCGAGTTCAACAGCCCACAACCCACCAAACAAGATGGAGGAGTTCGCGGTCTCATCCACGCAGACTTCTGGGGTGGCAAGTAAGTACCGCCCGAAATGAGTACCTATAAGGACGAAATAAACAGAGGACTCGAGTTGCTGATCCCGGGTTCTTCTCCTGCTACAGTATTCTCCTACCAAGTGGTCCATGGACCGAATCGCAGGACCCGGCTAAGCCGGCCGATATCTTCGTCATAGACTGGGAGAACGTGCAGTTCGGCCACCGCGCTGTAGACGTAGGTGGCCTGCTGGCCGACCTCTACGAGCGAAACCACTTCAAGGGCGTCGAGGCCAGCATCCCCGCCATGAAGGGCTTCATCGAGGGCTACGGCCCGCTGAGCGAAGACCTCGCCTATCGGGTGGCCGTCCATACCGGCGTGCACTTGATATGCTGGTACTACCGACGCAATCGGAATACCCCCTTGCCTCACCCGCTGCCTAAGGTTTTGGCTGCTTTGAAGATTGGCAGAGACTTGATTATCAAGGGTTGGACTAAAGATAAGACGCGGCTACAGACGAGCATAATTGGGCCCATGTTCGCCGATGAGAATTTGTTGAAGTAGAAAGAATAGACACCAAAAACGGGTACTAGATCAACACAATAAACTACTAATTACCAAGACGGTTACTGATGATAGCATTAATAGCACGGAGTAGATAGGACAGGAACTGGCGAAGCCTGGCACTGTCACGCTGCTGCGCAACTGCAGCCAAGCACCTATATCTATCTAGCCTACCAACGAAGGTGTGTTGTTTACACCCCCGAACCATCCATATATCACCCAATACAGCACTTGTTTCTCTATTTCCTTTTACCGAATTCAGTACAGTACCTTCACCCAACAGTTACGAGATAGAACTCGGTATGGCTTCCTTGACACCCAAGTACATTATTCCCCAGCTCTCTAGCCCTTGTTACGAAGAAGGAGATTGATCTAAAAAGACAGACCAAACTACAAGAAAGTCACGACCTCTTGAAAGAAAGCTTGCACTATAGTTAATTAAGTATTGGAAAAGAAGATCTTGGTTATCTCGTCAAAGATGGGGATAGGATTTTGGTTGATCTAAATATGGTTGATCGATTGATTTTATAGGATAAGCTGCTTCATTGGTAGAGATTCAGGGAATGCCGACGTTTGTACGAAGCTACCTATCTATTCTCTACTTGATCTGCCATGTTTGCAGGTAGAACTGCCCGAGCCAAGGCCGTGATGTTGAGGCTATTCAACCTATTCTGGATACCTACCCTAACGGGTAAATTGCTACCTGTGATCTTGAGCGATCAAGCATGACGCGCTGCTCGAAGCCAAGCACCGGCGTATTCCATCCTTCTGCAATTCAGCTTGTGGGCAATGTAAGTGATAAAGCAGGACAATAAGAGCTTCACACACAGGTGTCCTCCTGCTTTGAGGGGCCGCTCAACGTCAAAAAAGCGAGTACAGCTAGCAAGCTCGAAACTTGAGTATGGAACATTCCCTGGCGAAGAGACGGGGGAGATAGATAATGCGATCAGAGCCAGATGTGACCAGCAGCCGATGCAACAACACTTTAACAACGTTGTTACTTTGATGGCATTAGCATCAGCTAGATAAGAAGATCTCCAGAAGTCCCATCTCTGACCCCACAAGATCTGACTTCATTCGTATCTGGACTCTGACGAATATAGCCGGCAGCCGCTGAGGGGTCCATGATGCTGCAGCCAAGCCCGTTCTTCTCATCAAACCTCCCCTCGTCCATTCCAATTCGAAGACTGATGACCTGGGTTTGGCCATCTATCTATGGAGGTCGAAATGGAGAAAGAGACAGGCGAGATTCGGCTTATTGGGGAGTCATGTGGACATTTCACATGTAGATCGTGGATTTCACGGGCAAGGCAATCGATATGTTTGTGTCGCCGATGGCGTCCATTCACGGCTATACTAGGTAGCCCCTTTATCAACCCTCTCCTTTCTACTACCTAGAGGAGGATCTACATCACACCTATACCGCTTTTTAATTGCCGACATCTCTTGGGTTGCTGGCCAAGAGAAAAAGCATTAGAACGTAAGTGGTAAATGATATGATGCGGTGGCTCTCTTGGGATGAGAGCTCGCACAGCCCGGTTATACACAGCAGCCATGAGGAGGAGCAACTAGCGAGCGCATCATTGTTATCGGCATTTCACCATACCCGTGTCTCATCATCATCATCCCATAAGCTCACAACCCTCCCTCACAACGCCGACAACGGCGCCAGTCTGTATTGTCTCACTGGCACCACCTGACACTCTGTACTCGATCTCGGCGAGACCGTCTAGCCATCTTATCATGACTTCGGGTTTGACCTCCATGGTGGTCAGTTGCTCGGATACTGCCGTGATGATATCAGCTAAAGCCAAGCCGTTTGCGACTTTGAGTGTGTTGATAGTTGAGAGGCACGTGGTCACGTCACTCGTGGTGAGTAGCGTATTTGTGATCTTCGCAATGGCGTCGGGAGGTGGGGATGCTATGCACATGTAGATGGTTTCTGTTGTGATTGTGTCTCGTACTATATCCTTCTCGGGGATCTTGGGTGTATTTTTCGGCTGCATGGGTGTGCCTGTTAATTGTTAGTAAGCATAACCGCAGTGTTGGTCGAAGATTGACTCACTAGACGCATGGCAGGCCTGTAATACATTGAGAGCGCGTCTCATATCGCCTTTACTTAGTGTGACAAGGTTATCTGTAGCACCACCATCGATCTTAATATTCTCCTCTTCTATCACCTTATCCACCAGAACGCGGATGTCGTTCTCTTTGAGAGGGCTGAAGCGGAAACGAGTACACCTGGACAAGAGAGCAGGAGATAGTTTGTGTGTGTAGTTGGCAATGATGCAGAAGCGGGTGTTGGCTGTGTATTTCTCCATGATCCTTCGCAGGGCCATTTGGGCAGTGTTTGTCATAGCATCGGCCTCGTCGAGGATGATGAGCTTGAAGCCAGCGATACCGCCGGGTCTCGACGAATTGCCCATTGTGAAGATCTGCTTGGTCGACGCAAAGGTCTTGATCTGCTCGCGCACAACATCGATACCACGGTCGTCAGAGGCATTGAGCTCGAGGACCATCTGTCGCAGGTTCTCCTGGCCATATATGCGTCGGGCAAGGGCTAGTATGGTGGATGTCTTGCCAGTACCTGGGGGACCGTAGAGGAGAAGATGAGGTAGGCGATTTGAATCGACGAATTTGTTGATGGTGGCTAGGATGTCTTGGTGGCCCGAGACGTCGGACAGGTTTACTGGGCGGTATTTTTCGACCCTTCAAGACGGCAGGTATTTAGTATGAAGATTCGAAATAAGGGTCATAAGAAAGTTCTCACCATGGTAATGAATCCTCTGCCTCGACTGGCAGGTTTGCAGCGCTTCGTTTGCCCTTGGCAGTATTGTCTGAGGAGAAGACGATGTCGTTATTGGCGGGACCATCAACGTCCATCTCGTCCTCGAAGTCGGACATTTTTGCTTATTGTTGTTGAACTTGGGAATGCAAGGAGTGTTGGTGTTGGATGTCAGTCGCGACTCGGATACCATACAATTACCTAGTATGTGCTATAGAGATGTCTGATTTTTGGTTTGATTGATGGTGGTGATGGTGGTGACGCTTCAGTTTTCGGGTTCGGATTCGAGACGCGTAAATTGAAATCGAAGGCGCGTTCTGGTGGGTGCTGCCGTAGCGCAGGCGGCGGCGTGGGGGGGGTTTCTGAAACTTATTGCATTGAGAGATATAACTGTATTGGGGATATCACTAAATTGCAGCTAGCTTAGGTAACTCAGGCTGAGTGACGGTGGTGTTTGCGGTTTCATTTAGCACCTCAACACCGTGACCTCACCAAACTGGTTTCAGTCGTCCACAAAGACAGACAAAATTATGGGTTTGAGCCTACTACACTCAACTGATTGATCGACAAAAAAACCAATTACGTGTCCCTATTTTCTTGACTCTGATGAATCTGAGTAATTTCAGCTTGATCCTTGATGCATTGCGTGCGAAGCAATTGGATACAACTGTGAGCACGTGCGAGGGATAAATCAAGTCACAGGTGAGTATACCCTCACAATGTTTGACGCAAGGCATTGGAAGGGCTGGAGAAGGGCAAGTTCACCAAACTCGGATAGTTACTACTAATTATAGACAACTCTTGACGCGTATATCAATTCCAGTCGCATTTCCATATACATGATCTGCTTGATATATTCCCTGATCTCCCTTGGCCTTATGTTCATTCTAAATACCACTCAATACGCTCTGAAACTCTCAAAACAAAAGAATAAAGAATTATAGCGGCCGAATTTGCAAAATATGTACCTATAACCCGGTCGGAAAGCAATCCGGCTGACTCAGGAATGCATCGACTACCTCATTTACATCCATGCGATCAGATGAGAGCGCGCGAAGATAGCTTCGCTCAGGAGTCACGTCTCTCATTGCGTTCTATTCAGCCTCAGTCATACATCACATCTTGCTCAGTCAGATTGCGCACAGTCAATCTGCTGACCGGACGTGCGTCAGACTCCTCAGCCCAGCTTCCATTGGCGATAGACTGCTGTTCTAGCTTCCTCTGCTCAGCAACTCTTTGGTCTGCCCTCCGCCTCTTACTCTTCCGCTGCTTGCTATCATCATTCCAGAAACCGTCATCCTGACCAAGCGGGCTCTTAGGGCTGCGGTTCTCGTCGTCGTCTTCATCTTCCGCTTCATCGTCGTTTAACGGTTGAAGCTCTTCCACAGGAGCAGCAGGCTCGCTTGACGGGAATATCGTCTCGTCATCGGGAACATCGTAGCCACCACTTGCCTCTGGAGCCTCTTCTTCTTCTGCTGCTACTGCCTGTACCGGCATAGGAAATAGACTGGGTCTCGAAGCAAGCGCCTCAGCAGCAATCTCATGTCGTCGATGATGACACTGCGAGGGCGAGTCGCAATCGATCATACAATCATGCGTCTTTCCCAGAAATGCACGATCTCGCGCCGCGGACTCGCAGCGTCCTAGTTTTTCGTACCCCAGTACCTTACGTCGCCAGGATCCCCACTGCTCCCATCCCGTGAAGTCGAACTCGCCAGCGCACATTCCCCTATCGCGTCTGCGTTTTCTTCCGCGTCGCGAGTTTGTCGAGACTTCTCGCTTCTGTGAGGCTGGGGGTTCCGCCGAGACGCAGTATGTGTGCGAGCACTCGAGACAGCGACGCGTGCAGGCGAGTCGGTAGACTTGTCGGCAGTAGTGGCATTGCCAGAGCCAGGCTCGCGGCGTGCGTGGTGGCGGTGGCATGATTGGTGGTTCTTCGGGGCTTGAGGGGAGGATGCTACGCAGATGGAGGCGTGCTGGAGGGGATATTGGGGTGGCGCAGGTTGATGAGGAAGAGGTACTCGAGCTTGACTTTCTTCTCGATGGGCTCGCAGGTGGCTGTACTGCTGCAGCTGACGAGGACGAGGGTGTGGGTGTAGGCGGTAATGTAGAAGATGACTTGTTACGGGGTGGCCAGAGTAAGAGCGTAGGAAGCTTTGTTCGTGAAGGCATGCTTCTTAGGAAAGGTTGAGAAAGTGGTAAGTAGATGAATGAATATGTTCGAATGACTGAATGTCGGTACTGGTAATGTCTGTTCCGAGAAAGAAAAAGTATGACTGTTGTCGGCAAAGCGGTTGTTTCTCGCGGCTGACTCCCAAGTTGCGGTGAAAACAAAGAAACCAATCTCAGACCGGTGTGTTTGGAAGAATATGTAATGAAAGAGAGTGTTTGAGTGGTGTGGGTGACTAGAAGGGTTTGATTCAAGCGAACGGATAAGTTAGACTACTGTTCTGTTCGTCCAACCAACTCGAGAGAGATTGCGTCAAGGCAAGACCGCCAGTCTCTTAAGGGGGGATGTGAAAAAGAGTGAGTGCGATAGGCTTGCGGCAAAGCGTTCGTTCCTTCAAAGGAGTGCAGTGGGAATGGCGAACACAGAAACAAACGGAAAATTTACTTTTAGAGCCCTCAAGGGCAGAAACTACAATACGAAGTATGGAAATATCTCCTCCAAAACAACAGCAAGGATTTTGGACAAGTTCAAGAACTGAGAAAAGGAATCAACGTAAAACTATCGAACAGGACAGCCCATGGTTCCTGTCTCATTCAAATAGAGCTGCAAGACTTTTGTTTCTTTACACACCGCTCACAAAGGCCATGGCTACGAGGCGTTGGTTGGTTACAAGGACCCTCGGCTCCTTTTTCGTGGTCACATAATTAACTACACACTGAAAAGAGCGCTGGCCTCGAAGAGTCGAATTTCTCTTACTTTCATCATCTTCGGCTTTGTCGCTGCCGCCACGGGAAGTGAGTCTTTCAGCCCGAAGTCGAGATACACTGTTGTAAAGAGCTCACTCTTTCAGCCGTTGTGCTACTTCATACAAAGACTTCCTCCTTACCCTACGCTCAAATCGAGATGTACGTTAAATCAGTGTCCTGAGCTCTGGGTCGATCACGACTTTTACGCAACTTGAACCCCATGACCCGTGGATACCTATTTTGGTGTAGTGTGACTAACACCGAAATCCAGCACTCAATCAAGTCGTATATATAATCACTGCTATCACAACAGACCAGCACATACGACCATAGCTACCAGAAAATACGGGATCCCGTCCGCTCTCCCATAGTCAAGCTGGCGAGCGCCGAATTAGTAGTTGGGTCGGTGACGACCAGCGAATCCTCGGTGTTGTATGTTTTTTTCACTACCGCACTATCTTCTTTTTGTTATCTCACCACTCCCTATGTCATGGACATAATATTTCCATGATATGATTGAGATAAGTACAGGCTTCATAGGGACATTGCCCAAGACACGCGACACAATATGTAGCACAAATCACTTCTGTACATGTTACAGGAATACCCGCAAGGCTTGGAGCAAGCTGTGTCTTCAGCAAAGATAATGGTAATAGCTTAAACTTATAGTCCTGATAGATAGCCTAAGCTACTTGATTTTAATGTCTTTAAATCTCACTTGCAAGGTTTGTTACGATGTTAAAATTTTACCACCGATGTGGGCAGGGTCACTCGCAATGTGTCATACTGTCATGGCTATCATTGTGATTGTTCCTAACTTCTGGTTACAATAATATCCACTAAAGGAGAATTGGAACGCGATGTTCAAGGTTAAACTACTTGCCTGTTTATACTAATAGGCTCTTGACCGACCTTGGGTACTTCCGAAGATTGAGCTCAGTCCCAAGTATCCCAAACTACGGGATGGGTGGCGCAATCAAGAAGTCGTGGCACACATTCGCTGGCCGCTGTTCTATACCACTTGGAAGCCTGATGTCCCATCTGCTAACAACCTACGCAAGTATACTCTTCATCATGATCATTGTGAATGGTTGTCCCGAAGGCGCCCGATTTTTGTAGCCAAAAGTGAGTGGGACGATGCGATTCACCATCCAGCGCTTTCCTCGAGGACTGAACTCAACTCATAGGCAGCCGACAAAGAACCCTACGTAGACTTAGGGCGAAACTCCTCTTGATAAGGGCAGACCTATACAAGCGCTAGCCCGCTAAAAGGATCAATGCCAAGCATACTAAAAGATGGAATACTGCCGGTAGATTTACATACGCATAATAAAACTCATTATCCAAGTCCTTACTTCCCAGTCTGATATGTCTCCTCAAAGCGGGACCAATCCTTTCTCTCAGGTATCCAACTCATGCTCCAGAGCTCCAACAACCATGGATGAACCTAGTATAGGGCTAGAGCAGCAAGGGATCTTGCATTGTATTTCACAGGGGATGGGATAACATTACATCCGCGGCAAGGGGTCGAAGCTGTCAGTTCGAAAGCCGGACGAAGCTTTCGGATGTAGCTCGAAGGAATGCTTAACGTCGAAGTATTTCGTGATGGTTACAAACCTCTGGTTATCTCTTCCCGCAAGATGGGTGGTAGATGAGTTCGGTTTGTCGCTGTCAGGGAGTGGCTCACCTCGGTTGGATGTCCTTGAGCGCGACATCGACAGACTTCTGAGCACCGAGAAAAGATGAGAGTCGATGACTCTCTTGGCCATGGCGCTCTTACCAAGGGTCGGTATGCATGGAAGGCATGCGCAGATTAAACCAAGGCACATCTCGTAGTACCGGAGAGGATGAGGTAAGCGTCTGAGACGAGATCTGACTGGGAAACGTACATGAGGATGAAAAGCGTCGGGTATTCCCAATTGATATCACTTGGGTCACTCGTGAGACGGAAATAGGCGCCAGCGATGCTGAAAGCAGTGGCCCTGTAGGGAGTAATCAGCTTCAGCCCTTCTCGACGTGAAATCCACCACACTCACGAAAGGCCCAGCAGAAAGACGGAGCTCGCTCGAAGTCATCGACTTAAAGAGATATTCAGGCCCATGATGATGGGTATTGAAACGCTGAGAATGAGGAAGTGCTCGATGGCGTCCTAAACGGCCTGAAAGGAGCTTAGGGTTAGAACTTTGAGACATCGTGAGCTCGAAGCAGCTTCCATTGCCGTTTGACCTGGTCGTGGTACGCAAAGATACAGGGTGAGAATTATATACATCGTGTAGACGAGGACATGGATAACGATACCGGCAATCGTCGTGTAACGAGTCCAATGACGGACCCAGAAGATTCGGAGCACGAGAAAGAGAAGAGACAGCTTAACGAAGAGTAGAGTCGTGCCTACGAAAACACCGCTGGTGATGAGATCCTGAAAGACAACTGTCAACCCAACGACAGGGGCCGCCGAGGCAAGGGGGCAAGCTTACTGCATAATACTGCTGGGGGATATCCAAGAGATGGGGCTCGTAATTATGCTCGTCAGCTCCTAGAATGACCGCAACTGGATGGGAAATAAGTTTGGAGCCTGACAGCCTTCCAGAATTACTTACGGTCAAAAAATAACATAATTATAGCCAATAGCCACAACCTAGAGGGACTCGCGCCCTGCCCCGTCCTCAGAACAGCGCGGGCTCGGAATAGCTTAAAAACCCGATAACGCAAAACCCTATGAAGTTGTTAGTCGTACCTCGGAGTCAAGGGGCTGATCACTTTCAGTCAGAAGCATCAAACTCGCGCATCACGAATGCCTTCGCGTGCACTCGAAGATAGACGAAGAGAGTTGCAATAGGGCCAATGGCAGCCAAACAGGCGATCAACGCTGGTTTCTTGGACGCCGCATGTTCAAAATCGGGGATAACACCCAAAGGCGGTGAGGCAAAAGGCGGTGAGGCAAGGGGCGGGTTGGCCATGTCGGCTAGGATGTCGCCATTTGATGCACTCATCATGAGGCAGCGAAGGGACGATGATAGGACGGAGTCCAGGAGGGGTACCGTAGGGCCTGGGGTCGTACATGCAACAGGCTTCCGCCCGGATGCCGAGCCATCCCTTTCTTCCATGCGAGGTGCAGTCCTGAGAGGCCCTCATGTACAAAAACCCCACTGCCAACGCAATTACCAACTAAAAAAAGCATCACTACCATCATCGACACCATGGCTGACGACGCTCCCACGAACAAGTACATCCTCCACAATGAGAATGAGCTTACTCGGCTGGCATGGCAGCATCGCATCATCAAAGATGCTATGAACAACAAGCTGGTGTGGGCGCCAGTCGACTTGAACCGATCCGCGCTGCGCATCTTGGATAGCGGCACTGCCGATGGTAAATTGAACTGCCCTCTTGGCCCGGATACCAGGGATGCTGACACATGGCAGGAATCTGGATACGGGATCTGCAGTCTGACCTCACGCCCAACGATGCGCAGCATTCCTACGTAGGCATCGACATTGAGAGATCCTATTTCCCATCAAGTCCACCCAAGAATACCTCGTACCACGTCCAAGACGTCAATGGAACATATCCTACCGAATGGAAGGAATCTTTTGACTTGATTCATCAACGGCTCACGCTTTGTGTCTCGGGGGGTGTGGAATCGACCTTGAACGCGGTCAAGAAGCAGGTCGAGCTGTTGAAGCCGGGTGGCTGGATCCAATATGTGGAACTTCAAGGGTGGACGGCAGATACCGATGGCCGGGGATGGAAGGACTTTACGACCTGCGTGACCGAGTTGGTCGTGTCCGTCGGCTCTTCGGTCACTCATATTGACCGTACTAAGGGATGGCTCCAAGATTTGGGACTCGTTGACGTGGAGGAGGTCGTACTAGAAGGGAACTTTGGCACGCGGGACGACAAGGAACTGGAACCCTTGGCTAAGAAATCGGCACTCCTCACTGCGCAGAGCGTTTTGGGTGTCGCGCAGAGTAAGATCCCGTTGCCCCAAGACATTGATCCACTCACTGACTGATGTCCAGCATTTCCACAAGAGCTTCTGTCACTTCCCGTTGAGCGGATTCCTCAGATTAAGGGAGATCTTGAGAAAGAGATGAATACGGACCCGACCAATGCTCACTGGCACTATAAGGTGGTTTGGGGGAGGAAGCCTCAATGAAGTGTGGCCACCAGATGGCCCAGATGGGTAAATGGATGTTTTACAGTGAGTTAAAGATAGTAATTCTACAGCTATGAGAAGTGCGCAATATAAGTCAATACCAAGATCTAGAGCTTGAGTTGAATCTAGTCTGACTCCGCAAGAAGCTCTTCGGCAACGCCAGCACCTGCAATATTGCCCCAGTAGAAGGCGTGAGAAGTAATTTCGGATATGCTACATACATCCCCCGCAGCGTACACTCCGTGAAGACTAGTCGAATTCAATGGCGGGAAGACTTTGATGTCTCCAGATGCCTCAGTCTTAAGGCCGAGGTCTTGAACGAATGTCCCATTTGGTCGGGTAGATGGTATACGGCCGAGGAATCCCTCGACGCGGCTTGTGCGGTCGTCAAGATGAATCGTGACTTCTCCACCTGTCCCGGTCTTTTCTAGGCGCGTGATACGTTGATTTAAGACTTTCATGCGGGTGCTGGGCAATTGAGGTGCCAGCTTTTCGGTCAAATTGTCCGATCCGTTGGTATAGATCATGACAGTCTTAGCAAATCGTTTGAAGTCTGTTGCAGCATGGATCGCCATTTCCACAGACCCGAAAAAGTCGATCGCTAGAACACTGACCGAATCGACTCCGCGGTCCTCAAACGCATTGCAAAAGCAACATCGGTAGCTGGCACGGTGAGCTACGATATGGATGAGATAGAGATGAGAGGGGCACTGACAACCCTTTGTCCTAGCAATCTGCGAATCCCTCGACATTGGGAAACATATACTGAACCTCGTTGCGAGAACGAGATCCTTCCCTGTCCATTGGTTTCCATCCGTGTCTTCGATCAAAAAGGGGCCAGTGTCTACCTTACGGACGCTCCGGATGGTCGTGTGCTGAAATCGTAACGTCTGATATCTCGACAAGAGATTCTCTTTGGCTGGGGCAGCAAAGTGATCCTTGGACCGGCTATCCAAGCTAGGGATCTGCGGTATGGGGGATTCCAATTTCGGATGCCAGAACCTCCAGTCCTGGAGGCTTCTATACCAACAACATGAAATTTGCATGCAAGATGGCGTTCGGCCGGACTACGCGCCTTGTTGCCTACCTTTCCAAAGCTGACAGGCCCATGGTCTAGCCAGGCCATGACGTGTCTGTTACCTGAAGGAGTTACATGATAAGTACCATTACTTCCAGCTATAGCGGGAAATGGGCCAAAAAATTACGAGATAGATTCTAGACCTGAACCAGAACGATAGCAGTATCATCACCACAATCCACCATCAAAAGAGACAAATGGAGCTTAGACATTACTGGGTGATTCGAGTGTCCTATGCCCGCCGACTTCAGGAGACACATCTCGAGAACTCCACAAGCATCGCACCATTCCCTTAGTTGTCATCGTGGTGACCGTAGCCCCAGATAGTCCTGTGTTATCTTCCATAGATTCACCAGTAGGCTCAGCAACCCAAGACATGCGCTCCCATCTGATCTTATCAATTCCATCTGGCCAGTAGTACTCCCATCCGGTGCAAATGGGCGTAATTACACGTATTGGTCCATTCACATCAAAAATTGCATTTAGACTCTCATCGGCCTGATCGGTCGTAGGCGGAAGCGTTGGGTTAGAGGCCGTTCCACACCACAATGAGCCTGATCTCAAAATTGAGGAAACTACCCAGCTTGCTTCAACTCTAGACTCGTCACCTCTGATATACCAGGCGCGCTTCATAGCCATAGCGTCCTCGTTGTTTCGATAGAATTCACGGTTGAAACCCCAAGTAAAGTGGTCAGGATCCCATGGCCTCCACCTCCTGCGGTGCATGAATCGAAACCTTGTCGCAATGTCTCTGGGATAGTGCCATTCATAATGGTCGCACAGGTAGACTTCGTCTGGAGCCATGCTTTTTCTTCTTCTGGTACGCCACTCATCAGATCTGGGAGTAAGGCTAGAATTTGGGTCGAAGAGCTCTTCAAAATTGTCCGGGGTGTATGGGAGAGGCCCATTCGGATCATCTGGGTACCACCAGTCTTCTTCACTGGGCTGGATAATTTAGTATGAGTTCCAACTATAGAGAGCTTTATCTCTTGCTGTGCCTGTTACTGAATAGTTTGGACTTGGCAACTGACAAACGGCACACTCTCATTTCAATCCACATTGCCAGATTGATATTGACTCACCTTCGTCTTGATCTTCACCCCTCCCGCGTATTCCCAGACGACTTTCATCAAGCCTTTCAACCCGCGGTCTCGAAGCTCGGCAAGCAGATCCCAGAAGAACTTCGCGTATAATTCCCCTCCCTTTCTCACCTTTCCATCTTTGCTTAACCAGACCCCATATTTGCTCTTCAATGCAGGGAACATGACCACTTTGCCTACTTGCCAGAGAACCCCTGATAAGAGCAGACCGTAAGGCGACAGCGCTGACTTACAGAGACGGCATCTGCAATTATTACCAAGCGACCAATCAACGCTGTCGATTACGCTTGACTCAGCTGGTAGCCAAGAGAAGATTTTATCGGTAGCTCGCGGTCCAGGGCTTGTGGAATGCTGGTGAGAGAGCATTGTTTTTCCGCAATCCAGAATTTCAGTCTGACTACGATATATGCTGGGCTGTTCTGTGAAATGATTGAGTCCCACCAGAAGTGATAGGTCGCCATTTAGCAGTGCTAATGTAAAGACACCTGCGCTAAGACTATCCATACGCTGTTGCAAATTTGTCGTGTCGATTCGGACTTGATAGTCACAAAGGTTCGCAATGATCGGCAGCCGGTCCGAACAAACTGCATTGCCCCGGTTACGCAGATATCTTACTGCCTCTGCAGCATTAATAATTATCCGGGAGTAAGGTTCTTTGGGATCAGCTTCTGCAGTAGCTCCGGGTTGAGGGTGAAGGAACCCGGGTCGAGAGTACTGGTAGTCGCCCGCTATGTCTCTCAATCGTCGTTTGAGGCCCGGTGAGACTATGGAGTCCTCATACTTAAGTCGAGGGTCCAAACTCAACATCAAAATGTGCAGACAATGTTTTAGGCCCCACTCCCACAAACAAATATCTCTTGTCACGTTAATGGGCCGAATTTTTGGGTCAATTCCAACATGAAGCCACAGCTGAGAAGCCAGTGAAGCTTCCTGGAGGATCCATGATCTACGGAACCAATCGTCGGCCATGAGAAGCTCGAGGCCCTCTGCCATTAAAGCACCATTACCTTACCTGATAGGAACCTTTCAGCCAACTTGAAGTCCATACTATCAACCTTCTGTGGAGATAGATCCAACTTAGATAGTTGATATATCAGCAAAATTGCTTTTAGCTGCTCTTCGGTCCTCACAGTGACACTCAAGAGGCCGCATACAAGCATTGCCTGCTGAAAAACCGTATCCATAGACTGTATCGCAATTTGTTTTTCATATTTGGCCTGCGGGTTCCTCTCGTTCTGATCAATACACTCTTGATCGATCCAGATGGCACGGATACCCTCCAGCGCCGCAAACTCTATAGCGCGTTGGAGGACTTTGTTTGGGGCTATGTTCGCTCGCGCTTCTCCTTTGGTGGTCACACAATAGAACTCGGGCTGCTCGTGGTTTTGAGTAGGCCAGCGATAGGACACGGCGAGGTAGTGTGTACAGCCTCGCATTTCCCTCTCCTCAGTGAGTCGAAGGCGACAGGTGGTGCTCTCCCCTGCGTCACATATCTGTGGAAAAAAGGACAATCTCTTACAGCAGGTACAGCTAGGCACTGGCGCTAGATGTTGACTCATTATATCTTCGCCGGCATACACTATGAATCGCAGGTCACAATCCGCTGCGGTTTTCCGCACATCGTCACGCTGTATTGCTAGTCGCGTGAAATAAAGCACTTGATCGTGCCAATCCTTCCTGGTCAAACGGCTGCCACAAGGTTCTGCTGTATCAAGGCGCATTGTAATTTGTTCCTCAGCGCAGAAATCCCTAAAGTTGTTCGGTCTAAAAGGGCGAATTACCCCTCTCATGTCAGCTATAGGCGTAAAGGATATCATCGATGGGAACAAATGGTCCGCGATCCAATGAAAGGGCCACATGCATTAGGCACCCAAGGCACCCGAATTTAGGTCCTTTTGCAGCCAGCACTCATGGAATCGTGTCTCAAAATCATCAGCTCATTCAGTCTTTCCATCTGATTTGTCGAAAAGATACATGTCGGTAGTTCTCGGTATACATCGCTCTCTTGAAACGCAAAGACGCCATTCCTACCAGGTATCCATGACAAAACACACACTAGAAGAGCAGCAAGTAGATGAGTGAGCTCCGTTCTCAACAGTAGTAGGATTTAGAAAATACGGAACTCCACCCAGCCTCTTCTATCAAATCAAACACGAAGGAAACCATGAGATACAGGAGTTGAGAGAATAAGAATGGGAACACATGTTCATTGCAACTGTACTATGTCAACCTCAGTGTCCTACGCGCAGGATCCCTCAAATGCACATCTGTATGCCGACCGCTGGAACACCCAAACAAAACCAAATACCACCAAGAACAAATTTCATCCAAGCGCCACGTATCCTCGGCCGTCAAACAAGTGCCACAAGCCGTTCGAGGTTGTTCGCGGTAGTGGAACGTTAATATGGGCCAGGGGGGTTGTAGGGCGTTCGAGCTAAGAGCTGGGTGGGGCAGGTCATCCCTATAAAGTCTTTAGGAGGTCAGCCAAAAGGCTGCCTCCAAGGTCACGCTCCGAACAATAAAAAATCTCATCGCTGTACACTAAAGATATTTGTCGTACTCAGAATCCCTTTGTATTGTCATCATCACCACCCTACCTTCAAAGGATAGCGAGTCGGGCAATGTTGGGTGATTCCAGCGTTCAGTGGCGGCTCGAAGGCTAGATGAAGGAGGGCCTCCGGGGGAGAAACCGAGATATGATGATCGAAAGAGCGTAAGCTCTTGCTTCAACATGCTGCACTAGGCATTATGCCAGTCGACTGAAGGCTGTCTTCTTTCTGATCTTGGATACAATTGAGATGATGGGAAGATGAAAAGGCCAGAAGATGAAAGAATCAGAAGTTTGGGGATGGGAAGATGAGAGAATGGGGGATGGAAAGAAGATGAGAGGGTGGGAAGAATTTGAGAAGACGACGAGATGGAGAGATGGCATGATAAAAGGTTTGGAAGACGAACTGGAAGGAAAGCATCAATCATGACGATCTACAGCCCGTTCATACCAAGAGGAAACGACAGCATAAATCAAATTGCAGGTATATCCCACCTGGATGGAAGCCACGGTGGAAATGGTCAAGGGAAAGCAGACAATGGCGATGCACCAGAGACTCCCCAGAGATTCAAGTTCTGTCCCTATCTAGCCAAGGTATTTTGCAACCGTGCCCAGCGCAGCAATTCCGTGTGCATGCCTACGATGTGGGAAAGTTGCCTACATGGGCACAATATACAGATAATATCTATGTTTTGGTCAACGTTCTGCAAGATGCAGACAGTGCAGTGGCCCCTGATTGTTTAAGGTTTGCGGATGAGATCAATGACTATTTGCTTCATTGTCTAAGGAATAGAAGTCGTCCCCCATCTTGGAACTATTGTATGTGGATATTAAAGAGTCATTTCCTAAAACGCGCTCGCTCGTTTTTTGTTTGTTCAACTCCTCTGGCCAAAATCTTGAAGTGCCAGCCCAGTACTTTCATCGTTGACGACTGATTATAATCATTGGTGTTGCAGGTTTCAATGTTTTCCCTGTTCTTTGTGTCTATTTTGCGTGGCGATATCTTCATTCTGGAAATGCCTATCATAGACACGTTGTTTTGAGTCATGTTTAAGTACAGTTTTGTAAAACACTAGCAGAGTCATAAACATGACCTTTATAACAAGACTGAAAGTTTTAAAAGAACAAACTATTTGTTTCGGGGGAGATTACGTATAAATACCTTCGCAATAGACCTCCACCTTCGACTAAAAAAATCCCCAAACTATCAACAACTTGATTACTGCACCTAATATACTCATCAACAATCACCAAAAGCAGATATAAGCCGACATTCTGTCCTCCAGGTTACTTCAACATCTCGCATCCCTCACAATCCAAGAACGACTAAATGGCTTGCACACAAACCTTCAGAAACTACGCCTGCGGCTGCCCCTGTGGAACCTCGGTGATCAGCCACGGCTCTGACTGCCCTGGTGCAACTTGCAGGCCGCGATACGTCAACGTTAGACTGCCTTATAGCTGCCCAGCTTGCAGTGGTTCTTAAAGTACCTGTTCCCAAGCTATACAGCCCACGTACTAAATACATCCAGACCAATCTCCAATCGTCCACACACAGACACAAACCACTTAAACTTTGCTTGATCAAATCGAAAGTCCAGAAGCCATCATGCCTTGTGAACAATACTACCAATGGGGCCCGAAATATGGCTTTGACGATCGAGCACGGTAGAGACTGCCCGGGTGAAGACCTTTGCAAGCCGAAACACGTGACTTGCATGCAATTTTCCGACGTCAACACCTGCGGCCATCTTTCGGGCACACCATTCACCAAGCATTGCTCAGGCTATCTAGGTCCGGATTGCAAGCCGAAAGAGATCAAGTCATATGCGCCTTCTGAGTGCTCTGATTGTATTGCTCAATACATTTACGGGATTTTTCATCCGTACGGTGATAAGAAGTAGGTTAACAACTTGATAAGCTTTACAATACTACTGGCACGCTGGCATGCCTCACTTAAATAGATAGAGTATCAACAGAGCTAGTCTCGAGAAAAGGAAAAAAAAAAGAAGAAGAAACTCTTTTGTTAGTGAACTTCGAACTGATCCTAGCTAGAAGTTTGTAGATATGTCTGTGTTTTCTTCTTCCGGTTCTTTCCTCCTCCCTTTTATGAAGCTCTTACCTAAATTGACTCAACTATTTACCAAGTGCAGGTTTACTGGTTCTGATAATATACGAGGAGTCGACAGGAGGCGAGACGACAGTTGTGCCAGCGAAATTCGGTCTTTATTCAGGACGATGCTAAGTTAAATACAATATCATCCTTTACTCCTTGTTACTCCAATGTATTTCGATAGCCGGAATTGGCAAGTGTGATTATTTTCTTTCATTCGAGGTAAATAACAAAGATATTCAAACAAACTCATCTCTAAGTTAATGACACTCACAGCGACTCAGCAAAAATAGCTTTCGCTCCAATATTATGTTGTAATCCAATACCGTGAAACACGCAATGTCATCAGGAAATCCAAGAGACCAAGCCTATCTGAGAGCGCTACAACATCATTTTGGCCAGGACCCACGATATAAATATGAAAAGAATGCCGGATCCGGTGCGCAGGGAGTCGCGTTTGTCTTCCGGGATACCCAGGTAAGTGAGCTTTCATGGTGCTTACCTGAAGAAAGGTAAAGTAGTAGAGCAATTGCTGAACCCGAGGATGAACCAACTAGGCAAACCCAGATGGTCATGAGCTATTTGTAGTAAAAACAGCTTTCAGGGAAACCCTCGAGTATGAAATAGACTGGCTAAAGGTAGCGTCACCCAACCTTCTCTTTCTCTTTTCTCTTCTCTGCGCATATACACAAAAGTCTAACCATTCCACACACAATCTCAGAGACTACAATGGGCAAAACACACCGTGACATTACTCACGTTGAAAAGCGACTACATCGAGGACCCAACGATGCCAGAAAACGACGGCGCCGGCAGTCCTAGCCATGCTGGTAGCAACAGCGACGCTGACGACTTAGCAAGACAACTCGACATCCTACTCGGCATGGATGATGACAACAATGTCAGTAGCGGTAACAGTACTAGATTATTGCGGATCAACGGCCCACTCGCAATCATGGAATATCTCGCGAACGGGACGTTTCAAGACTTTATAAATAAATATTACTGGGAACTGGACTACCCGAGTGCCGGGATGAGACCGTTGCCGAACCGAATCCTCTGGGCAATTTTCTTGTGTCGTAAGTCGATAATTTTAGGTGTTCGGTTTTTTCCATATGTATAGATGCCTACCTAGACAAGTAGACAACGTTGCGGGAAGAAGGGAAGAGCAGGGCTTTCACTTGCCTAGCTAAGTAACTGGCTATATACCTCCTTTGCTTACATATGTATAGTCACAAGAATGATCGTAGGATTCGCCTATCCGCCTAGCGCTCCCGATGTCAACGCCGACCCAAATGATCCCAGAAACCAGATACTGGAGACAACACCCGCAGTGACGGTGCCGAATGGTGCTAGCAGTATGGTCCATGGCGACTTTCACATGGGAAACTGTAAGTTGAACGTAACACCCACATGTACCTACCTAGATACCTACATGTATCTAACTATTACATTTCCCTCCTGCCTTGTCTCTACATCGTCGTTGTCGTGGTTTCAACTCAAGCTCTTCAGCTTTGCCTTCTACTTGTTCTGATTGTCACCAGAAAAATGGTGTTTAAAAGACAGAAGAGTCGGGCTAACGACTAATGTTCGATGTCTCTGGCAGTGATGTTCGGCAGTCTCGAGACCCCGCAACTAACTCCACCCGGCAGCGAGCACGACCGTATCCCCATCATGAAAGCCCTCGATTTCGGCTTCGCCCGGATCCTCACCATGGCCGAGGAGCCTGCTTTTCCGCCGCCGGCTTCGACAGGCCCGCCGGTGGATTTTGATCTTGTCATGAGACTTGCGGAGATCAAGAAAGCGGAGGAGGATTCGCTGTGAGCTTTTTTCCCTTCTTGACTCTCTCTCTCTCTCCTCTTTATAAGCCACTCTGTTAGAAATGGCGATAATGCGGCGATTATTTAGGTGCAAACCGGCTGGTTGTCTGGATACTGGCTGATGAGTAAGGGTTTAGGCCGCCGAATACACCGGATGATGGCAATTTCGGAACGGTCGATAATAAACGCAAGATAGCCCTGGTAAGTGCAAAAAAAGAGAGACCAAAGACAGAGAAGTCTCACTAGTTCCAAGTGATGGTCTCATTCATTGTTGTTCTACTCCCATCTCGTCTCGCGTCTCTCAAACTCCCAACTTACCTCTTCCCTCTCCCCTTCCTTCCTACTAACCTACTAACACCATAAATAGATCCTGACTAAACTCCTCCGACCAACCCGCCGCGTGTACACGACAAACCAAGCCCGCACCGAAATCCTCTCGCTCTTGGCCGGCATCCAACAACAACAAACCTCCTCCTCCTCCTCTTTCACAACCACCCCTTCATCATCTTTCCCAATACCTATCCTGCCCTCCACGATTCCCACCCCCACCACCGCCCTCACGCCCGAAGAAACACAAGTTGACCGGGATTTAATCTTCCTCCTGGCGCGCTGTCTGTCTACAGACCCCGCGTACCAGCCCCGACTCAGCAGGCTTCTGGAATTAGTGCTGGGATATGTGCGGACGAGGGCGGAACAATACTATAGTACCTATAATGGGGGAGCAGGAGCCGCGCGGGAGACGGATGTGGATATTGAGCGGGTTGTGCAGGCTTGTATTCTCGACGCGAGTGCGAGTGCTGATGATAATACCGGAGGGAACGAGGGGGTGTTTCGGGTTCTCTTTTAGGGTACATGGTTTATGTACATATGATATACTTACTTTGATCTACAAGTTAGACACATACTTACTTGCTTACTCGCATATATATTATGATTATTATCAAATTAGAGAATTTGGAACACCTACCTTCGAAAAGGAGGAGATGGGCATGTTATCTGTCCTGTCATATGAGGTGAGATATTTACCTTCGCTATTTATTCTCGAGGTTTTAAATCTATTATGGAATATCAGCAAGACCTCCTAACGCATTCACTGCTCAGATACCCTTCTGTGGTGTGTATGTCACAAGTGTACTTATTTCACAAATAGGTTCCTATGATAATTGCATTAAGTAGAAGTGAGGTGAAATAGTTGAGAAAAGCATCGATTCATGCCTGAATAAGCTTCAAATCATTTAACTCAAGCACGATGATCAAAACTGTCTAATAGAGTATGCACATGATCTATAGACTATTCGCACGTCACACTTACACCTTTATCCATTGGAGGTCGTGGTCCACATCCAGAATCCTAAGTCACCGTACGTTTGAAGGTCTATGAAAACAATGCTACTGTCAACCAATCATCTCACGTCATGAAGTATTCCAACATGAGCAGTAAATAGGGAGTGAATGTGCTTGCTGTTTTACATATTGCTGAGAACAGTGCTCGAGAGAGTTGAGCTGGAGAAGAGAATAGACACCCTTCACAACCCCACCCTCTCATCAACAGCCTCTAGCATTTTATAGACCTGCGCGCGCGTACTTGACATCGAAGCTCCAGCCCTGTGGGAGAATGCATCTGCATTAAAGCATTCCCATCAACATAGTGCCTCACCTTCACTTTTACCTCCCCGATCCCTCTCTCCATACCCAGTACACCCCATATGGACCACCGACATGGAAAACACGTCGAGTGACCATAATCTGTGCGATGTAGAAGAAAGATGGCGCGATAAAAGACGACCTAGCCATCGTACTCACACTCCTCAGTCCATCATATTCGCCACCCAAGGAAAACCCAGCCCGAATAAGTAAGTAGGAATAGTCAACCGGTAGCCGTTATTGCACGTCGAAATGATAGATAGCCAAATTAGTCGAATCTGAATGGCGCTCAAGCCTCGATAGCCTTGCTCTTCTTCTTCTGTTCGACCTTGAGGAGTAGGGCACGGTTGATATGAGGTAGAACACCACCGAAGGCAATGGTGGCACGGATAAGGGTGTCAAGTTCTTCGTCACCGCGGATGGCGAGCTGGAGGTGGCGGGGGGTGATACGCTTGACCTTGAGGTCCTTGGCGGCGTTCTGTAAAGATAAGAGTCAGCGTCACAGGGCTTTGTAGTGGGTTGTGGCACGGGTTTGTGCACAAAGGCAAAAGAGAGGGAGGGTCAAAGGTGGCAAAGGGAGAAGGGAGAGAATATGACTCACTCCTGCGAGTTCCAGGACTTCAGCAGTCAGATACTCGAGCACGGCAGTAACATAGACGGCGGCCTTGGCGCCAACGCGCATCTTGTTCTGGGTGTTGTTCTTGAGGAAACGCTTGACACGACCGCAGGGGAACTAGATAAAGGTTAGACGCGTTAGTACTTGATCATCCATAGATGGAAAAGCATGTAGACAGAATATCCGGTCAGAAAAGCAATGCGCTGGCGATGCAGTTCGGGTGGGATGTGCTGATGATGTGTCGTCAGGGCCGGACATGGCGTTCCCCAGCCCCCCGATTTTGGTGGGTGTGTCGTGTCGCAAGAGCGATCGAGGGCGAGGCAAAGCAGCTGATGTCGAAAAAATAGAGCATATAGTATTATAAAGTGGTGATATATCGATGACAACGCGCTGTTTCGTGAAGAGAAGTGGCGCAGAGGGTTGATGTTGATCGATGCTGTCGGATTGCGCGTGTATCATCGTGAGGCGAGGGGCATCCAGGATAGGATGAGATTCGTAGTGCAGTATCGGCGATGAAGTCCCAAAAAGATGATGAAAAAAAAATAAAAAATTGATGCATTGCAAGTCACGATACAAAAGTTTATCTTACCTGAAGACCAGCACGAGCAGAATGGCTCTGTTGCTTTTTGGGGCCATCAACAGCGGTCTTACCGCCAGAGCTCTTTCCACCAGATGATTTGCCTTTGCCGCCAGCCATTGTAGTAAATTATGATATGATCGTTTGGGACAGATGCAAATGCACAGATAGTAAAATCGAATAATCGAGTTGGGTCAATAAAGAGTTGAATCGATGCAATGTAGTTATTGTTGTTGTGTTGTTGTTGTTGTTGTTGTTGAGAAAGGGTCGTCTCGATGTTTGCGCGCGTGAAAATTGTTTTGTTGTTGTGTTTTGGGGAACGGCAGGAGTCGTATGCTGGAGGTGAGCTGCTCTTGCTTCGGTGATGGGGTGATGCGATTGCTCCTGCTACCGTGCCTGGCTGCAAGCTTTTTAGGCGTCCATGGCTGCTTATTGGGTGCCTGTAATCAAGGTCGGTAGGCTCTGCTCAGCACTGGATCCTGGCCTGGAACTACCTGTTCAAAAAGAAAGCGCCTGAGAGTCATACGTAACCCCGCAAAAATGACGCTAGACCGATTGCGGCGATAGCGGTAAAATATCGGCTGTAGTCAGTTGCTGCTATGGGAGGAGATGCATGAATGATGGCTTAACGATGCTGCTGCCAGCCAGGTCTCAGAGCCAGAGGCGGCTGGAAACAATATTGAATGGTCTGGAAGGAGTATACCCACCATGAATTCTCTTTTCATGAGTCTTGGGGTCTCAAGAGGTTCGAGATATGAACTTACCGCCCTGTCAACCTACCTCTTAGGCAGGCTCACGGCTCAACTGACCAGCTTGAGCAGGGCCGACGGCAACGGTTGCGACATTGCCTGTTAGGCTTCCGTGTCTCATTCAAATGAGACTTCTCTGGAAAGCACAGTTCTTAATCCAGATAGCCCTATCGAGTGGGAAGAGTGGTATATCCAGTCTCTGGACATGTTATCAATCGAGTTGTTCTAGCATGTTGAGGTCCTTTCTGCCAACTCCAGATTCCATCAGGTGATCAGGGCCCATTCGTGTGGCGTGGCGCTCCGACCCAGATGCGGTGGGGTCGGCATCTCGGTAGTGGCTAGTGTCCGCCCGCCTCCAATAGAGATCCCCACTCCACGTGCTCCAATGACATATCCCTCATCCCGTCAACTGGAACCTTGAGTCTCATCAAGTTCCCTCTTCTATGTGACATGTCTATGTCCACCTCCCAAGATTGTTCTGGCTGCCATTCTAATTGTGATTAGTACTGTAGGTATTGCTGTGCCTGGCAGCTTTGTCATGCATTGCGATCTGATAGTATTTGGTCCGCAACTTCCCAGACGGAGAAGAAGTGAGAGATTCGTGCCGTCTCTGAGTCGCATTCTCGGAAAATCGACTCTAAAAAGCTCGGCGGCTTGATATTATGTCATTCTAGGAGTAATTTCTCCTCGGGAGTTGGCGTCAACCCCTTCAAGTTGTATTCATCGGGAGATATGCCAACCGAACTCACCCATGACGTAGCGGCTTAGGCGAATGAATGGGTGGTTCGTAATGCCAAGATTGAATACAAACAGCGCTTACATATCCGTGCGCACTCTCAGATAATCTCGTGTAACGGTTTTAATCAGAAACCATGAGGAATCAAGTCATACTCTGTTTCGGAAACAAGAAAAAAGCTGACTTCTATGTAAAGCGTCCTCAGGACGTGGTGATATGATCGGCGCAACTTATCACCGTCAAACCATTACCTCACCTGATCTCACCATCTCTTGAATGATGAATCTCTACCTAAGCCCAGCAGATCTGATCCTCAAAAAAACATCCTTCTCGATTCTTATGTCCTAAAATGTAGAGCTTTCGGTGTGCGCAAGCACGTACCCTGTAAGACAAGCGGCCGACCGCCTCCCATCATGCCCAATGAGGGTGGTTAGGTAGCGTCGTACGTCGATCATCACACGCTTGTGGACTGGGTCGATGGCTTGAACACGAACTTTTATGGTCGCATTGCATCCACTTTTACTGCAATTGGTTCCGTCTGTTCCTATACAAACTAATAGTGTTAGGTCGAAGGGAATGACGATGGGAATAAAAACGAGTCAGGTTGGACGTATATAAAACCTCTTGTTTCAGCCTCCCTTCTCCAGCCAGCAATCTCATCACTCACTGCCTGGGCACTAACGACTCGCCCATACCTCAAGGCGAATTCAAAGAACAATTTGAAGCTAGGACCATTTTTCACAATTCAACCTTTGGCACGACTTCTTGAAGGATTTATTCTAGCCAATTCTCAGAAAATGAAGTCCCTCATCGCCACCGCACTGGCCCTGTCTACGGGAGTGCTAGCTTCGAGCAGCACATGCCCCTTCAACTACCCAGCCGAAATCAACACCACAGATAGCGGCAACGGTCTAGTCTGGACAATCGCCTCTACCAACCCGGTGACCAACAACCGTGCAATCCAGCTGCGCACCAACCCCAATATTGACGGCGCGTTCTACGTCGGCCTAGACGCCAGCTCCTCTGTGCTTCTCGGCAACCTCGCGGATGGCGCCATAAAGTCACAAGCTCGGGACGAGTATAACCAGTTATACGACCTAGGACCGACGGGTTACTTGAGTGAGAGAACGGAAATCAACGGCACGACCGAGTATATCTTCGGTTTTGCTAACGCGACGGTTGTTGGGGCGGGGGGCACCACTAAGCAAGTCGATACGAATTGGACTATGATTGCGCCCGATAACACGGGGACTTATGGGCTGTATCATGATGAGGGTGATGGTGTTGTTAATGGGTTTATTTTGTGTGAGGCGGACTTTGATACTGCGCCGGGACCCTGGTATGTCCTGCTCTATTACGTTTATGAGTCGGAGCCGGCGAATTTGCCCGGGTGCGAGTTTGTGGGTGTTAGGTCTACGGTTGCGCCTGATATTTTGAACGGGGAGTGTGAGATTGCTGGGTATACTGCCTAGGGAAGGGATGGAGATTGAGATGGGAGGATGTATGATGCATTAGTTACTCGGTCTACTTGAAAGCTAGGTAATAAGGCCCTTCGGCAGTATCAAGCGATGACTTCCCAACTTCTTTTTAGGTAGCTAGAATGACGGCACGATATTGAGTGATTGGTGCGGGAGTCTGTTTGAACACCAACTCGGAACGGCTGCCTCCTGCCCCGTGACAAACCTAACGCACCGCCATTGAAGCTGAGCTGTTGAACAACAATAGCAATCAGTCTTATCTAAATCTTTTACGCACACCGTTTCTTGCTCTGTACCCTTAGTCACAGGAATGGAAGAGGGCAAGGATGCCATCATGAGACGACAAACTGACGCCAAAAAGGCTGGCAAGGAGAGCGTAGAGAAAAATCTCGAGGATAAAAAATACACATGGCCAGTGGCTTAAGGTATCGAAGCACGGCGCCAGATGGTATCATTTCTTGAAATTTCTGAACGATTTCCTGCAGATACGTACCTATAGGGCATACAGACAACCCGAAGCACACCAGCTTTTATTGTACATGTATTTTCGCTATTCTGCTAGTCCGAAGTGGTGAAACGTAGGCATAAGTTCTTGCCTCTTCAAAGTAGTCCGGATAACCAACTCTTACTGGACGGATTATCATTCCGTGTCCAGGACGGGAAGGTTCTTGATACTAATGCGATATACGGAATGAAATGGGGTAGCTGAGCACCATCTATGTACTCCAAATACGGCAAGTTCTGGTGTAGTCTACGGGTTACCTACCTCATATACTTACGTATGGGACGGATGTACGGTCAGACAAGGGTGCGTGCGTGCGCGTGTATGTATGCTATGTATGTATGTAGGTGCATATGTACTCCGTATGCCAACCTGCAGGTCGCCTCTCCGGTTTCTGTTCTGTCAAACGCGCCACGGCCAAAGACAGTACAGTATCTCTCTTTTCGATCTTTCTTGCATCCGCATCTGCATCTCTCGGATAGATGAAGTCTCTAGATCGGTACCTACCCGAGGAGAATGTATGGATATTAGGGACAGTTCGATACATGTCGTTTGTATCATGGACTGAGTTGACAGAGCGGGTCTCACAGCGCAAACTGCGGACATGTATCCTTGCCTATGTAAGGCTATATTACCTTGGTTATCTCAATGTAGTGTTTGGTCTCACTGGCAATAATTCAAGGAGCGGCCGCTGCCCGCCCTAGCCGAACACTATGAGTTCCGCTCACTAGTCGGTAGTTGTCAGATCAACCGATGTGCATACCCGTATGACGATAAGGTGAGTAAATAGATAGTAAGGAGGCAGGCGCATATGTCTCACCGCGAACCTGCATGTCTCTGATCTCGAATACGGGAAATCGTACTCGGTATCTGCTTTCAAAACACGAGAAAGCTGGCTTCTTCTTTCGACAAACTTTCCGTGGTGGTGGTTGCTCGAAGTCAACAAACGGATGATAAGTCTGCAGCTTGGCTTGAACTTTGACTTACCTCTGATGACGCCGCCAGGTATCACTTGTCCGTCGGCGCATGCATGACACACACACATGCAGATGCACGTAAAAGTGGTGGGAGACTGAGACATAGCGATGGTAGTATACCGATTGGACGATCTAGATTGCGGCGTCCGTGACACAGCAGCACAGAATGAAGTTAACAACAACATCGACTGCTCCCTCCGCAGGATCGTGTCTTCGGGTTAGCAAAGCTGGTATTCTGTCGTTTTCGGGACATGGTGGGATGGAAGCTGAAGCCTGAAGTTCAAAAAAAAAAAAAAAAAAAAAAAAAAAATAAAATAAAAAATTACAATAAGTATATGCGCGCGCGCGTGTGTGCAGGCAGGTATCAAATAGTTCCACGGCTAGAAAGCTCTTAGCCATATGATCCGGCGATATCTGGCGGTTTGACGCTGGACAGACAAATTGAACAATTTGTCGATTTGATGACTCATTCCGATAGGTCGAAGCTGAAACTGGTTTCTCCTCGCATTCCGTCTCTTTCTCTGTATGTGCACCCCTTTTGTGTATGTGTGTTGTGTCGTCACAAAGGTACATGGGGTGAATGCGGCAAATGCCCACGTGCGGAAGCTCTTGAGAGACGATATGTAATTTTGCAGCGAGAGACATTTCAGGTGAGGATCAAAGCCGACTAATTACGTCCTGCCGGCGGTCGAGGCCCGAGACATGTCGCCGAACTCTCAGACTCGGCAAAGGGGCAGAGAAGAAGAGCTGCTCATATCGTCTCGCACATTTCGTTTTCTCTCTGTGACTCTGTTCAGTCGTGTCGAAAAAGGGGTTCAATTCAAAGTGGATTTCGTCCAGTTGGGAATAGTAGGTAGTTATTTGCCGGTTGCGAGCGGTCAGCGGTAGAGAGGAAATTACCATATGGCGGTGCCCCGTTCCGTCATAAACCCCTATATGAAGCCTTTCCGAGATGGAATATTTATTTGGCTCTCAACTTCTCGTACTGTTATGTCTTTTGTGGTCGGTTGGCAGATCGTGAGATTTGACCAGTGTCCCATTGGATCTAGGCAGGGCTCTCTGCCTGAAATTCGTCGGGGTAGAGGGGAGTGCCGGCCGAGGGTGAGATGTCGTATTGACGCCAAGCCGTTTCTATCTCTCTCCACCACAGACTCGACACTGTGCATTTTGTATGGGTGACTTTTATGTCTTTTTTCACTCACTGGATTTTGGCATCAGAGCTGTTTAAATCAGTTGGTGAAATGGTATGCAAGAGACTTTGATGGCGCTTGCCGCGCATTAGGCACCACCCCACGATCCAGGCCATTTCCAACAAACTTGCCATCCATAAAACCCCTACCCAGTCACGCCAATAACTCAACAGCGATGGCCTAGCGTTCCTGGATAATTGGAGCTTCGTCCACTGGGTCGCGTTTCTGGTCGAGCCCACATGGCTTTTCTGGCCCTTCCGTCCTGTTGGTTTTTAATTTCCCGGTAGGAATCTTGCCTAGGTTGGCATAGGTATATTTTTTCCCCATCATCAACTCCTTATCATGACTTCATTATAATCTATGGATTGCTTTTCCAAAGGAATGAGTTGATGACGCAAATGCTTACCGGTACTTAACGTCGTGGGTAAGATACTTTGGAAATATTGTTATTACAGTCGATACTCCTGTTACAGCATGCGATTTGGGTACCAATTTTTGTATGCACTATCGGATTTTATACCTTATGGAGGTCGATTACTAAGCCCTATCATAGGCCTTCTTAAGTTATTTTCAGCTGCCAACGAGCTGCCGTACGAACTACCTTTTTTAATAAACTGAGTATATAAATTATAGCTAATTGTTAAGCTTAAAATATATACTTATTATACCTAAAATTAGTAATATTATATTCTCGTTTACCAAAATCTAACCCTTACAAGTGCATTTTCTGTTAGAATATATATAACATATATAATATATTGTAAAGGATAATTTTTCTATACTACAAGATAAAAGCGGATCGAAAAAATACATGCTTTATCCTCAAATATGCAATAGGGGGTGCATGTACTAACAGGGGTATCGACTGTATTAGGTGTCTTTATCCCTATTTGTATGATCGGGTTTGGCTGGTGGCAGATCCAGAAGATCAGTATTGGGCGTGGGCTCACTCCTCGCCAAGCGAGGAGCACGCATCACTCGTATCTGATGAAAAGCCCACCCGGCGTGATTGCGTTGCCACTTACATACTTCCGTATGTGCATTGTTACCAATCGTTTCCATGAAACGAGGCTGAGGAGTCAACCGATAGAGGCGAATCTGTTATCCGTAGGACAGGATCTGCTCCAGATCAACATTTAGGGCGTATTGTTTGTCAGCAGTCGAGACCAATAACGGAGCACAGGGGGCCAGAACAGCCTTGTTTTCTCAGCTTTGTAAGTTCGATCGATGGCTTCTTGTGGCGGAAAGAGCCGCCCCGTCTGCAAGTGGTTGATGTCACCCGTTGCCGTCAACGCTATGCTAGATATACTTTTTTGCTAGTAGTATGATGTGGTATGTCCGAAAATAATAGATACATGTACCTGTGATGGTGCTGGCAGCTAATAGGGGCAAGGGGTTAAGTCGATCACGGTGAAGGGATAGTCCAATATCACCTTTCGACGGAGCTCGAGTTAAATCGATCAAAGACGGCGATGGTTCTCTGCTTGATTATGAAGGTGTGATTGAATACTTTATCACGCAGTAACAACTAACGTGTTGGTTGAGGCTTATACAGTACGACTGACGAATAAATGTTTATGGGAGATGTTGGAATACCTGGCGCTTTTGTCAGGATGTTTTGGGAAGCGTTCTACAGGAATACAGTGCATGATTACTGATGAAACATCCCTCCAACTCGTACCTATGATTCAATTCCTGCCTAACCTACCTGATATTCAGACTCTTCTCTCCAACGACTCAAGAAGTAACGGAAGTGCTGATGCGGTCACCTTAGCTTTACATTCAGTTTTTGGTTGTCTTATCTTCCCATCTATTCCGCGTCGTTGTCTTTTTTACTTTCTGACTATCCATGGAGATAAAAAGCGAGATTTGTTATTTTGTGTCCCTGAAAGTCGTACCTAAATGCCAATGAAGTGGGGCGTTGAACGGTTGGTTCAAACGCCGACATTCCAGAGGCGTTCTTGGGTTTACCCTCTCGTACTTCAAATGTATCTGCTTTCCCATGGCTCAGACAACGATTCCGAGATAGAAGGAGAAGTTTATTGAGATGACATAACCTTAGTGAATACTCACATGACCATCACGAGACCTCAGACAGCTGTCAAAATGTGATTACGAGTATTGATTGAACCATGCGTGAGGTGAAGTGGGCACCGGGTTGGTGTACCCGGCCGCGCGAACTTGAATTTGCCTACGTCGTAAGCTCAAAGCAGCTGTCCCCTAATAATAACAATCGAATGCTCTAAAACTATCCGCACTGACGTAGGGAAATATTTATGTTTATTATTGCTCTGAATTACATGCATGACTTACAGACAGCCCATGACTCGAGCCTAACCAACCAAACAATTGCCACAAACTGTTACTACAACCTTTACGACGATGTTTTTGCACACTGTTTCGAGGTCCGTGTCTGGATTGGCCCCCCTTTCTGAGTGCTGAGAGCTGGGTAGTACGAAACTAAACGGTGGCCAAGCCGGAAAGAGGACTAATGAGGTGAGGGGAACGGGAAAGGCCAGGCGGGAAATCAAGAAAAGCAAAGAAGAAAATTTATCTATTGAGGATGGATGTATGAAGTATAACTAACATGTATTGTGTATGTAATTATACTTGGACTTGTAATAAACAGGCTGCTATCTCTACGGACTACATAATCCTAGTCGCAGGCTATGTACAAGGAGCGAGCCGGCCACCCGTCCGTCCAGCCCGCTATTCCAAAGAAACCGTAATAATAATTTTTTTTCCCTCCCTCCCACTCACACTCTCCCTCTCTTTCCCTTTTCTGCTGTGTAGCCCTGCCTACTCGAATTTCTTCTCCACCAAGAAAGGGCCAGGACTCATCAGACCTTGAGAGCGAACGAGAAACACTGTGACAGAGAGTATGAACTAGATTTTCTCTCTTTTGTGTTGTGTCTCCCTCTTCACCACCCATTTCTCCTTTCATTTTATCTTTTCGTCCCATCATACACCATACATCATCACGGACCTATTACTATCTCGAGGTATCCCGGGGACAGGTACCTCACATTGCTTGAATTGAATTTTACTGGTCCCTTCACCCTATCCATTCCATCTCATCCCATCTCATTGGTGTGCGAAAGAGGAGGGTACTCTGACCTTGGAGCTGGGCTTGTGATCCGCGAACGGCGGCGTGATACACCTTCCTGCATCTGACCGCCCAACCAATCCTGCCTGACCCAACCCAGCCCAGCCCAGCCAGAACAGCCAGCCAACCAACCAACCAACCAGCCCTCTGCAACCTCCATCCCACCAACCTCGCCGCCCCATCCACCTTACTCCCTCTTACCCTTTTGCTGCTGCGTGCGCGACACCATCAACGGGCCTCTTTCGACGTCGCTGAGAAAATCATCTTCGTCGGGGGCGCTTTGCTGTCCTCGATTTCTTTGGGTCATCTTTACTCGGCCTATTTGCCGTCGTAGTCGTGTCGTCGCATATTGCCACCATCATCTTAGCTGACGGGGCGAATACGCTACTTTGAAAACATTTCCCCTCTTCCTTCCTCCTCATCCTTGTTCTCAACTTTATCCTCCTAACGTCACTATCCATACAGGGGAACGCAGTCTGCTGCCCGTCTGCAGCTGCTGCATCCGCCTACGTCACTGACCGGCCCAACGAACATGAACCAACAAAGCGACATGTACTATGATTACCCATCGTCCGCAACGCGGTCTCCAAACACCATGAGGCAGGGCTATGCGACTGTAGGCCTGCACTCAGGTCTCGCGGGAAGCCGCTTGGCCCAGCGCCCCGGAGAGTCCCAGCCTCAACTCCCCGGAGGCTACGGCCATGACGACCGCCTCAGCAGTGCCCACTACGAAACCGTCGGCCGGTTCGATCGCATTCCTCCTAGCAGCATGCATTCACCTTACATGACCGAGAACAGCCAGACTTGGGGTTATAATGGTGGTATAGCCACCATGAACGGTCCGCTCAACGGCAACAACCGGTTAGGTGGGAGAGGTGTCAATAGGCGCGCTGCTCTGCCATCCGTAAGTCTTGTCTTACCCCGCTAAAGCAGGCCATTCTTTCCTGACAATCGCACTAATCACTTCACGGCAGACCTGGACTGAGCAGCCTTCCGTTGGGATGTCTTCTATGTCCCAGATGTACGATCCCAGCATGGGCATGAACGGCAGTGAACATGATCTGATATCGGGTGTGGCCGCTGATGCGCGCAACATGATGAACACACCAGGCTCCGCCGATGAACAGCTCATTCCCACCGCCATCGTCATCAAAAACATCCAATTCCAGTGCAGGAAGGAGATTCTTCAGGGTCTTATGGTGTCTATGCATCTTCCGCAGCCGTATGCATTCAACTACCACTTCGACAAGGGCGTTTTCAGAGGTCTGGCATTTGCCAATTTTTCCACAGCTGAAGATACCGCTCTCGTGATCCAGAAGATGAACGGATTGGAGGTCATGGGCCGGAAGCTGCGTGTCGAATACAAGAAGATGCTGCCTCAGGACGAACGCGACCGCATCGACCGAGAGAAACGAGAGAAGCGTGGCCAACTTGAGGAGCAACACCGTGCCCCTCTTCCCATGTCTCAACAAAGCGCTCTTCAGGCTCTCGGTGTCACCGTTAGGCAGCAGTCCAGTAACTCCCCTTTGCGTGCGTTCTGCGTCATTATGGTTTTTTATTCTTATTTTGCCTGTTACTAATAGCTGATCTTGCAAGTAGGTGATGTTGATCTCAATGATCCCGCAACCCTCGAATTTTACACGCAACTCACCTTGTTCAAGAACGACCCGAGCCGCGAGGTTCACATTTTCCCTCCCGATGTCGCCCCCGAGCAGCGCCGACAAATTCACATTTTGGCACACAACATGGGCCTCGAGCACCGGTCCGTGGGCGAGGCAGATCGCAGGCAGATTCAGATTATGAAACGCCCTCAGAACTCACCACCAGTGCACCACGGCCAGCTGCCCAACAATGTTTCATGGGATGATCACAAGCGGGGACTAAGCCGCTCGGCCACCTTCGACTTGACTAACCCCCGGATTGACCCCGGTGCATATCGCACCCAACGCCGACAGGGTCCTACTCTTGAACTGCCTAGCGGTAGCCCCGACACTGCAACACCAAACAACCTGCGTGCTGCCAAGAGCTTTGCGGACTTGCGTATGAACAGCCCCAGTCCGGCACAGTCTCAGTCAAGCTATCTAAACGGTCTTGGAAGTCGATATGGCGATTTCTCCCAGACCTCCCTAACCACACCACCAAACCTGACCCCAACCACAGCTCAGAATGCTGCCGCAAGCACCGATACTCTGCTTTCCAATATGGGTGGCTTGACTCTGGGCTTCGATTCAAATGGCACTCACATGCGGGGCAGCCAAAACCCCGGCGCTATAGGTAGCCAACGACCTGGTGCTAATGGAACTGGGAACCGAAACGCCCCGGAGCGACAACCCCGTGGACCGGAATGGGGAGAGCCCAACCAAGGATTCAGCGGACGTACCCGTGGTCATATGCAGAGAAGCAGTGGTCAGCCCTCCCAGTCTTATATCGCCCTCAAGGCAGCTCTCCGTGCTAATGCTTCTGTCTTATAGACTCATCGGATGCAGGACGCACCTCGAGAAGCTCTCGATATCATTGAGCTTCCTGATACTTTGCCGAACTTGCTCCCTCAATCCGCTGTAGGCCTCGAGCTCTAACATCTAAACAATGAACTCGACGAGAGACGATTTATGATATAGATTACAGCCGATTCGGTGGACGACTCCGCCCCTCGCCACTTATCTCATCTCCACCGCCTCGGTTTGACGAAACATCCTTTGATTACATGTGTTACTGCTCAGTTTAAACATGATACGATCTTATAATATGATATATAAACCGCGGAGTTTGCTTCTTATTTTTTTTTCTTCATCAATCTTGTTATCTATGGCAGAGTTGCACCAACATGAACGAAAGGGGGTCGCAGATGGAAACAAAGCAGTCGCACTGCAACATGACGGGCGAGACGGAACTTATTACGTTCGAACAGTCTCATGCAACTTATTCTCTCTGATGACGACAATCAAACGAACCATCTCTGGATACAAGATACAGAAATCATGGGCGACCATTTACGGCATAACGATTCCCAATTCCTATACCCTCTAGGGCGTCTTCGACCGCTTCTGCTACTCTCTCTAATGGGCTGTAAGGAGGGGTCTAAAGACCTCTTTGACGATGGTTACGCTGTTATGACGCATATCGGCATCATTTTAACGACGGCAGAAGCGACGCTAGCCGGTCAGAGTTTGACTGAGTGCATCCCTACTAATAGACTGTTCCCAATGGAGAACAGAACATGGGATTGTCAATCAACAATGACATTGCTGTGTCGAGCGCTTGGACATGAAGCACGAGACGATGAGGCTGCGAAGAAATGTTAAGCGGAGCTGAACTTTTATTTATTGTGGCTGAGTATTGCCTAATGGCAGCCAGCACGAGCGTAGTGGTGCGAAATACGAGGGAGGGAGAGAGGCGAGAAGAACCGGGATTTAATTTCCCGGTCGGATGCTTCCCTTTGATTTGTGCGATTGACTGCGGAGAGGGTGGTTTTCTCTGTTATGGGTCTGGATCTGTGTACCATTACGCATCCGTCTACTCCGGCGTGTCGAATGTCATGGTGGAATACACGCAGGCCTCTTTGCATTTCATGGCGAAAGGGTTTGTGATGGGATCTTAGATAGAGAAAGAAATCCTCGCTTCTCCAGCAACGTGCTCTAGCAATATAAAAGTACTTTGATCATTTAAATACCCAATTACGAGCGACTTTTCGCGTTTGCAAGTGCCCCACGTTCTGAACTGGCATAGTAAAATAAATAGCGTCTGTCATGTTTAGTGAAGCTTGAAACTCGAAATTATATAGAAAGTTCAGTCACAGCTGTTCATCAAACATAAAAGAGTTTGGCAGTTTCTTGTAGGTATAAATCAGATCGGGTTCATTGTTTTGCAGGTATATTGACATATACACGTGATTCTAGAATAGAGAATGTCCAAGTAGTCTAGGAAATCCAACAACACCAAGTTCATGTCCATGTTGCAAGCCCAGGCTGTCAGTACTCGACTATCAGTTCACATTGCCCCCCTCCTTGTTCCCCACACTGCTCTACGCATCCTCAGCACTTGACCAGGCGATACCTTCAAGCAGGACCAACACGCCACCGAACGAGTTCCCCGCCACATGTCATTACACCGTCGACGCCAGCACTAGTACTACTGCCTGCATTGTTCGAGTCAGCGTCACTACTACTGGCAAGAGCAGTGATGACGGGCTGTAGGATCCCGGCGGCGAAGTCGGCGCTGGACATGTAGATCTGGTCGCTTGAGGCTTCGATTTCGGGCTGCAGTTGAAGGGCGCAGGAGGTAGAAGAGGACGAAGCCGATAGGAAAGTGTTGAAAGCGCTCGTGCTGTAGTTTGCTAGGAAGTAATCCCCTGGGTTTGACTGGATGGAGGAGAGGAGGGTTGAGCAGGATGACAGCCAGGTGGACTGCTCTTCTGGATCTGATGACGACGAGGTCGCATAGGTATCCCCGGTTGTGGACGCTACTGTGGACACGATGGTGCTGTTGACGCAGTAGTCGGATGACGGGTCGGTCGTACTGAAGAACCAGGCCCAGCAGAGGGGTGGGTTGTCGGGGGTTGTGGAGAGGTTGTAGATTTGGCAGACTTGGGTTGATGGTTCTTCTGTTGACACACTTGTTGCTGATGGGGATGACTTGACTGAGCGAGTGTCCTGAGGTAAGGATCTGGATTTGGCGCAGGGCTTGCCTTGGACAAGGCTTGTGGCTGAGAGGAGGATGAGAAGGAGGATTGAGTGGAGGGGCTGGGAGCTGGTTGATGTGTAGAGGTGCATCTTGGGTGAGATGGATATTGTGACTCGGTAGGCTACAGGGTGATGATCGATATACAGATGTGCAAGTTTGACTCCAGTCGTAGTGGTAGGCTACTCTTCTCGTGAGTATGAGGAGTTAAGCAATGTATCGCCTGAGTACTAAGTATCGATGAGGTCTTCAGAGCATGCTCAAGAACGAGTGATGGAGGAAGCGCCGACCAGCCTTGAGCCTCTCTTCTAGCCACGGAGGTAGTGGGCAGGCAGGTATCTACTCGCCTCTTATATTCATCAGGTAATCCAGACCCTCGTCACCTTCGTCAATGTGTAAGCGACATGACTGCTTGTGTATCTGCATGAGAATGAGAGTGTCAAAATGCAATAATGAAGAGCTGGTAAGAATTCCAATCTCCGCAGCCGCGGGCGATCCCCTTTTCACATGCATACAGCACAATGCATGTATGATGGGTGTGTGGTCTGTATGCAAGTCCCGAAGCACTCATAGTTCTGGACCTTTATCCTTGTCCTTCTTCGGCCGACCTAATTTGGGAGCATCCTTAACATACTCATCACGAATGATTCCAGGCGTCTTCATATCATACCCACGTTCAATGGCCCTATCCAGCATTCCATTCACTGTTCGGGGAGAGATGCCGGTGATTTGTTGGATCTGATCATTGGAGTATTGACCGGAAGCTTTCAAGAATACGGCTACAGCCCTGGTAGCTATGTCGTACTTAGGCATGAGTAAGTGGTGGGACGGGAGAGTGAAAAGGGTATTGATGTGTTTTTTTGTCTGGTTGTGATGATGATGAGAATGTGGTGAGGTGAGGTTGAGATGGGAAAGATAAGGTACCCAATGGCGACGATGCCTGCGATGGAAGTTGGAGGAAATGTACCCAATCAGCGCCGTTCTCGGGGCGGTTGCGGCGTCGGGCGGTTAGCATCTCCAAACCCCGGGCAGCACCCTGACTGGCCAGGGGCAGTGGTTGGTTCGTTGGCTCGGGCCCCCTTGCGAATGTGCACCGCTTCACTGACGGATACAGAAAGTCAACAGGTGCTTGCAGTGCAGGCGTTGAATAGTCATTGATAACACCTGGATTTATAGATATATTCATAGAAGTTTATTGAGTTCTGAAACAGCTCGCGCCAACAACGCATGTAATTCACCATCCTGCATTTTGTTTGGTAAAATCATAACGGACTCCTTACACATCATTTCTAAATCTCTCATATTTTTCGGGAATGAGTCATCTACATGCTTGAGAAGTTAGGCGTTAGTAATGTCCATAATAGATCGGCTGGAGGACTATGTTTTCTCTAATAGTTATATTAAGCAAACTGTTGAATTGTCAGCTCCTCAGACGGACAATTCTGACATGAAGAAGTCTTTGCAGGGTGGAAAGAAGTATGTTCCGGTATTTCTCTTAAAGACCATTAATCATTATATCTATTCACTTAATTTCCTTCACTTGTGATCATCACGTCATCACGGCAGCATTACGAAACACCTGCACGCCCACGCGCGAATCGGAGCCCTTCGATTTCGCCGTGCCCATCTCGCCAAACCCATACTCAAGCCCAAGCATTGTAACCCTCTCATCCCGCTCCTTCTTGTCCAGCACGCTTAAGCCCAATCCCGTAAACTGATGCATTATAGGTGACCTGCACACATAATACATAGCGCCGACTATACTTCTGGGATCAACGGGCATATGCGGCCAGCGCATACAGAAAGATCCGAGGACTAGCAGCACCATGTACGAAAGGATTGTTACGGACATCCAGATGCTTAACTGCGACACTAGCAACGTCTCTGCGACTTGATACGGCACGGTGCTCAGGAAGAGACCCAGGAACTCGGACAGGAGTGAGGCAAGCCCTACTGCGCCGAGAAATAGGTGGCGAGTGCGTAAGGCGTACCATATCGCTGAGAAACAGTTGGTTGGATGTGATAACAGAACTGAACGGGTTGCGGCCTGCGGTCTTTGTGATAGAAGTTGGTAAGGGACCATGACGGCCACGGCTTCAAGTTCTATCATTAGCAAGTGTCCTTCGAGAAAGGAATGTGTAAGAGGACACAAGGGGTAATTTATGAAAATGAAGAGGGAGAAGGAGTCTCACCACTCGAGAACAAAGACCAGAAATAGCTGATGATGACGCCAAAACTAGTAAAAAGAAAGCGCAGCCCGAACGAATCGCTGTCTATGAAATGTTCGAATGCAGTGTCGCCACCGGTGTTTCCATAGTATAACACCAAGATAAGCACACCACAGATTGGTATGAGATGTACCAAGCGCCCAACGACAGAGAGCACGAAAAAAGGTCCATAGCTGCGGATCGGCCCCGGTCTCCTCCTCTTTTCCCTCTTTTCGTATGGATCTCTAACCTTGGGAGTAGTGTTAGCAATAATCTCCCACTGGTTGTCATGGTCCGCAGTCATGATGCCATATTCCATTACTCCTGTCGAGTTGTAAAAGAATCCCATCCGAAATCTCCGCTCACGAATCAGACTATCATCAAATGCTACCCTTGACGGAATCCCACCCATCTGCTGTCCCTCCCCCATTTTTCCTCCACGAGCGACCAACCGTCGGACTTTCTGATCCAGTGATAACGAGGCGAGTGTGCATGTACTCCAAGGATTCGAGAACACGCCCAGGCGCCATCGAGACAGCAATCCAAACAGCACAATCGCGACGACGGTCATGACACCCAACAGGGCCAGACCTGCTCTCGACGCCGTCTTCGAAGTGCTAAGGACATAAAGACAGTTCGCAGCTGTCTGGCCTCCACTGCTGCATCCTTCTCCGCGGGTCCCAATGGAAATCGTCTCCGACGAGAGCGAGACCAATACCGCTGCGAGTGACAACAAGAGGCTCGTCAAAGTCACGACGACCGTGTTTGTGTTCCCGCTACCAGGAAGCAGAAGACTCGACGACAGGTTTGGCAAACCCCGGATAACAGAGCGCCAACCTCCCCTTGTCGCATGCAAACAAAGCGAATCCCGGCCCAGCACACCGCTCTCACCAGCCACAGCCAGAGCATGCCACGGCTGGAAGAGCTTAACGTTGGTGTGTAAGATGCGCACGACTAGCGCGATGATACTTGCAATAGTAGTCGGGAGGAACATACCCGCGAAGTATTCGGCTTCACTGATATAGCCCGCTTCATACGTCACACCACCTACGTTCGGATCCGGGTTCTGACTTGGTTGTATCGCTGCTACTGTCGCTGTCGGCTTCCCCGCGCTGTTGGTCTCTGTTATGAGGAAGGGAGTGATGATCCCGATTGGCGTGCCGGCGCTGTTCGTTGCGGCTAGGAGCGAAGGCGTGATTGTCTCTGTTGTAGGTAGTGTCGCTGTGGGAGTGCCGGCGGAGTTGGTCAGTGTTACGCTTGTTATGATCGTTGCTGGGTTTAATACGACTAATGTGGATGAGGTCGTGAGGATTGAAGCGCTACCGCCGCTGGTGACTGTTGTCACGATGACTGTGACCTCTGTGCTGAAGCCTATTGTCTCGCTGATATAAGAGTCTAAATCTACATTGGACCTTGTCGGAGAAACGTTCCCCGACGTGTCACCGGTAGTGGTACCTTCTGCTGTGACCGTCGGCGAAGGGTTTGAAAGCACATTCCCTAAGGCGATGGGAGAAGTTGTGAGAGAAGTTGTGAGAGAAGTTGTGAGAGAAGTTGTGAGAGAAGTTGTGGGAGAAGTTGTGCTGGGTACACCGGTCACAAGAACAGTCATCGAGTTAACGCCCCCAGAACTAGTCGTTGGTGCCGTGTACTGGGTCGTCATAGAGGTATAAGAAGTTGCCATCGTAGCTTCCGCAACAACGGTCTTCGAGCCAACGCTCCCAAAATTGCCCGGGCCCTTCCCGTACTTCAGAGAGGTTGAAGCCGTGCTTGTGGCCTCCACAACAACAGTCTTTGAACCGGCACTCCCAAAATTGCCGGTCGTCATAGTGTGATGAGGCTCGCTCGAACTATCAAGGGTCACGACGACCGTTTTCGAGCCGACGCTCCCCAAGTCGCTAGCTGGGGGCGAGGACTCTTTGATAGGAGTCGCTGTTGTTGTGGTGGATGGGAGTGGAGTCGAGGTTGTTGAAGTTAGATTGATTACCGCAACGGTGGTCCCTCTTGGGGCATTGATCTCGGGGCTTGCTGCTACTGTCGGTACATCGATGGCAGCAGCTCGATCTACCTTCGAACTTTTTCCCTGTGATGACGAGGATGAAGACGAGGAGGGCAGGACCTTAAGACCATAGCTCAGTAGCGCAGCTGTTGTGAGGAGAATGGCAAGCAACAGTAACAGGAACGATGATTGTAGAACTGTGGGTTTGTACTCTGGCTTCCTTTGGTGGTGCTGCCTCTCGTTCTCTCCAGCCACATCAGGGCTTCTCTCCGGGGCATTGTTGTTGATGGCGGTGTTGCCATAATAGCCACCATGTATATCAGTCGGTCGACTGCTGTCTGAAGGTGAAAGGACATCTGACAGACTCGGTTCTTCTTCTTTCTTCTCGAATAGTAGACTGCCAGATGACCAGGGACTAAACGCTAGCGGGTCGCTGTACGGCACAGCTGTACCACGATTCATCTCGTGACCGACTTGAGGCTCTCGAAAACCTCTTCGTCGGGCTCGAGTAGAGTTAAAAGAATATAGTGACAGGAAATGAATTCTGTGGAGAGACGCGGCTCGATTGCAATCATGCCGAACATAAACGAGTGTACGAGACCTTGATGAGTGCTCTGATAACGTAGGTATATTGCATTTTTGAACCTTGCGAATGCTTTCCTCTATGAATAATGTGGAGGAAGCTATCATATCACGATACCAGAGGTTGGCCTCAATGATAAAGAATCAAGGATAAGCCCAGTCGAGCCCCGTATTGCGGCCGCATAGTCTTGGTTTCCAAAATTCGAGGCAGGGGTATCGCCACTACGCAGCGTCTTTATTGGTTAATAGTGGCATGGCATCCATGATGTCTCCGGGGCGCCCCAGTCTGCCGGGACTTGTGCGACATGGTTTAAATACGAAGTTCAAGACCCAAGTGGGAAATGTAAGATTTTTGTTCAGCCGGAAAAAGTGATGCAGCCAATGACCGGATTTTCCTTGAGTCTCCAACTGATTTTCAGGGGATATGCATCCCTGTAACGACGTCCAGTAACGTCATTTTTCTGCTGTGGTCGGCATATGCTATCTGCGCCTTACCAGCAATTTCCACCTCAGCTTACCACTAGCCCTATACAATGTAACCGCAATGCAGATCTTGTACTCATTAGCCACGCTGGTGGGATTTGCACTACCGGGATGCACATCGAATGCAGCCCATTCGTAGCCATACGGCACTTAAAAATAGATGCAGCACCCCTACCAGACTAGTGGTATTGCATTATCTCATCAGGCGGAGTATGTCAGCATACGATTTTGTCGTTGCATGTTAGTCCGATGCATAGGACTTTTACCTCCGTAACTTACAGCCTATACCTAGCTATTGGCCGATCGGAGCCTCCGAAAACTATCCCCGGGTCTCCGTTCGGCAGCTTCACGGGGATATTCAGAAACTACCTGATGTCTTTGCAAATTGATTGGCCCTATTCTATATATTTCTAGGCAGGGAATGTGTGTCGGAATTGTGATCTCTTATCGATGATAGCAGTAAAGCGTTGTTGTTACTACTGACTTGTCTAATGCTTGCAGAACCAGCATCTTAGATACATTGAAGCTATGTCCATCTTCAGAGCCTTCGATATATGAAAGAAATTCATCCGTGGGTTGAAAGAAAATAGCTTGTGCTGACTCATGACGGCACGGGTCGTGGCGGTGCCACAGCTCCGTAAGATGGATGTTCTAGCGCCCGACTACTTAGCCACCGGGCCTCCGTTTTTCTATCGGCATCTCAATTCTCAAGGGTACCGTATTGAAAATGAAACGGAATCGACGAGGCGCCAGCCATTAGATCAACCGATATGAACAATAGGCATCCCGAGAGGCCGAGACCTTTTAACTAGCATTGCTTTTACCAGGTTCGCTCATTATACAAGTCACTTATTTGAAAAACCTTACAATGCTCAGATGGTGAATTTGAAAATACGATATAATCGCAGACCACGTTCTTCATTAACTTGCATCGCCTTTTTGTCTATGAGTAGAGCTTACAACCTGCAATTCCTCACTTAAAGGAAAAGATAAGAAAGAGGAAAAGCCAGATCCCATCTCCTTCACGTATTTTTCCTCCTCTCAGTTTGACTGCCCAAGCCCCAGCTTGGCAAATTCATCCAGGGTGCGTCTGTAGTTCTCAGCCGCCGATAGGGCATTGGCCAGTTTAGTTTTCTCGGCATCCTGCACGACATCGCTGACCTTCTCAAAGCCCTCTTGCGCTATCAACTTTTGTTGCCGTGTGATGACATCGGCGTTCTTGTCAATCTTCGCGCGGATCTTGGCCATCTCGGCGTCCAGCTTGTCCGAGATGCGGTCAGACACCTGTAGGAGAACGGAAAGCTCGGAGGAAATGACGAAGACGGCGCAGCCCCCGGGGGGGTTCTCGGTGGGGCCCAGTACCTTCAGTTCGGCTATCGTCTTTCCGCACAGCGATCCGACAGCCCTAGCTTGGTCGCTGGCCTTGGTGCTATCGTCCGTTGTGGAGGTTTTGATGAAGGCGATACCCCCACTGCGCACGCCGTACTCGGAAGCAAGCGAGCGTAGGCCCTGGGCGCACTTGAGCACGAGCTCGAAGTCTTTTGCGTCCGATTCGTTACTGGATTCGATCCTGGCGTCGAAAGCTGGGTATGACGCCAGCATGATGGAGGGCGGTCGGGCGCCGGTGGCGCTCTCGCTTTCCCGGCTGCCTTGACCGGGTCGTGAGGGGAGGCGCTGCCAAAGTTCTTCCGTGATATATGGCATAAAGGGGTGGAGGAGACGCAAAGCCGTGTCCAGCGTCTGGTATAAGGACTGTTGCATGCTGTGTTGCTCCTCAGGCGTGCCTTGGCTAAGCACGTCCTTGCTGATCTCTATGAAGACGTCGCAAAGCTCATCGTAAAAGTACTGGTACGCGAATTTGGTGCTTTTGGAGAACTCTCGAGCCTCTAAGGCATCGTTTATACCCTTGACAGCCGAGTTCATGCGGTAGAGGATCCATCGCTCAGGCACAGAGAGGGCAGGCGAGGCCTCGTCTGGAACAAAACCCGAAGGCAGCTTTCCGAGTACGTACTTGCTGGCTTGCCAGATCTTATTACAGAATCGGCGATAGGCGTGCATGACTCGGATGTCGAAGTTGATATCGCCGCCTCCCGTGGTGTATGAAAGGAGAGTAAAACGAAGAGCGTCAGCCCCGCACTCGGGAATTCCCTGGGGGAAGGCCTGTTTCTGGAATTTAATCGCCCTCGAAACCTCGTCGTCCTTGAGGTTGCCGACGCCGAGTTTGCCGTGTAGGGCCTCGAGTTCGATACCATCTATGATATCCAGGGGGTCGATAACATTACCGAGAGACTTACTCATTTTTCGGCCCTCGGAGTCCCGGACCAGTGAGTGGCAATAGACTTCGGAGAAGGGAACCGATCCTGTAAGCTTCAAGCTGAGCATGATCATACGGGCCACCCAGAAAAATAAGATGTCCCAGCCAGTCTCTAACAAGCTGGTAGGGAAGAACCGTTTGAAGTCGGCCTTCTCGACATCAGGCCAGCCTAGAATGGCCATGGGCCACAAGCCCGAACTAAACCAGGTATCCAGACAGTCTGGATCTTGTTCCAACCGAAACTGTCGAGATGGAAACTTTGTTTGGGCCTTGGTGGTAGCCTCGGCCGCTGATGGTGCCACGATCCAGTGGGAGTCTTTCGTCTCTTGATCGCCTTCGCCTTCGAAGATGACGCGGTAAGCTGGGATTCTATGTCCCCACCTAACGACATTCGGGTTTAGCCTGGTTGTCATGAAAGCGGCAAGTTCATACTTGACACATACCATAGTTGTCTCGAGATACACCAATCGCTCACATTAGACATCCAGCGCTGATACGACTTATGAGCGCTCTCGGGTGCGATTTTGATGTCGCCTCGGTTTACCGCCTCGAGAGCAGCATCTGCCATATCCTTCATTTGCACCCACCACTGCGGCTGCATGCGCGGTTCAATAACATCCTTGGACTTCTCACACAAAGGAATGGTCATGGCATGCGACTCCTTCTTCACGAAAAGGCCGAGCTTCTTAAGCTCCTCGACGACAGTGTACCGGGCATCGAATCGTTTTTGTCCCTGGAAGTCTGGTCCTGCGTTTTCATTCAACGTCCCGTCTCCGTTGAGAATATTAATGAATTCCAGGCCATGGCGCTGACCAAGCTGGTAATCGTTCAAATCATGGGCTGGGGTGAGCTTCACGGCTCCCGTACCAAACTCGGCATCAACGTAGCTATCGGCGACGATCTTGAGGAGTCGGCCATTGAAAGGATGGCGTGCATACTTGCCGACGAGATGGGTGTAGCGTGAGTCATCTGGGTTGACGGCTATACCAGTATCTCCCAACATGGTCTCAGGTCTGGTAGTGGCAACCTCGATGGTCAGATTGTCGTCGGAACCGTCGATGGGGTACTGGAAGTGCGTCATAACGCCGAACTCGACCTTTTTAGTATAGCTAGGGACATCTAACAAGGTACGGCCGGCGATGTCCTTGGTCTCAACCTCGAGGCCACTGAGCGCTGTTTGTAAATGAGAGCACCAATTCACCAAGCGATCAGACCGATAGATAAGGCCCTCATCATGTAAGCGGCAGAAGTTCTCCATCGTGGCAGCGGTGAGGTTCTGGTCCATGGTAAAGGCCTCTCTCGACCAATCCATGGATCCACCCATGCGCTTTTGTGTCTGGTTGATGCGTGCGTGATAGTCCTCCTTCCACTCCCAGACAAGCTTGGTGAATTCCTCGCGGCCCAAGTCAAGACGGGTGGCGCCACGTTTCTTCCAGAGCATCTTTTCTACGACAGACTGGGTAGAAATGCCGGCGTGATCACAACCAGGAACCCACAGGGTGTCAAAGCCGCGCATGCGGTACCATCTGACGAGGGTATCTTGCAGGGAGTTGGCCAGAGCATGGCCGCAGTGCAAGGCGCCGGTAACATTGGGGGGTGGCAGAGGGACGACGAACTTTTGGCTTTTGCTTGCCTTAGGATTGGGCTGGAAGAAGCCTTGGGTCTCCCACCAGGCGTACCAACCAGCCTCGACGGCCTTTGGGTTGTAGGATTGGAAGTATGGATCCTCGAATGGGACAATTTTCTTCTTCTCGCCGGGTGGGGTGTCGTCTTTGAACGGGGCGAGCGTTGTAGTTGGGGCGGGCTGTTTCGGTTTCTGTACCTTGGGTTGAACCTGCTTCGCTTGTTGTTGCTTGGCGGCGAACTTGGCTGCTTTGGCTTCCTTGGCCAGCTCCTTCTTGGATTTAGGTGGCTTGTTGTCGCTTGATATAGACGTGGGCGCATCGGGGGCGGCACTGGAGGCAGGAGGATCTGGGGCGGGACTGGACGTCGGGAGGGGGGAATTGTCGGCCATGTTTGCTATATCCTTTCGTATCGTAGCAGTGGCGACCTGAGCAATTGATCTGGTAAAGGGATGTTTGGTTGATGCAAGTAATGAACGAATGGTGAACATTGCCCACCTTGGGGAGACAGTGGTGGGGAATGAGGTGGCAGAGGTTGATTCTGGTCTTGACTCATAAATAAAACGGCGAACGAAAATCGGAGGATAGCGGATACATACGCTCCACCCACCCGTTTCGGTATCCATCAATGCTGACTGATTGGACCAAGCCACAGTCCCTCCGTTTCTGCCATACCTTGCGCCACAATCATCTGCATCTACATAATATAAGGTACATAAGGTATGCATTTATTTTCCTATTATTCCAAAGAGCCGCCTTATAAAGTGATGTTGATGCCAGAATTTGTATTTTTAATCTACATGACCTCAAATATGCGATGACTGCTGCGATGATCGCCCGGATCAATCACCTTGCCTCAAGGTTTGTGGGGTAAGAGCCCTCGCTCAGAGGGGACATATGTGGTACGACTCGAGGCTCATGAGTCATGAATGTATGCTCTTTGAGATATTTGGGATCAACTCTGCCGCCGGGTTTTCCTCAAGAAATTAAGCACGTATGACCCTCGAGCCGCAATACTTGCCCTTAGTAGGCTCCGCGCTTCGCTAAATGGTCCATCTTATCTTTGTCGGCAAGCTTATAGACTGCCTTGCTGCTAGTCCGACTGTTGAGAAGTAAAAACTATCACAATTATAGTCCGGCGCAGATTCCTGATCATGGTCACTTTCGCGCTCTTGACCTATTGGGTCAAATATGTCGATCAAACAAGTCTTAGTAAAAACTCTCTATTAGTGTTGTTCCACTCGCCGTCGAAAGAAGGTCCATTACTTTTTTTGGCCGTATGTGCGAGACTCTCATTGAATAATAGATAATGCATACGCTTCGGGGCTGAAAGCAGACTTGGGCTTCTATAGAGACCAGTTCATCAACCTCCAAACCTTCTACACCGTTAGCACGATGGTCGGACAAATCCCCATACTGATCCTGCTTACCTACGTCCCCATTCACGGAGTTATCCCAGACACGTGGACACCGGCGGGGTGTTCCTACTTTGCTACAATACCAGGTGACGAGCTTCGCAGAGCTGACGGCGTATCGATTCTTGCTCTGATAGTTTAAGGTAACCCATTTCTCCCTCTCCATATTGATAGACATGAAATCAAATTAAAATAACGGAGCCAGCCTGACTAGGCTGCCTTCTATCCGGCGATGAATTATATTTTTAGTACTAAGTGCAGAGGCCATGACATCACACGCCGATGTGTTTCTTCTACCTCAGTGAGTATCTCAGGGACTTGATAGCAAATTTAATCACATCGTGACAGAAAAGGATCTGAAGGTAAGTTGGAAGCGGCTTGAGAGAGACAGCTACAGGGTTCATGCCAATATCAGTTCTAGCTCAAAATCCTGCGCCACCCCCGGTTTTGGGTCGTGGTGGAATTGGGCCTGAGTTGAGAGCTCAACACAACCTACATTACTAAGGGTGAGGCGCGCAAGCCTCTGAACGTCTCTAAGACCTGAAAAATCAATACATTCTACGTGAACACCTATGTATAAGAATCAATATGAGAATAATAGCCAATGCAAATTCGAATTCATTGCTACTTGGTTGTTAATCACTATTATATGCCCTTACTACAACATTGGGCCAATTAACTAACCGCTTTGACCCCCTTTTGCACCACCCCCCCATTTGCACCACTTTTACACCAAAACTTAGCAACTTTGAAAATATCTAATTAATTTAAAATATATATATATAAATTTTGGTTTTTTTATATAAATAGATTTTTAACAGGAAAAAAATAAAAAAATAGTTTTTTTTTATTAACTAGTTTTTTAATATAGAAACTTATTATAAAAGTAGCTATAACATTTTTACTAATAAATTGTATATAAAATTGTTAGTATAAATTTTCAAAATTAAAAATTAAATAGAATAGTTAAAATCTTGATTTTGGTTTATTTTAATAAAAAAAAATCTAATATATTTTATATTTAATAACATATTTTAATAATTAATATTATAATTTAATTATTTTAAAATTAAAATGTATTAAAATTAAATTTAATTAAATTAAAGATAAAAAATTTAAAAAAATAATTATTAATAAATAGCTTTTATTTTATAATTAGTTTTATTTTTTATTATTTTTTATAATTATTTTTAACTTTATATCTATTTTATTTAATTTTTTTATATTTTTATAATTTGTATGTAAATTTTTATTTTTTATTTTATTATATAATTTCTTGATTAATAATGAGATTTTTTTTATAAAAAACCTAGTAATAGTAAATTATAGCATTTTTATTTATAAAACTAAAAATTAAAAAAATTTAGCTATTTTATTTATTTTTTTATCGCTATTTGAAATATATAAGTTTTTGGTGTACTCCATGGTGCAAATGGGGGGGTGGTGCAAAAGGGGGTCAAAGCGGTTACTGAATTGCAATCAATGTAGTGTGTGCTTACATAAGCATTTCCCCTATTTCAGGAGGTATTGGAAAGCATTACGGTCCTTGTCAGGGAGACTGAAGATACGTCTAGCGCGTATAGCAGACGCTATTCGGTCGATGGCTCGGAGAGGAAGGCGAGTGAGCAAAGCAGAGATCGGATGCCATCTTTATTTAGAGGTCAGGATGTGCTGCTCCAGATTTCGGCAAACAGCCAGGATCTCGCCGTCCTAGTCATTTGTCTTTTTGGCCCTGTTTGATCAAAAGAACTATCAAATCTCATTCCCTAAGATGTTAAGTATTCAAGCGGTTCTTAAAACTTGCTTTCATTTGATGTAATTCAAACGTAACACTGGTTATCATGCACGAAATCTGTAGACACTATAAAAACAGTACTGCTTATAATCCGTATATAAATATGTTTTATGTGATGGACCCACTGACCATGATACTTTCTGTATCATCTTGGACCCTACGCCTCTTAATCTGGGATCTGGGTTTTGCATGGTCAATTCTTGGTTGAAAATTTGCTTGTTCTATGAACTTCGTCCCCTCGCACATCCCTTGGCCTACTACACCTACCTGCTTACTTTGCTACCGATCCGGAGATGATCCCAAACCGACGTTTTGACATCATTGCACCTGCATGGCGCCCACGGCCCAGGAGTGCGACGAATAACAAAGCGCAAATGGCAGTGTCAATACCTAGCTTTGTATAATCTCGGTGCCTGTGTCTTGCGAACATAGCGTCTAACGTAAGCCTCGAATCCTCGTCGTATGGGTCTGTGGTCAGACTACTATGACAAAGGACAATGGCGACTTACCCCAACTGTACGTTCTCCCCTCACAATTACTGTCTGTTCCTCTACCCTCTACCAATTCCATATGATATTGCAATGGGACTTACATTTTAAGTGACCTCATTTCCTTCATATCAGAGGCTACGGCCCTATTCCTGTACTTCCACCTTCGTTACCCTCTTTCATCACTGCTGGCAGTACCCTGAATCTCGAGCTCTGTTTCAATCTATCGATCTCTCATTCTCACCACGTTGAAGCTGGTAGTTCGCGATAGGCGGAAGGAACAGGCAAATAAACCAAAACCCCAAGCTGGAAGGGGAAAGGGGTGAAGAATCATGGTTAATGTACTCTAAGCTCTTCATATGTGTATTCTCAACTAGTTTTTTACGATCAAATGAGCATAAGGACAGATGAATTACAGAAGAAGAGAGGAAAGATCGGCTTCACTTAAACCTTGCTGAACGTGGGCCCCCTTTCTATAAAATTCCTTCACTAACCTGTGGTCCCAAATCCGAAACCCAAATTCTATACCCATATTTCCGAATTACTTGCCCTTTTACCCTTGTTCCACGTTCCATACCGTTCATCGCATTGCCATCGCCCGTTTGTCCTTGTTGTGCCAATTTCCTAACATTGATTTTTTGCGCCACTGCTGGCCTTGTCGCTGATCACATGAAGAGAAATTACACTGAACGACAGTGTTAAGAAGGGAAGATAGGAAAGACAAGCAGATTCCGGAAATCGAAGAGATTTCCCTCGTATACTACTTTCAAAGCGAAGCGAGGTACGTCGGTCAGCACTCATATCGCAAGACCTCCCTGGGACTATGGTGTACTTACCAACCAATCAGTTTTGGGAAATATCCCCTCCCAATCTATCGCTCAAGTACTAGAACCATTGCCTTCGGTCTGATAGTACTGTGAAAGGCTATCTCGGACGCTTCTCTGCACATCAGCGTGACGATGAGAGACGCTCACATCGGATGGGGTGCCTCGAACTCCGAGAGCGGTCACAGGATCACCGCCGCCATTGAGCGAGGACATGTATGCGTTGAGTTGGTAGCCGCTGGAGCCAGTGTCGGTACCGGTGCCGGTGCCTTGCGTCGTAGTTGATGATGAGGCTGAGTGTTCGTGGGAATTCTTGGTGGTTTTTGTATGTTTGTGCTTGTGTTCCTTCTTGTACTGGTGACTTTGGGGGGGTGAGGGGGTCAGCACATGTCGTAGAGCGTTGAGTTGCTATGTTTTTAGCGGTGGCTTAGGGATGGTTGGTTTGAGTGAACGAAGGGAGACGATGGCGAAGCAGGTCAGGGGGCGATGACGAAACAGGAAAAAAGCATAATGAGAGGAATGCAACCAATATGATGGGCAAGAATGTGATAAAGCGTGGGAACGAGCTTTCTTATGAGATAGCTCATGCTATTGGACGGCCTATTACAAGAGAACAAGGCAAGGAGGCATTCTTGGAAAGGCACCCTACGAACCTCGCCAAGAAGAAGCGAATGCTTTAGTGGAACGAACAGCATTCATAGTATGGTGAAACACCAATCTTCTCAAAAGGATACGTTATCATATGAGGATGGCAGACACAGGACTGAGTGTCGTCGGTGAAGAGAAAAAAATTGGGGGTTGGGGGATCACAGACGACGAGAGAGGGCGAAGTATGTTATCCACGGCTGAGTGAGGGAAGAGGGGGGGATTGAGAGAGAGGGGCTGATGGGCGGAGTTGGTGAGGATTATGAGCACGCAGCTGAGGGGGGAGAGCAGAGATCGATTCAAAAAGGGAAGACTTTAACAGGAGGTGTACAAGCGAATAATCAGAATAGAGAAAGAGAAAAAAGAATTGAGTCATGGAGATACTGTGGATTGCTCTTCTCGCGGTCAACCAATAGGGATCCTTCCTTTTCATAAATAGAAAAGGGAATAAAGAAAGACAGACCAAAGGCATAAGGCAGAAGAGCGAAGCATGAGTCATTGAGTCCACATGAGCTTGAAACCCTCGGCCGTGTCGCCCATCCCTAGACTAAGGAGAGTGAAGAAAGCGTAGAGGAAAACATCTCACCTGCTACTTATAGATGTGGAATTCTTCGCCATGATGTTGTAGGAAGATCGGGCAGTGAATTGGGAGATCCTGTATTATATAGGTATGAGATAATCGAAGCTAGCAAGAAGAAAGTAGTGTTTGGATATTGGAAAAGATCAAGAGCACTTTATGCTTTCTCGAGAATGAGAGCTGCTCAGAGAGATGTTCGAGAGAAATCTGGCGAGCCATGTTCACTTTTTCTCTGGGGACTGTCGGCAGTTTATAAAGTTATGGTATATCTCGTCAGTGTTCTGCAATAAAGCACACAAGTCTCTTCAAGACCTCTCGATCTGCTGCACTAGCGTAGGGAACGGAACATGTACAACGAGACCTTGTCCTGGCCTCGTCAGTTCCTACACCAAGCAGCGGGATGATAGCAGGGGCCCCCCTAGACCAAGGTGGCTCAGGTGGTTTGCAACAAGCTTCTCTACTTTAATAAGACCAAGCCTGCCGAGGCCCTCTCCAGAAAAAAAAGTGAAGACACTTTTCATATATCCATACCTACACCATTTCAACACACATAGCAATAAAAAACAGCTAAGTTCAGCACTTGCAAATGATTGATGTAATTTACGTAGTTTTTGGCAAATTCAAGTATATATCGATTAAATTTAGCTGTGTTTATTGCTATTACTATAGCAACATTACCACCCAGAATACTGCCCTTTTGCCCGCGCCATATCTAGCGGCTAGTAGAAAGTGTCTCACTTTGTTTTGGAGAGGGCCTCGCCTACTAAGTATGCACATCAGCAATGTACAAGGCAAAAGATCTGGTGGCCGTGGTGGGGTAGGAAATCACTTGCTGTCCAATGTCATTGTTGCACTCTATACTAGCTGACTCTAGTACCCGGGCCTCAAGGCACAACATGTTGCCGCCATCAAATGGGATGCGGCTGCGACTGACGCTACCGTTGATGATCTTTCCTTCGGCAGCACAAGGGTCACAATTATTATAGAAAGGAGGGACGAATGAGGACGGAGTGGAAAAGCCCCACAGCGGGCACAGAGATTTCCCAAAGGGGAAATTTTTAACAGTGTCGAATCCACAAATCGCCATGCAAGGCGAATGGGCCCATTGTTGATATATTCCTTTGAGTGCTGTTTCAGCAGCAACTAAAGGTGGTTCGAGGCGGTGTAATAAAAAATTGACACACTTTTCTTGACCTTTAACGGTAGACCTCAACAAAACCACAATTAGAGCTTGTAAATAACAATTTCAAAGTAGTGTTATAATAATTATATGATCTTTATATTAATTTTCTTTTTTTTAAGTAGAAAAATCGCGTTCGAAATGGTTGTTTGTTTCGGAGTTGTAACTATATGTACCTATGTAAAGTGTATCATTTTTTTTTACATCGCCTCGGTGGTTTAAGCTTTCGAAGTAGCGAAAAGATCGCCAATCTGGTCAACAAGGGATATCATCAAATCATAAAGCTTGATCTTAAAGTGACGATCTTATCGCCACTTCCAAAGCTTAAACCACGTTCTGTTGCTGCCAAAACAGCACTTAAAGGAATAGGTTATGATCAGATGTATTATTAAGGATAGAGACTATCTTCAAGTGTATGAGTGGTAGAGGTACCTCCAGGTTATATGCAGTTGTAGTGTGGGGCGTAAGTACTCCCAGCCACCCATTTTTAACACCCATCACTACATGTATGTGGAAGCACATCGTCAGCAGAATCATTATGCACAGTGGCGGGGAATCATAAGATTCAGCCTCTACATCAGCATATTAATAAGTTATATGGCTTACATTTCGCGTTGCCTAGGTCTGTACCTGTCTAGGTAATAAAGACGATGATGACACTCTTTCTCGAGGCATTGCGTTCACTAAGCGATAGCGATTGGACCCTGTACGTAGATCACGGTGGGCATTTTCGGATACGGCTGCCACGGTGCTATGGGTACGGATAACAAGTCACTTGCATCGCAAAGCGGAACAGATCCAACGAGGTGCGCTACCGAGTGGGAATGACAACTTGTGAGCCATGCTAGGTGCAGCGTTATGCATGACTATTGGCATCAGCAGGGAAAAAGAATCCGTACCACGGATCATTATAGGTTCCTTACGGCTGTCAAGGTGCAAAGTGGGTTTTGCAACACATGGCCGCAGAGATGTGAATCATAGTGGGGAAGCCCATAAACGATAGCTGGAGGAAGGCAGCGGCAAGCCGGTGCAGTCAAAAGGCAAGAGGAAGTTTGTTTTCTTGGGGCTTTCTAGGCCCCCGCCCCAGCCCCCCCCCCCTTTCCGGCGCGTGCCATCCTATCCAAATGAACACTGTTCACCTTTTTGACGCAGCTCCCGTTGTTTCCCCGTTATTGTTTCATCTTAGATGACTCACAGCGGTCTGATGATGGCGGGTTAATGCTCAGCGTCTCATTTTCTGCAGCATGCTTCGCTCTACTTTATGAATTCTCCAGCTCTTTATGAACTTTCAGTTCGGGGCTTATCTTATGCACTCCCTCTGGAGTAAGAGCCTGCTTTTCAGTCACTCAGAATCGAGTGCTGGTTTGCAATGTTGGTTCAAAGTGGCATACGGAGTTTCGGAGTAGGCGCGTGCCAGTTGATGTTAGGTTCAGGGGTATCCTCAAAATCCATTCGAAGAGCCGCGCGCGTCCCCACTCTAGACATTCATTTCATGCCCTTGTTCATTGTCTGTTTATCGCCTTGACACGTCTCCGGGCCGTGATGACTGACGATCAAAGGGCTTGCTTTTGTACAGGCAAGTCGCCTCAATGTGTCTCGCAACCTTGGATTTCCATCAAAAGATTTATGTACAAAGCAACCAATTCCTGGGCTTAAAGAGAAGTATTGTCAACATTATCTAGCTTCTTCTAGTGTATCCCAGTCTCTTTTCTGCAGTCAGGCTATATTCTTGCGAAGCTAGTCAATCATAGAGCCAGTAAATAAGCATCATGTCCCTCAGCCACGTTCAGCATCGCAATGCTTCAGAGAAAAGAAGGCCTTCCTGAAAACTACTCATCATCCTCTACACCGCGTTATATTTTCAATCAGGATATCGTGACAGAATAAGCAATCAACCAGTTGGCTTGAGGCGAGTTATGCATGTGTCTGCAGTTTGTCTTTTCTGTAATCGATTTGAGTATGACTCATATCTTACTGCGGAGTTTTAGTCCATGTGGTATCCGAGGTTAGTTATGATTGCATGCGAGTTTAATGATCAGTATCTAGCGATAGAGGGATATGAGTTGGACGCACGGTCCTTCCGGGGGATGGTAACGATCCAGGTGGAAGTGAGCATCCTGGATGTTTAACGAAAGCTGGCAAGCTTTCATCAGCTGTTTTAACATCGGTTTAATAAATTAGACTCAGTTAAATCGTCCAAATGTATGGTTCACGTGTGAATGGAAACTCTTTCATGCCTTGCGTATGGGATAGGGTTAGGTAGTAGCTAGAACTTTGAGGAAGTGATATACGCAAGCAAGCGCCTAGGCGCAGCTTAAAATTTAAGAAGACATCCCGGCTTTTTGAAGAGCCTGTTCCACGGCACTCTAAGATAATCGACCGCAGCTCACAACACAAAAATACGCCCCCTGGCTGTCCTCAGGTGCGCTATGGCGCAAAATGATTGGCACTCTCTTGATCGGATCGTCGAGCGATCAATAGTATCAGGCATAAACACATTTGTATGAACCAACAGATTGCAGATCATATCCAAACTAGCACAGAAAAAGCATTGCTTGAAGTCGAGTCCAGTACCTATTTGGATAGTGATCACCTGTACCCCAAGGAGTCCTTGCGGTTATTATACTGGTATCTTACCAGCAAGCTTTACTAAACCTTCTTCCTAGTCCCTGATCCTATTAAGACTTCGTCGACATTGGTTTGGAGATCCGCTTCTGGTACTCTCAATGATGAGCCCAAGGTTAGGAGATTACACCCCTAGTTTGTAACAATCGCGGTGGAAGTATGAGAGGAAATTTGAGTGTGGTGTAATCCTAGGTGTTCATCCTAGACGCAAGAACATGGTCCTTTCACTTTCTAGCATACTAAAGTCGACTGATCGTCGTATGTGCAGCTACAATGTAAGTCTTTGGGACGCCTCGATTACTTTTAGTTGGATTTCGGCTTCAATCACCGTCACCAAATCACCTGTATCAGCGTTAATTACATTTCTGAATAGTGAGGTGATAAACATGGTGGAAGACATTGGCAGCGTGCTGACCTGTCAGCCTATATATAGAGAGTTCACAAGTGACAGCGGCGATTTTATTTTCCAAGTGCTCCCAGCCACGTCTTGACATGGATGCCCGAGAGCCTGGTCTTTGTGCTCTCCGATGCTGGCTCGTCTTCATCACGCCTCCGGGAACCTTCACCCCGTTTATTCAAATCATCTGATACATAGAGATGTATTTCAATCGACGAACATACACTCACGTGGCTACGGGTAATTCGAAAGAACAAGCCGATATTCAATGGATATCAGCTGTTTCGAATTAACTTCTCAAACGTGTGGGTAGAGAAGTATTAAATATAACAGTGCGGATACGTCTCTGCCCACCATCCGCGTTCTTCTGGGGACGCAGCCCTGCTTCTTCGGATTGTAGGGCTGGCGGTTGGGTGGGTATCAACTGGCTTTCATAGACCCGGAGAAGACGGTTCAGGGAACTAAATTACTACTTCATTACAGATTCCTCACTTTCACTTGCGCTACAATACAGACACCTCACGAGCATTGGTGAATAATCGTGAGCTTTGTAGCATTGATTCGTCCCTAGTATCTACATCGCAATTCGGGGGTTGGGCCATGCAGTTGAAATTGGGTGTTGCGACCTGAACATGCCTAATTGGGAAGCTTCCTCTATGAAGGTCTCCCATAGAACGTATCGCATAAATGTGTTGCGCTAATCACAGGTTGGCTAGGGTTTTCGGCAAGGGGAAGTTTAGCTGCAAAAAAGATACTTCTTCTGCCAAGCCTAAGGTCACCGCGTCTGTGCATACCTGGTTCGCGATTTGGGGGCGATACATCTTTCTAGGGAAAATCTTCGTAGTCAAGCTGTGTGTTGGCGAAAATAACATACCCAGAGGCGTTACTGTAGCATTTTGGGTACAGAGTGAAGTGATGCATGAATGGAAAGATTGCTATCGTGGCTAACCTATCCGTAAGGTTCTGGTGAGTGGATTCCTGTACCAGAATAAATGGGAGCTCATAAACTACATGTATTGAACAAGTATTATGTATATCATTTGATTTCTGTCCCTTGTCAGCTGGATCTGGGGCGGCTTGGTCTAGCGATCATCGGCATAGCCTTTTTAGAGGAAGCTTTTAATCCGTAGTCAAATTCAAATTAGCCTGAACCGCGGCCTCACGGCAACTTGCGACCTCGCAGCACATGTTATTTCACTTTACAAATTCCATGGATCTCCTTTAGTGAGGCGAGGATTTAAGCTACTTCTCAAATAAGTAGGATCATCATCAAACGTCTGTGCTTACAGGGTAATTGAAGCATAGTAGCAAGAGTACATCGACAGGATCATCCGAATGTGGTAATAAGCACTTGTTTGAATCAACTAGCGTCTAGCTTGGCGAATATAGTCTACGTTTTAGTGCACAGCGATTGGTCACCGGCTCACCGTATCGCCAGCAAAAGAGCCGGCATGTCCAGATCCTGTTTGGGATCAAAGTTCCGTCCGTGCCTAGAACATTCCCCAGGTCTCCGCAACTGTGCCGTGCCGTTACATACAAGAACGTCCGGGAGGCTAAAAGCGAAGGGTCCCCGGGCCATGGAGGGTGCAATTCGACAGAGAAAGTATCAGTTCATTCAACATGCTGAGTACTAGCGCAGGCCTGTTAACAAGAACACAACTTCTGTTGAGAGCGCACGGGGTAATGGCGTCCCTTGAGCAACTGATTAAGGAGCATGACACAGATACTGCCAAGGTCTACCACCTCAGTCCGCGTGAAGAGCTGGTGTTTGCCTCTTTATTTCACCAGGCACATGATGCGGCTTCACCGGCCCCCATCTTGGGCGACCCTTACGCTCAACAGCATATCAGCAAGATCGCGTGTGATTTCTCTCAAAGTCAATTCTTCACGGACCCTGCCATGATAAAAGCGTTTATGGGTCGATTTAAATTACACGACAGATGGGTTCAGAATTTTATCAATGCCCACGAGGCCGCGGGGCAGCCGGTCACCGTCTTATCCTTGCGGTGCGCGCTAGATAGCCGGTGCCTGAGGATTAATAGAGGGTCTTCAGTGCGGTGGATCGATGTTGACAGTCCCGAGATTGTTAACCTACGCCGGAAACTAATGCAGACACTGCCACCAGGCGACTACAACCTTATCGAAGCAGATTTCGCCGAAGAGGGATGGCTGGAACGGATCCCGGTAGGTTGAAATAGACTTCGCCTATGAAGACTCATAGGAAGCTGATGGTAACTCGATAGGCCGACCGGCCAACATATATCATAGCCGAAGAGATGCTGATGTGGATGAAGCCACAGGATGGGGAGCACCTCGTCCAGAGGCTAATAAGTCATTTCCCTAAAGGCCAGTTTGGAACAGATGTCGTAGGGCCTTTGATTCAAAAGCTTTCTTTTCTGCTACCGATCCTGAAGGATGCGCGCGCGCCTCTTCGCTGGGCTGTCAACGACGAAAGGAAGATCGAACAGCTGCATCATCATCTGCGGCTTCGCCAAGCCGTCAAATGGTACGAACTCGTAGGCGCAAAGTCGAAAAGAGACTTCCCTAATAAGGGTCTGAACCGCCTAAGACGGTACAAGTCCAATGGTGCGCTTTCGGAGACGACCGGATACTCGAATAATGGGACGTCCACGTCGCCCACAAGCTCTCACTCTTCTGGTGGGTCTACGGAGCGCCCAGACATTTTTGGACGCTTCACTTCTCTATTTTCTTACATTCCCGGGTTCAAAAACTGTGCCCAGGTCGTACTGTTCGACTTTGGTCCTTCGCTATCAAAAGGTGATTCAACGCACAGCACGTTGGATGACCTTAGTGGTATCAACGACGGCTCCAGCCGCAATACTGGAGCTTCATTCATTGATAGCAGAGCAAGAAGCGTCAAAGAATAGCCAAATTGCAGTACTTTAGACTTCGGTCAGAAAGCTGAATTATCTTCCCTGGATGACGACCAAAATCCGATGTGGGCCGGGCCGATAACAAAGTACTAGCGACATTGCTCCTGACGCAAGTGTTTAGAAGAACGGACAGCATAATGACCACTACCTGCCTCTAAACATCACTAATCAGAGTGGCCGGCCGCTCCATAGAATCAAGATAAGCGTTGGGTAGGACAACGATAAAGGCTCCCCGACGGAAAATTGGCCACTGAAGTGAGAAAAACTTACCAATAAAGTCAAATGAGACTAGGGAATATTTGGTAAGGACAGTGCCATGTTTCAATACCAATCTTACAGCAAACTGCTTGAACTAGCCCAGTGACCATAACGCTAAGTACCCAGCAATCACCAAGTGGTTCGAAGCTGTATTAGGTTGTAATAGCACCACTCCCAACGCATACACGCAGCCTTCTATTCTTTATACCTTGATTCTGGACTTGTGGAACTCATTCGACACCCTCAACCCCTAGCAGTTTCAACTCAAGCCGAAGACATTTCGCACGCCGCTCTAAATACTACGGGCAACTACTGCATAATTGACCTCGAGGTGCGTCACCCTAGATCGTGTTGATGATTAGGATTTATGTACTGCACTTAAATTATGTGATGATACACTATGTGCTCCTGCTTTGTCGGTGTATTGATTGCTGCAATATTGGTAGTCCGCCATGGTCAACTGCAAATAGGTGACACAGCGACTGCTACCTTTCATATTTTACTAAGCTTATGGGCTTCCAGGTGCCCTCATTGTTGTCCTCTGTGTATAATAGAGTAGTCATAACAAACCTAAGCATTGCCAAAAGTTGTAAACCTGGTCTTTGTTCAATTCCATCACCCCCAACCCATGACGGTCATGAATGGCAAATGATCATCAGCCTTGGGGTGTATTCAACTAGGTCGTCTTGTTTTTTGATACCCAGGTTTTGCGCGCTGGCCATTGGCACTTGTTTCTTTGATGAGATTCTAAAAGGCCAAGTTAGATCCCAAGAAACTACATAAGAACAGTTTTTCACATATACCAATAGATATGAACCTTTCTATATTCTCATTTTCCGACGGATACTTGTTTTACTTCCAAGCTAGGCACGATACTCAGTGATGTATGCGAATTGACGGCTAGACGAAAAGCATGAGCCTCATGTATAAGTACAGACTATCAGCTGACTTCCGAACTGAGCACGTTTTAAAACCGACAAACTAATTTTCCATATTCAACCGTTATTGGGGTACTATGGCCGCCCTTCATAGCCCCAAGGAACCATTCATGGCGGAATTCCCGCTGACCCATGACGATGGTAATGGTGATGAGACGCTCTATCGGCTCCTGCTGATGTCCACAAAGTCGTCGGTCTCAAGTACCAGATCTCGATCGACAGTGCTGACGATAGCCAGATTCCAACTAGCTTCTTCGAGGACTCCTTGGTGGTGGTTTGGATTTCAAATAAGTATTCTGCAAGGTCCAAGGGTATGACGACGAAGTCTAGACCACAAACACTCCGCCAAGGATTGCCTCATTGCCAGGCAGGCCTGCTGTCACATGGGTGACTTTCGTCGCCTCAAGCCCCCTTTGCCCTAAAGCTCGCTAGGTGCTTCTCGATACTCTTGTAAAGAATTCGGTGGCCTTAGCGGGACATGGAATCATAGCTTCAGGTCATGGTGTCCGAGCTACAAGTGCCGTCAAATCGTTGATGCAACCAGAGCCCGCACGCTGATAATTGACATCGACAACAATATGCCACAGCATCGACTTCCAGAAGAGTCCAGGGGAGAAGCTCGTACTAATGATCAGCAAACTGGGGACTCCCCCAATCCCGATCTCAACCCCAACCATGTTAACAAAGGGCAATCAATTATAATTAGCAAGTTCCGACATTCCAATTCTACTTTTTACAGTTGTTATATCCATTATGTTGAGTATAATCATTTCTAACTTCCAGAATATGAAAATTGTTATTATACGAAATGGCCGGATGGGGTAGAAACAGATCCCAAGAAAACGACAGCCCAAGTCTTGGCTGTCCAACACTACAGTTTTAGGCAAATAATTGCAAAACAATATAGCGGTTATTTCTACAGCTTATGTTTATGGACCAAAACTACCAAAACTAGCTAACTACCTACAAGTAACAAAAGCGGTGATCTCCAATCTGTGTTTACTCTTGGTTTAAATAACCCCCCCACAACCCTAGGTGGCGATCCCTACAACAGGTGTACAATTTTCGGATGATATACTTCAAACACGCCAGTGAAGAATATGCCTTGCGGTTATAAAGATAATTTAACTTAGATGGGCTTGTCACTGAAATCGGGCCTGAATTTGAGAGCTCAGCATAACCTACACCTCTGAGGGTGAGGCGCGCAAGCCCCTGAACGTCTCCAGGAACTGAAAAATCAATGATTTCTTGCGACATGAACATTTATGCATAGAAACTACTATAAGAAATCTCAACGTGAAATTGAATTGTTAACTGCTATGATGATAATCAGTGCTGTGTGCCCTTGCTGGAAAGCTACCTGGCTAGCTAATATGTGCAACGCAACTGTGCTTATGTAATCATTGCCCCTTATTCCATCACACACTGTTTCCTGAACCGAGCTCGGCTTCACATTTGCGTTACCGTTCGTCTTCTGAATCAGCAAAAAGGGTGATTAGATACCTTGACCACTACCAAACGCCTTGTCCTTATCGGCGGTGCCTCAAATGGCTTCACCCAAAATCACCAGCGTACCATCCATGACCTCGCGAAAAATTGCAATACTGATTACGTTATTGGCGGTACGCCCAGCAGTCCTCCACCAAAGTGAGTGAGTCCTATAATAGGGGGTGATTTGTAAGTAAAAAAATTGTACGATGCCACCTTACGGCACGACCAAATTTGCAAACGCAACTGCGGCTCCGGGAACGGGGTTCGACTTCTACTTACGATCTGTATTTCATACAAATCATTGACCCTGTCCCCAAAGAATTTTCAACAGATGGGGATCTTGGGAGGCCGAGAAGCGGGGGCAAAATGACGCTGTCGCTCCCAGTTACGGACATCGATGGACAACGTCGGTGGTGCAAAAGTTGGTATTAGGGAATATAGGCTCTTTCTCCGTGACAGTCACATGAAATCTGCTCAAGTGACGGAAAAGTTTCCAACCGCTTGTCTATTTCGGCAATGGTCGGAACCCGAACGACAACTAAGTTTGCCTTTCTCAGTAGTTACCATTCGCCTATGTCATATTTTGTCAGCTCGGAATCCTCCATTCGGCTAGGTGGTACAGGAAATAAGCCGGGTACCAGCAGTTGCCGGGGGATGTTCTCACGTTATGTATATGAGATGCTAGAGCGTCTAACCAGTCTGTCGAGAACTCCGCTTAGAACTCCGCCCCAAAACTTCTCTATTGCCTTAAGAGGCTATGATATGAGTCTAGGGTACTCGCATATAAAGGCAGTTGGCGGCGCTGGAGGTGGAAGTTTAACCTCAAAGCTTGCCATTCCCAGCTTTCTTTCCTTTCTCACTAAATCTGACCAGCTATTATCGTTCTTCAGAAAATCCTTGGAAACAATCAATATGTACGTCCTCAAGTCATTCTTCATGCTTCTCAGTATGGGTGCTATCGCTAGTGCCCAGATTAGCTGTGGAGGTGGTGGTTCTTACGAGGCCAGCGACATCCAGTATGTTCCATTCTTAGGAAAGTGCCCTTGAGCGTATTTGCAAGTGAATTGAACTAATCTGCACCATTTCACTACTTCAGAGCTGACCTCAGCGATACAACGATTGGCGCCAGCACAGCGATCGTGCAGCCCCAGGGCAGTGGCCAGATCTGTATCGTGAACAGAGCCCCGTCCACGTCGGTGAGCTTGACCGCCTCCATGATCAACAACGCCATCTCTTCTATCGAAAACCTCAGCTGTGCCGGCAAGTCCACCTGCGCCGGGAGGGCAGGACAAAATTACCGCCCTTAGCGGTAACGTCATTGACCTCTCTGTTCAAGCAGAGGGTCAGAATTGTAGTGCCTAAGCGCTTCCTCATCTCCTGGCTGTTTCTCACTCATGTGAAAATAGCCCGAATGGTGGTCCAGATCGGGCATGCAGGAATCTCTTGGAAGTTGTTGGAGAGTGTTAAATGTCTGTTTGGAGGTGGATATTTTGTTCATAAAGGCGAGACACTTTTGAGTGGCGGCCTGGTTTGACACACGGCTGGGGAGACGTCCCCAGCCTAGTCCCTTTTCATATCTACCTAATGTTTCGATCGCATGTATTAACACCAACTGTCTACCTCACTCATCAATATACGTACGTCTACCATGTCTTCACATACCTTTTTATCAATAAGAGAAATTGTAATCGTAGCTCTAATGGCACTGTCTGGCGATTTATTAAAAATGGAATTTTAAATTTTAAATAGGAAAAGTAGCTTATATATTTTTTACGCGTTTTAAACTATTTTATCTTAGTTTTTGTAGGTCTGTTTATGTGGGTTGAACATATGCCCGTACCTCCAGAGCATCTTTGTTCTGCAAACCGTGTGCGCGGTGCCTCGGCCGTTAGCATACATTGCCGCTAGTACATTATGTGCTTCTTCTTGTCTATATGGACATTCTTTCAACACCGGTAGGGAAGAGAGATAGCTTCTTTGGGTCACTCTGGTCAGATGCTACTAGCATATGACAACATTACAATCGATATGGTCGGCGACGCCCCTTACTATAAGGGATGCGAGACTGTCTCCGGGTCTCGTTCTAGGGATAAACAATTCAAGTCTCTTGTACTATACATGCGTGATTCAACCCTTTGTTATCCAACATAAATGGGACCAATATTGTCTTGATTATCGACCATTAACATTACCGCCTATCAGCACGTACTGCAAGTCGCATCAGATGGTCGGTGCCTAAACATGGTCATAAGCACTTGGCTAGCTAGGAGTGGTTGAAGTTGAGAATAAAAAAGCACATCGAGGAGACACGGGGGAGAGGGTAGGCCAAGACCAAGCATGCCGAGAAGAAAGCAAAACACAAGGAGAACAGTCCAGGTGGGACACCCAGCTACAGGGCAAACCTTTTGATTAGCAGGTAAAGAAGCATGTAGAAAGGTCTGAGTCGGTCAAAGAACCTTATCAACACCGCCAATAGGACATAGATATTGCCGCATTGAGGAAGTCGAACTTCGCAATATTCGGCCCCCTTTCAAAGCGGCCACACCACTACAATTCTTCTCTTTCGGCACGTCAGCGGAGACACCACTATCATTTCTCTCTTGCCCGCACTTACACCAAGCACGCAGGCCGCGACTCACAAACTTCAATCACCTTTCAGGGATCGCTATACTCAACCAACCTTAAGTGGCGAAATCTGCCTCGGAGCGGGTAGGGTGGTAAGACTTTATGCGAAGCCGGGCTCGTACGTCCTATAGATACAACCGCAACGCCAGTAAAGTCTCGAACTCGACCTCGTCACCGGCTTGTGGGCCATGAACCTGGCTATTTTTGTTCTGGGCAGCGGAGGTGTTGTTGGCCGGAAGGTACCTCGGCTGAATTCGACCTTGTCATCGTCGGACTCCTCTTTGATTGATTTGTCGTTGTTAGACCCTGATGAGAAGCACGCAGCAGGTCTAGAGTAGGTTTATATAGTTTTCAATTCTTCGCCTCTGCTGATTGAAACGGTATGTGATACTCACAATGACCTAAGTCTAGCTTTTACCACTATTAAGCACGCCAATACCGCGAATAACTCGGTGTTTTCACTGGATATGTACACAATTTGTTCCTTTACCATTCACTTTAGAAGCAATAAACGATGCTTAATTAACAACAATTCATATTTCTGTTAATAGCACACTTTTCTTTTGTGTCCCATCTCACTGGGAAAATCCGTGGCCAGGTATAAAGTCTATTTAAAGGGTCGCCCTCGCCGTTAGAAGCAGAAAGAGGGCGTGATTTTAGCGCATAGTAGCGAGTCCTACATCCAAGATGCGTTCATCTCATTAATCGCATGAGTGCAACCCCATACACATCAAGTTGGATATATTACGGTGTGGCGACAAAGAGGTCTACCTCGGATGACGTGGTCTTACCTGATCTCTCCATGTCGTACACTCGTCAAATCGCCTGGCGGGCTGAACAGCTACTTAGTCTTCTCGATCATCCAAAACAGGTGAGCTAGCCAAGCAGCTTCGCATCCTCGTCCGTTCGACAATCACGAACCAAGTTAGGTGCCTTTGCTCAGCAACAATTGTATTGACATGTCGTAGTTCTCACCCGCAGCCAGATTAATGTTTCGTAGCTCAACTGGAATACCTAAATGGCAAGAAGTCAGAAGGCACACGAAAAAATGTCATTGTGCTCTTGACTGCAAAGGTCTGTTGTGGAAGATCTGCAAGGTAAGATGTTAAATAGACTCAGCCCCGCCACTTCCGCCCCTATTTCTGTATTAATTACTCCTCGACCACAAAGGCAGAATAATGGAGTGCACAGTTTTGCACCATGAACCATCCGGTAGCACTTTCATGAATGATTTGCGCTCTCTCCCAATCCCAAAAGGTTCGGATGAAGAAAATACCATAATAATCAGTGTAGTGCACCAGATGAAGATGGTATAGCACTAATACCACTCCCCAAATGCGGCAGCTGTATTCCATCCCGAATCCATTGACCCAAGTCACATCAAGGGCAGGCATATTTAAACCCGCTGAGCTGCCCGCCGCACACAAAAATGGCAGTCCCGGTCCTAGAGCATAACTGAGACCGAGTAACACCCCTTTACGACCAAAGCGAAACAGCGGTCACTTTAATTTTAAATCGCATCGACCTACACCCCAGGGCCCATCCCCTTCTCATTGAGCTTCCGAGCAACACCTCAAATAGCCAAGGAATCTGCGCTATGTCATCGAGCCGCTGCGTAACTCCGTGAGGTTATGAAAGTTCCGCGCCGGTCCGCTGGGTTGTAAATCGCCGGGGTGTAAGTAGGGCTCATTATATTCCCGACCACAAGGGGTAGCATGAGCGCACGTATCGTTAGCTGGTAGCCATGGTCAATTGCGAGGAGGTAGCGTTAAGGGGATTGTCCAGCGCCATGGATTCTCAGGCCACCAAATAAGCATGCAATAAGCTAACCACCGGGTCCACGGGCCACCCCCTCCACGGACCACTAGCGGCCTATCTACACCAGCCCAGATGAAGCCACTCAACACAGCCAAATCACCTCGCTGTCGCTATCTGCGGCATTTGCCTACTTGAATACACTCTTCTGCCTCCGTCATATCGTTTTCAGCCTCGCCGACTGCATCCTGGGGCCTCTCTGGCATATCGCAGTCCGAGGCCTCATCGTCGTAGATGGTGCGACCCCTCAACCTCCGCTTCGCCCTTCTGATATTAGCCATACGAATAAATAGTTGATTAGGATTGATTTTGACAGCTTTACGAGTCTTTTTGCTAACCTTACTAATTTTAGCCCGAAGAGAGGTATTTAAAGCCTTTAATTGTGCGATCTCTGCAAAAGCACTATTTAACGCTTTGGCGGCTTTTAAAAAAAAACGTCTATAAAGGCTATTTTTTATAGCTATATTTTAAAGGGCTATTTTCCGGTTAGTTCGGAGGATTATTTAGCCACTAGTAGGAGTGTTAAACACTCCTAGGGTTATAATTGTAGAAAAATCTGGTGTTTTAGGCTTTTATACCGGTATAGATATTTCGATTTATAGTTAGGCGATATTTTTTTCTTTTAATATTACGAACTTAAACAATAATAGCTTCGAATAATCTCGTAGCTAAATATTTATTATAATTTAGGCCTTTTTAATTACTATTAAAATTAAAACTTTAAATTTAATTAGATATAAAATTTTAATAATTTCGAGTTTAAAAAACTTAATATTAAAATAACTATTTATATAGTTATATAAATAATATTAGAGCTTTTTTTTAACTAATTTAAAAATTTTTATATTTAATATCTATATTATATAATTATAATAAAATTTATAAAAATAGAGTTATATTTTATTTATAATATAAAGCTAAAAAAAATTATCATTTATATATAATTTATAGCTATTATAAATTAATATAATTTATTTATTATTATAATAATAATAAATATAAAATAAAAAAAGATCTTTTAGCTATTTTAATATAATAATATTATTAGTTTATTTATTAAATAATATTTTAAAATACCAAATATTATATTTTATATTATTTTAGTCTAAAAACTATTATATTTATATATTAATATTTTTAAAAATTAAAAATAATAGCAATACTAATTTTTTAATATTTATATATTTTAAAACTATAATTTATTTGCTTTTTTTAACGTTTTTTTTTAAAACTTTACGACTTGTAGCTTTATAAATTATAAAATAGTTATTTCTAACGCTTTAGCTAATATCTATTTCGTCGCTATTATAGTAGCAGTTTTATAAAATTATAGCGATTTCCGGAGCCTCGAATCGATCGAAAAAAATATTAATATTAATAATTATAGCACTATTAACACGTTAATAATTAATAATTTTAAATCGTATAGACTTAATCTCGGGGTTTTAAATTAAAAAATACGTATATTACGTTTTTTTAAACCGATAAACGCCGCCGTTAGTATTAAAAAAATTCTAGATATATAGCCGGAATTTAAAAAACGCCGGCGTATAGCTTAATTTAGCCTAATTAATAGCTTAACTAGCCAATTAGCCCTCGAAATATAGTAATAAAAACTGTTTCGTTTTATTAATCTTTTTATAAATAAATATACTTTTAAAACAACGGTTAATATAACTATAACTAATTATTTATTACCATAATGCCGCGTAAACCCCTTCACTTAATATTGCCTACTATATAGCAGCCTTTCCGCGTAATTAGCAATTTGTAGCAAATATTATAATAAAAACAGGATAATAACGATAATAGTTTTAAAAAAATAAGTTCTTTATCTTATATAGTTATTAAAATAATGCACATCAAACTGACTAAGGTCGCGAGGTTATGACGCGCTTTGCGGTGGTCCGTGGTGGGGGTGGCCCGTGGACCCGGTGGTTAGCTTAATCGGTGACGCCGATCACAACATCAGGCCCTGATACAAGGCTTCGGCTCCGATGATAGGGATGATCGTTAATTCTGGTCATCCTCGGTCTCGAGGTGCAGAAAGCTGAGGCATTCGATAAAGTCATCGGGTTCATGCTATTATCTTAAAATAACGTCGGTGCCTCTTAAATGCACTAGACAGCGCAGGTTTTCGCATGTGCTCCCGGCCCCACGTAAATATGAAATGATCAGAGTTAGAATGGGAATTCAAGGGATACTGCTTTCTTTCTGCTGCGCCGTGAAGGTGCGCGAAGACAGGTGAAGGCGGGTGAGCCACGGGGTCAGGACATGCTGGTTTTTGGTCGCATGTAAGTGTAAGGGGTGCTAGCTCAAGAGTTGATTGTTGGGTCTTATGGGTGACTTGAGGAAGAAGATGCACTTAAAGTAAGAAAGCTTCGTTAAAAGGCCAGGTAGACTTGACCTATAAGGTTGCAAGAGATTGGTAGTAACAAGTAAATCAACGGCGAATAAGCGAGCCCATATTGGTCACCTGAATATCCAATAACCAAGGGCAAATTATCAGCTATGCCGTATCTAGCAACTAAACCACATCATCACATACCTACTTAATCACTTTGAAAAATCTTTCTATCTCCGCCAGGGGCAAACCAACACATTCCAAAGATATGCTCTCGCGAAGTAGATATCGGACGAGAGCGAAATCATCCCTTCGAAAACATAGTGCAAAAAGAAGAGCTGCCGTGACAGTTTTCCCGCCAGTATTAATCACCCCGGGCTATCATGGAAGCCGTTTGACTTCTGTCAAACCTACACAGGGGAGGCACTACATCGAAGGTCAATACGCCCACTGAATATCAAATTCAAAGATTTCTGAACATAGGTACCCACAGGGGAAGCACAATTTCTGAAAACCTGGACCAGAAAAAAGGTCTCAAACACGGCCGCTTTGGTTTTTTATATTTTATCAGTACATTTGTTAGCCGTGAGCTAACAGCAAGGTTACTCCAAGACAATTTTGCCACACACAGCGTCACACCATCAGTCGGCTGATCTCGAGAATTGTCAAGCTGCTGAGGGAGGAAGAGAAATGGAGGATCGAGATGCGCACTTCGAAGAGCTTTATACGCCGCCTAATGACTAGCGTGGTCGTCCAACCTCAGAGTTGATCACAAGTTGCGTTTGTTGGAATGGGATACCTGACTCTTTGATCCGATCATCATGATTAGCATCACAAGCAGAGGAAAACTGCTGCTGCCTCCTGACTAATGGGACGGTAAGATCATGCATGGTCCCCAAAGGTAGCCAGTGTTACTTAGGGATCGACGACACTATGTAGTACAAGTTATGTGGCTCTTCATTGAAAGCACCTGATGCTCGGCGTGGAAGGAGCGGAAGTGCAATAGGAATTCCGGTTAGCGCAAACGCGTTCAGGTATCATTTTCCTACGTATGGAGGAAAATAGGTGCTACCTAACCAAGCACAAAACAAGAGAAAAGTAGACTTTCATTTTGAAAATGATGTCGGCTTGTGTGTTTGTCTGACTGAGCATTGGATCTGAAGTATGCGGGACTGGCAGATAGAGGTCATCGCTGTAGAGAATTTATATAGAATACTTAGATGACTCTGGCAGGTTATTACAACTTAGAGGGATCACCGAGCCTTCGGATCCGCATAAACGCTTCATCGTCTTATCATTCAATGTGAGTGCCATTTTCATACACGCCCCATCGCCCTGCCATTGAATGCGAACGCCGTTCCCGTGCACGGTATATCGTTTTTCATTGAACGCAAACACCGATGTCTTTACCGTCCGATGATTTTAGTCTTTGACGGGCTATTCACTGCAGATCCGTCATGAGCAGTTGGCGCTGGGCTGAAGTCTTTAAATAAGCAGATCCTCCTCTCGCGCCGCTGATAACTGAATGCTCTCTACAAGCAACTAAGAAATGCCGCCAAAGAAGAAGGCACCTGAGGACCAGAGTCGGACAGGTGGTGTTGACCATCATGCAGTTGAGTTTGCAAAGTCGGTCCGGGGAAAAGTGACGGACCGCTCCTAAGTAAGTGGCCCGTTAGGCATAATTTAACATCATCTTGTCAGTGATACCACGTCCACAACGTATGCCCTCTCTGGGAGCCTAAATACTGCATCAGTATGGCCGGCTAGACGATTATCACATTCGTCGTCATAATCCTCACTAGGTAATCCCTTTGCTAGCGCAATGCAGAGCTAAGCTTGCGATATATGCTTCTTCTCAACTCTCCCATCTAGAACGACTGGGGTTCTGTCCAGACCTACAGTCATCGGAGAGGCCGTCCACCTGACCCGGCATCCAGGAACCTTGATCGCTCCCACGCATCGCGACAGGGAAATCATGACTCGTCAGAATTGCTTAGTAGGGGGGTATAGGGGAGTGATATTTATGAGGGATCCGTAGCGTAGATAATTTCGACTTTCCAACACAATCGGCCAGATTCCTTCCGAAATTAGGCCATTTTGAGACGTCCGTGATTAGCAAAGATTCTGATAGGGCATGGCGGCGAGACTGCTTTTATAATGAAATTGATTTGGAGTCTATTGATCGGGAGAGGAGGTTATGCGGCAGTGGAAGGAGCAATACGCAACGGATCCAAGGAACTTAGTTTTTATATCACTTTCCGGATGTGCGTCTGGTAATCAATAAGAGCTGAACACTCACGACTCACGTCATAATGTGTATTACCAATTAACACTACCGGTGACGGACATCCCATAGTCAGTGAAGCGTAATACCATCATCTCCAGACTCACAGTTGACGTCATTGTGTATGCCATGATTAACGGCGTAACTAACGGACACACTATCGAGAATGAAGAGCAACACAATCATCTCAAAACTCACAGTTAACGCCATTATTAACGGCCGTACTATCGCAATCGAAGAGCCGCACGTCAGACACATATTTACCGTACAAAGCAACACTAACAGCCGTTCTATCGGGAACAAAGAACCAATTGTACGTTGGCGATATACTCTGTACGTAGTATGCCCAAATGTAAATGCAAGCCGAGTCTGGAATCTCGAAACAGTATTTATTGCCCCTCTCACGCCGTGGCTGCCGCTGAAATAGAATCTAAAGCAAAGCGCTGTGCGCCTCGTCTACTCTTTCCAGAGCCTCCGCTTCACAAGGCAATGACCTTACCAAAGCAGCTTTCCCAGGGGCAACTTCAGTTGAGCTGGCTCGCCTCGTGATCGGCGGAAGGCTCAATGGTATTCTCTTCCTCAACACCATGCATCTGCGGCTTGAGAGGAGACCTACCGGTCGAACTTCAACGCACCCTTCAAGAGACCTACTTCGTCTATGTGTATGTTCTCAGTTTTAACGGCCTCCGATCCCTTTGCGTTATTGCCGTTCTGATGATTCCTCTGAGCGCCGTGATTTTTACTCTTGAAAGGACGTGGTTTTGGCCTTCGCCCCACTTTACGTCTCCCCGGACGCGTTGGCCTTGGTGCGCTCATTGTTCCGTGCGCTGATTTTCGCAAGCAGGAGAGGCAGGTTATGGGGTTACGACTGGAGTTGTGTCGATAGGGCTAGAGACGGGACTTATGTTGCTTTCCGTGGCACGCAAGACATCATATAGATCTAGCAAAAAGGCGTGGCAATAAAATGCCTTGCAGATATAAATAAGCCTACAGTCACATGATTGGAACCAAACCTTGATTTTAAGCTGAAAAGTAAGCCCAAGGTACAGATAAATGAACATTTGAATATTGACTAGCAATTCTCAGAGTACCACAGTTGCCTTCGTCACCGATTTTGAATGTGGTGAACATAGCTCGGATTCTATTTCTGGAGGCTGGGATCAGGGTTTTAAAAAGGATTTAAATAGCGCGCTCTCTCGCAGTACCTCTTTCCAAGAATCAATCCTTTGACGATCCCTCTTCTATCAGCCGAACGGGTTTGTTCGGATTCAGTTTTTCTTTCCATCTCTCCGCACCGAGGGTACAAGCCTATCTTCTACGCGACCCGGAAAGATTGTAAGGGAGTACGAGCGTGTGATCCTACCAGGTAGACTAGCCTCCAGGTCTTGGGCGCTTCATTTCCTGAATGGATGCTTCTGGAGCTGCGACTGCACTTGCCCCCTCCCACTCTTCCTCTCTCGCGAGTCACAAGCCCTACCTAGACAGATCATCTAGCTTGTACAGGGCATACATGCATCCTCAAACACGGCGGAAGAAAATCGATCATTATCTTTGATATCCAAATACTCTCCCGGATAGGCAAGCTAGGTTTCCTGTAAGCTGAGCGCGACCTGTAAGCTGAGCGCGACCTGTAAGGGGCCGCGAATAGGCAAACTTCAAAGCACCAGCGGCCATCGTCCCAGAAGCAATTGCCTTCGTCGCAGGATGGTTCGGAGTCGAGTTTTCTGGAGTACGGCGAACAGGCACTGTCTTTTATATCTCAGAGGAAAGAGGGTCGCACGCGACGTTCCTTGTGCATTCCATTGTGAACAATGAAAGTGCTGCGTATTCACCTTGGTCATCCTTGGCGTATTTCCGCATTTACACGACTGCGTAAGACTCATTTCCATGCCTATCCCAAGAGCGAAAATAAGGCAGCTTTTGTTATGTAGGCAGTGACTTGACAGACAGCGGTCTTCTTTCCGATCCCCATCTTAGCGCAAATATCACTAAAGTCAAATGTCTTATCAATCTATTACCCCGTAGTTATCTATTCATTCAACAGATAAAGGATTTTTGTCCCATTGATATTCCTCAGTATAGACATCGGCCGTTCCTTCTAGAGTCCGTGTTAAAACAAACGGGATACTATCTGCATCAAAGAATTCGTGATGCCCTCACTCTGAATGATTAGATTGTTCGATTACTAGGTAGCATCATCACCCTGCATATACCTACTCATAAAGCCCAGGAGCCTTCATTCACCTACTCAGAGAGTTATGAACAACATAAAAGTTCTACTCACTGCACTTCCCGAAAAGGAGAAGGGCTCGTCGCTATCCATCCATCCGTGAAGTGTTCAGTAAATGCCAAAACTATCATAAATCAAGAAAACGTCAGCTCCATTCTGTCGCTTGGTGATGAAGAATCTGTCGCTGGATCTACGTGCATGCCCGAGAGCTCGTGCCTACTAGGTGGTCACACTGGGTGCCATACTTTATAGAGCCTCAAGGTGTCCCCGTAGGGGGGGGTTAAGTATAGCAAGGACATTGGCATGCCAGCTGTGTTCATTCACCACGAAAGCTACCTAGACAATCTATTCAATCTTCAAGGGGGTAGTGTGATATAGACAAAATATCAAGCTGTCCTAATCTATACTGAACAGCTACATGCACATTTTGATGCGCGATTCACTCATTTTTCACATTTCCATCCGACCCTATTCTTGTTCTTGACTCTTCACCCACACCGCCTAACTTATACAAATGCATTACACTTCTAGACACACGTCTCTTCTCTTACTCACAATGAGATTTATCTACTACCTACTTCTTAATAAATGTAAGGGGTAAGGCAGTTTAGTCTGTTTTTCTACACTGATGCATACCCTCTCATACACTCTCACTCCCCCCTGCTTGCTCGTATCTTAACCGCTTTCGTATAGAATATTTCTTGAAGCTATTCGTCACTGTTGTCCATCCGTGTAAATGGCAGCTCAAGGTGACAGGTTCGGCTATTTTAACATGATGCTCAATCGCTTTGCAGCTTCTCCCATGGCTGCATCGTCCTCCTCTTTCTTTTGAAATGCTCGAAGCGCATGCCCTTAGTATTCTAAGAATGCCGAATGCTGATTATGGTAGGTGTGTGCAATTGTATGATGAAAATTATTGTGACGAGAAGTTTGTTGTCCGTCCCTTGACACAAGCCAAGTTGGGAAAGACGAGCACTATGTGTCGATGATTGAGTTTCCGATCTCGAAATCTTCCTGGCACCAGGCTCTTCGACGAGGATGCTTCCACTCTTTACTACCGAGTGAAGACCTTGACGAGGCCATCGCCACCACCACTAACGACCCAGCGACCGTCTTGACTCCAGACCACAGCGCAAACGCCCTCACCTCTCATGATGCGATGGCTAGTGATCTCCTGAGTGCATGTCCTCTTATCGAGGGACCAGAAGCGCAGGCTTGCGTCGTGTCCAGCAGAGACAAGTTCTCGGCCATCAGGGCTAAGCGACAGGCTAGATATGGCAGCCGGGTGCGCGAGCATGTTGTATGTGCATTGGCCTATGTATTTCCGTTAGAAATTGAGTGGAGAGCTATAGGAATGTTGAACTTACCGCTGTTGGCATCGAAGAACCTGATAAAACGGTCTTCATGCCCGGAAATGATGACACCCTCAACACCGCTGCCGGATGAAGCACTACCGCCAGTAGGGCCTCCCGCATCTTCATCGCCAAGACCGGCAGTCGAACTTTGATCGAGCCCAGCAGTTGTTGCGGCGACTGCATTGACACTCGTGGTCATAGTATTGTCGTAAGTTTCGAGACTAGCCATTGAACCAATCTCCTCGCCTGTCCTTGTGTCGAAGACAATGATGGATGCATCGGAGAAACTGACAACAAAGGCATCACCCGTTGTTGAGAGAGGCGTGATGCATGTGGGAGAGGCTTTAGAGCCATTGGATCGGCGAATGTCATGGACGAGAGTGTGATGGAAGGGTGAAGTCGAAGCCATATTCGGTTGGGGTGAGTTGGGAAACTGTGAGCCAGAACTCATACTGTTACCTCTAACACGACCGCTGCCAGCCGGTCTTCGTCCTCCTGGTCCTGGTTGGGGTGATGATAGCTGGGGAGGTGCGCTTACAGCCCAAATCTTGACCACGCCATCGGCCCCACCAGACGCCACCAAAATACGATCCGCCGGGCCGTAAGAGTTAGACTGCCCGAATATAGACCCAAGAGTGGCAGGGAGTACACAGATTGCCCAAACAGCATCGGTGTGGCCATCCAAGGTAGCTTTTGGATCCACTCGACCACGTTCCCAAACTCGAATAGTCGCGTCCTGTCCTCCGGAAAAGATCCACCCATCGCCCTGAGCTCGGCCACCAGTCGAGAAGTTCGGTGATGGAGACCAAGAGGTCAGACATAAGACGGCTCCTCCATGACCCCGATGAGTAAAATCAGCAGGCACATCGAGGTCAGTGGTCTGGCTGCTGAGATGGCTGGGGTTCTCACGAGGGAGGTGGAATCGCTTAATCAGACCATCGTCACCACCTGTGCAGATCTCAGGCTCGCCCGGGCTTCCACCGCCAGAGAAGATGACAGTCCGAACAGCATTCAAATGCCCTCGCAACGCGTACCGAAGCTTGAAATTACTACTATCCAGCTTTTGCGCTGCGTTCAGGGCCAACTCATGATCAGCACTCCTTCGGCGGGACATGGAGGTCTTCCTACGATGAGCATTAGGGCCTCGGTTAGGGGACTTGGGTAGATTTTCAGCAGACGGAAAGACGTCGGTGTCTGGGCGGTGCGAAAGCGGCTGCAGAGGTTGTGATGATGCGGGATCAGGGAAAGCGGACTCGTTGAAATCCCAGCCCTCAGATTCACCGCTTCGCTTTTCAGCAGCACTGTCGGCATTTTCAGTTCTTTGAATATCGTTGGCATGATTCGCTTTAGCTATTTGTTCGTCGTGAGCACGGTTGTTCGAGGGCGCAGCAGGAGGCCACTCGGGTTGATGAGAGTAGACTCCTGCGGGGTTTTCTCCAGAGCGAACCATGGGAGCGGACTGCAGATCGTTGTTTCGCGAGGCAGCATTGGCAGCGTTGGCTTGCTGCATAAATGGTTGGTTTTGAGCATTGGGGGCGAGACGAGCCGCCGAATCTTTCATGTGATTCTGGTTCAACTTTAGAGCGGCGAAGGCAACATCCAGAGGCTGTTGGCCTAGGGGAAGAGCGAAGTCGCCCTCCCTCAAATCTTCCATCATGGGCAGAGGTGGTGACTCTCTCGGAGGTAGGGGATTCGCTGGCGTCATCAACAAATAGGAGAATTCGGCTTGGCACTGATCTAAGAAATTCCTCAGATCGTCGCGATCCCGTTCCTCGTCGCCTTGCAGTCCAAGTAGAGCCTCGGGGCCGGCAATGCTATCTTTAAATTTGTCACTCGATGCTATGTAGAGTTAGCTCGGTGCTCTTCTTGTGCGGGGGACGAGATGCTTCTCACATTTCAGTTTCTCCTGAATTAAGGCTGCCCTATCGACTTTCGGGGGGTGTTTCACGGAATGGTCATTCTCGTCGGCGACAGAGGTGGTAGAGTCGGGGTCGGCGGGTTGGTCTTTGATCTTGGACTCCAGCATGCTGACGTATCGCTTCAGGGCCTTCTGGGTGGAATCGGCACGACGGGCAGCACCTTCGAGGGCAGCTATACGGCTCTTCATCTCCTGTCGCTCAATCTCCCAAGCATTCCTGTCTCGCTCGTGTCGGTGCCACTCGGTCTGGAGGAAGCGCATGACGCCTGCGTGATGGCAGCGGAATTAGTATCTTTCGTAGTCGAAGAGGAGTGGATCTTACCTTGCAATGTGTACTCGGTGGCATGTGGCGCGTTAGGCTGATGCATCGAAGAACCTCCGGATATATCCTGGCCACCTCCAGGTCCGCCAACACCATTACCACCGGCGCCCATGGGGGAGACCTGTTGCCAACTCATATTCGTGAGACGGCCGACTCTGGCGGGTTACGGGAGAACTAGGAGGGTTTCAACGTCGGCAACCGTCGTCATCCGTCGTGTGCAGGTAAAACTTTAATCGAAGCCGACATGCGCAAGTGGTGGTAATGTACAATTTTGAGATGTGATGACGGGAGTGGCGGGATGCGACGCGTAGATGCAGATGCTCGAATGCTGAACTGTTGGATCGATTTATCGAGAAGTGGTGGTGGAGAGAAGGAACGGACTCGTCGCGAGCTATGGATGAGATTGTATTTATTCAAGGCGGAGGAAAGAAATCAGTGTCGGATGGATGGTGGTTCATCTGTGGTGCGTAACGTTGAGATGCAGATGCTGAAGTATTGCTGCGTCTCGTGTCCCACCAACTGTCCTTAAATGAGTCGTGTCCAGTCCCATGCAGCTTCTTCAAAAGAAATTAACAAAGAATGCAATTCTATGGTGCGACGATGATTATTGCAGATGGCGTCGCGAAGCTGGATATTATCGGGGCGACCCGTGTGTGCGTGGGGTTAGAAGAGTCGAAGAAGATTGAAGTGAAGGAGGAAAGATAGACAGAGTCAATCAACCAACACGCATTTGCCCAACGCACCTGGCGAAATGAGAATACTCTGCAACAGCATCAGTCAGTTACTCTTGCCCTGTAGCAGTCAAGCAAAGCTCTGTCACGGATCCACCTGTCCTGATTTCCTCCAATCACAGCAGATGTCTTGGAGCTCCCGCCTATCTAAACCTGGAAAGGGATAGCGGCGTTACTGGCATCATCCTCGTCACTTCCCCTGATCTGTACATTCCGAGTCTGCACTTCAACTTCCCTACAATCCAATAATCCCTATCGTATTGTCCATGTACCGTTTATATGAACTCAAACTCCATTAAAACACGGAATCATTTTAAACCATTCAACCCCAATATCCCGGAGTCCCTACATACATGTAGCCAAGCCTGAGCTACACCATGCGACAGGATCGGTTTGCACGTGTCAAGCAAGGTCGAACCCGGGTACGCGTAATAATAAGATGTGCTTTCTCCCGTCATATCATCGGTCAATCCGATGCTTATCTCCTCAAAAATCCTCGGATTAGAATTGAAACGTACCTAACCGGACAAATATGACATGTAGTGCTAGCTACCTAATCTGATCGCCAATATGCAGGAACAGCCGGCGTTTTGACGGCCATCTCTACTTTACCTCGGCAGGGATTGCCCGACACCACTAATTATCAAGCTAGCAGTCGCGACATAACAGAATCATGGCGCTTCTTCATCAATCATCACAACACTATTTCATTCAACTGCGCAAATCTCGCATTTCGATAACTTTATCCGAAACAAATTCATGAGAGAGAAGTCCATCTTCTCATCAATTTCGCAGATATTGGAGATTACTCGTTGGAATCTTGACAGTCCGAGTTATCTCACCCTCTGAGACCCGGCAGATTCCGACGTCATCTCACTCGCACCATGCCGTCAAAAGTCAAGGGCCTTATGGATAGCGCCGAGGGGCACGAAGGCATCAAGAGAGTCGAGGAATACCTCAAATGGGGTATAGAGAAATACAAAGAAGCTCCCAATGCTGTAGGTTGAGCCCTTCTCACTTCCCGTCCCGCCGGCACCGATCGATATTGATCGCTCATTCATTACCTTACATGTATTTTGGCCCTTCTCCTTGCCTGCCTTACTTCATGTGCAAGCCAACGAGAGATCAGATCATTCTTAACTAACACGATTCACCACGCCAAGGACTGGTCATCCCAAATAATACCTTACCTCGCTATCATCTCCCACTCAACAAAGGAGCCTCACCCTTGCCTCACCATCCGTCTGACCATCCAGCCCAACCACGTTAACAGTCTAGGCAATCTTCACGGCGGCTGTTCGTCCACCATCTTCGACATCTGCACGACATTCGTATTGCAGATGATCTCGCGCCCTGGCTTCTGGCAGTTCGGCGGCGTGAGCAGGACTCTCAACGTTACTTATCTGCGGCCTGTGCCCGCGGGTACCGTCGTTGATGTCGAGTGTGAGATCGTGCACGCTGGTCAGCGACTGAGTGCCCTGCGTGGCGTCGTGAGGAAAGTGAATGATGATGGGAGTCCTGGCCTAGTTCTTGCTCTCTGCGAGCATAACAAGGTGAATACCGACCCTTCCCCACCTAAGCTGTGAAGGGCTGTGGCGGTAGGGCTCACAGCATTGGTCTTCTGTTGAGACAACACCAAGGGTGTCTCCCGCTCCAGAAATACGGCCGCGCGAGCTTACTTCAAAAGAAGAAGCCAATTTCTTGTATAGGCTCAAAGAATGTGGGAAACTATTCAGCCGAAGTTATAATTACAAAGCGAACATGGAAATTCGCGCCGAGAAGCGGGAATACATACCAATCTGTGCAGTGGATGACTGCGACAGATATCCGCCCGCTTCCTTTTCGTTCTAACACATGCGGTCAAATCGTTGTATATACAAGAGATGTACATGCCTGTGGCCTTCACAATGCCTGCTAAAGACTGTCCGATTAAGACTTCTACACATAGATATTAGAAGTAGACTGTCTCCTGATTTGGCAATACCCAACGGCAAGGTAATTTCACTCATCGCGAGTTCAATTTGCCGCCATTCCTATCTGTAGTAATGATGTTCTAAAAGCATCGAGACAATGAGGCCCTTCCCTAGGTATCCGACAAAGAGTACGAAAGGGAACCGTATGCGATGAATTTAATTATTCATGGAGGGTAGTCTATTTGCAGCTATTCCCAAACCACCTACATATTGATCTACAAGCGGTGCGGCTCTCAGCCGAGGAGGGCTTGAGGACCACCATATCACTAGGTGCGAGACAATCGACCGCCTCGTCGTCGAAAACGGGTACAAAGCAGCGCATTGCATTTACGGTTCTTGCGCGACAGGCTTATACAAAACAATTTGGCAGCATTCCTGAAATGAAGAGACAATCAAGGTCACGACTGTGCCTCTCGGCTCATCTTGGAGAACCGCTTTTTCAAACCTGTCAACATGGTGGGATGGAGAAGCTATCAGGCCAGTGACTGGCAGCTGAACGCCAGACCTGGACTAAAGCCTCTCCCACTCCTGAAGCAATGGAAGCTTAGAAGAACAGACCGTTTTTCCTGGGCACTTTCGCCGCGCGACAAAGGATTGTGACGCCTTGTCACATGCTTCCCCCTACTTCGCAAGGATTGCCTGCTCGGCGAATCGCCATATCTTGTCTCGTGCGAAATATACCAGTAACAGGGTAAGTGTAGATCCGGTTTGGCAGGTCTTCAGCTATCATCCTGTCCATACATCTAAAGCGACAAACACCGGAGGACTCCATGCCTGATCTGCCCCTGTCTAGTCGAACTTCGGTCTACTACTTTTTGCCATCCGCCACTCTCATCCCCTGAAAAGCAGTGCCGATAGTGGTCTGGAACTTCGTAGCCCAGTTCGTTTCTAATGCATGCCTTCGTGACAATGCCGTCACTCACCAGCCCCTTACACAGCTATCCATAGGATCCATGCTTTTGATAGGGAGAGCGAGGGGCAGGGACTATACGAGAAGGTCTCGAACTCCTTACCGAACTGCTTCTTTGAAGGAAGTAATCCGCTTGGCTAGATGCAGTGGGTAGTGTTGCCAACATCTCCTCATCACCGATGCTGTCCCACTCGATGCTGTCCGTGCCAATCAGGAGATGAAAAGGACTCTGGGAGACTTCATTGGCCACGGTCACCTCATCACAAAGACGGAACACGGATATTCTCAGCTCACAGATGTTGCATTAACTCAGCGTGGAGGGTATATCACTATGTCAGGTCTTCGGTACATGCCATGCTCACACCCAGGAATAGGAGAACAGTTGCCTTGCGAAGATTTCTAGATCATTCGCCGAGATCTTATCGCCGAGATCATTTAAACTTTGCATATACCAACCCTGGCTCCCGCCACACGTACCTGGACTGCTGATAATGGGAGGTCTCGACATGGGTAGCATTGTTGGGGCTTTCTTGCTTGTGCACATTGGCGTGGAGTGTTGGTTCTTGGCGTGAGTTTAGTAGCATTTTTCATGGACTTCTTTGAGGTAATCTATTGGGCTTGTTTACGATACACCTTCTCAGGTGTTGGTCATGTCAGGAATAGAATCCGTGCTTTATATGCAGGCAGACCGAGTAAACGGCGGGTGTTGGTGTGAGGGAATGTGGTACCCAGTGCAACTGGCAGTTACAGTCACTATGTCTACTCATCTAGACACGGTGTATTAAATCTACTCACTTCCACTCATCAATGCATCAGTGTCAATCAAAGGACGCCGGATGGCACAAGCCACATGAACCAACGCCCGGGGAGAGTTGATGACATGTCCGTGAAGCCGTATATGGATAGACACGAGCCACACCACCCAACTATACCGGGGTGGCTGATGCAATAGCCAGCGAATGAAAGCGTCCAGTCCAGTCCACATAGTGAGTCCCGACTGTGAGATGACTCAAGCCACAGGGGCTATTGATCAGGGATGAGCTGATGAGTGGCCGCGAATGTGCGGACTTGGCTCGGCGTCTGCGTATATTGAGCCACACAAGCCACACGAGCCACACGAGTCCGTGACCAGGGGCTGTTGGTCGTACAGTGGCGCGAGGATGGTTTGGCTTGATTGGATAGGAGCGCGGCTGCTGTATGCTGTGGCCATAGAACTGTGCAGAAACAGTCATCAGCCACATCACCCCGCCGCTCAAGGCGAGGAGCCACAAATGAGAGGGCCGCCGGCATGCATGACAAGTCACAAGCCACACATATTTATGACATGATGACGACCTAAGTACATGTTGACGACCTAAATACATGTTGACGACCTAAGTGCTCCACGGCGGTGGGAAGACACTAGCCACACCGGTTAAATGCCTGCAGATGGAATCCGAGAACAGCTCGACCAATCCGCAGGCAGTGTGGTAGGTATAGACGGCGTGGTATGCAAATCGACATTCAACATGTCGCAATCGCCAGATATGACACAAGAACTATTGCCCATTGACATCGGAATCGCCGGCGCAGGAAGCAAAGACTGGAGAAATGGTATAGTCATATTGGTTCGATTTTCACGGTACGCGTAATGGGACTCCGAAGAGAGCAAAGTTCAAAGTAAAACTGCCAAGACCACGAGGAACGTCGTTACGGACATGCTCAGCAAGCCCCGGGTCGGCACGGTTTCCCTGTATAGCTTAATCCTGCAATCATCCAGATACTATAATACGGTTGTCTTATAGATATCGCCTTATTACGCTGACCGAAGAAATTCAGATCATCAAATGCCATCGTCCTGTTGGCGTCGTCTTACCAAGCTCACCGAAAAAGCTTGATGATCAAGCTTAACCGTCAAGTCGGAGCCAGCTCGGCGCAATGTTATTTCTTCGCTTCCTTCTTGTTAGTGACACGAGACTCCAATCGTTTTTATGCTTGCTGGGTCGCTTGTGGAAGATAAGCATCTCTAGTGCAACGCCGTTAGTATTATGCATATGCCTTGTGTACAGAGGTAGCCGTTATATGAAGATCTTGAATGCATATAGGTACTTGCCGAAATGCATGTATACGCTCAGTCTCGTGTACATTCGCTCTTTGGCGAGTATGGAAACAACTGGCGAGAGCGATGACTAACACGATAGCAATACTAATCAATTTGACAGCAGTGTCTAGCACATACGACCATAGGATCTGGGGAACGCGGGGTTCCGTCCGCTCCCCCATACTAAGCCACATACCGTCTATTTGTCGATCGCCTATATAAACGTGATTGGCCTTGAATTGAATTGTCGGGACATCAGATGGAGCATGTTCCTGTAGTCTGTTCTAAGTTTTATGTTATCCCCGAAGAATTATTACGTGTGCAGGCATCTGTCTGTGAAGCCGGAAGTCTTCCAAATATCGCAGCGCTCAAAATTTATGTCCAACCACCTCACCTCTCGAAAGAACCGTGCATGTTATTCTTCCCGAGCCTCTTTTCTCTTATCACTCTATGACATGTGAGACAATACAGTAAGCGGGGAACAACATGAATTAATGTCGTATAGCTTAGTCACCCAGCAAAGATAGAATCTTGAAGCGGACATGTGCGCATGCGGCGGGCGCATATCAACGATGATGCTATGGTAGCCTGGCATGAAGCCTCTCCGTTGTTTGAGGCCATTGACATTTCGTCAGGATCGTCTTATCTCAATGACAAGTACGTTTTGTATGCTTGAAACGATCAATAACCCTATGCATCATAACGACAAGTTCGATGTCGATTTGCAGTTTCTGCCTTTGGTTCGAAACCTGACGTCTTGTTGCCTCCTCTCGCCTACTTCTATTGGTTGCATTTCACATACGCGTTTCCTTAATCTAGAGGGACTATCTAGAAATACTAGCCCCCTACCTCCAACCTGTCCGTCAGGGGCATATGATGATTGGAGGAAGCAATACATGGGCAGTGCCTGGCTAGGAAGCCCGGTTAGGCAGGTAGACACCCGTAAATAGTGGAGGAAACCCCAGGGATAACGAAACTGACCATCTGACCAAACCCGGCTGGGTGCTAAGTCTCGCTGACAGACTATGTAGAGATGATGTAGTTGAGCCCCAAAAAGGCATCTACGTTGACTTTCACTAGCAGATAAACATACATATCACTAGCATACCCAGGCTCGCTCGTTTGATATCAGAAGAATCGATGTGACGTAGGTACATGTACCAAGTAATGATGACAGAGGATTGATATATTTTTCTCTTGGCAGTGATTTTTTCTCAGGGTGATCCACATGCATACCCCAGATATACTGATAGTGGATCTCGGTTGCTTAGTTTAGGTCTCGCGTTGGCACGATCTTGTCAATCGCTACTACGGAGTTACTAGATCTGGCCATCCAGAAGAATTAGTGCTATCTCGGGCGCCAAAAGATCCACCCCCCGCCGTCTGATGTGCACTACAGGGCCTGATTCGGACTTATTAATTAGATGTAATCATCTGCAGCAACTACAAACATGCCAATATAGCTTGACGAAGATCCCATACCAGACAAATATCATTGCGCTCTCCTCTCGCGTCGAGATCTTACGAGTATGAACATATGCACGAAAGTCAGTGTGATCCAGATATGGAGATGCGATCAAAGCGACTGAGAATAAGTTAGTTTGACTCGCTTAATATCCTGGCGATATATACCTAAGGTAACGATGGTAATAATCTGTCATACATGGACCGACAACTTTGGAAAGCGGCACTGTTTTGAGTTGGCTTATACTTTCAGTCTATACAGTATTTCGTACTGAGAGATACTGAGCGAAAAGACAGCCAGGCACAATGTGATCAAATTTCGTGTCCATCATCCTGGTTCTCTTCATCCATGTTTCCAACAGTGCGAAACTCCAAGGCTATCGAGTCTTCCAGACTTCCAAAAACAGGAATCGGGTCTTCTGGCGATTCAGCCGAGAGTTAGCCTTGGTGCAGTGCCTGGAGAAGGCTGCAATTTGGCAAACGGACGCGTTCCGACGCAATAAAGTGAGCAGCAGAGTCGGAATGAACTCATTCCTTAGTGGAGAGGGAATGAACCCATTCCCTAGTGGGGCAGGGAATGAAACCATTCCCTAGTGGGGCCGGGAATACATACATACATATGTAGTCCATCACTATGTAGAGTACTCCGTCCTAATCGTCATCGGCATGCCGTCCCCTGTAATCCAGCATGGTGGGTTATTAGACGTGCTGACCGAACAACGTTAAAGTCTGCGCTTCTTATTACTTTTGAGGCAAGGATCGGTACGAGATCCGCACGAGTGCATGTGCTTAAAACTGGTTAACAGAGACATGCAAGCTGGATCGATGCGATTCGAAGGCATCCTCAGCTCACAATGCACAATTGTACTCATATAGGTGGGGAAGACTCATCAACCGAAATACCACGTGCTTTCGCTCGAGGTCGTGCTATTGAAGAAAACTGTCTCTACAGGCCCAGTCTTTGTGTAGGTGTGAGGCTCAATTGGAATCTAAATGTACTGATGATTGGTTGCCAAGGGTTGCAATCCCACTGGCCCTTGGGTTGAGGGACTGAAATGTTTTGGACTGGCGTGCGCGCGCAGCTGACATTGTCATGACCCGGTGAGTGTGTAGCAAATGAGATAGGCTCGGTTTCTGGAAGGAGGTCGCAACGCCCACTTGCATGGCTTGGCACATCACAACTCACTAAGTAGTATAGTGCTTCCAGCCAAATTCCCACCATCGTTCCGGTATCAGCGGACGCCGAATAGTATCGGACATTCTTTTCCTTGTTAAGAAGCACCTGTGAGCCATGGTTGCCTCGCTCGAGGCTCAAAAGGGCCGCGGCGAAAACCATTTGTGCTTTGCATAGGTTAGCCGTCGAACTCGCCGCCCCGCCCTAAGGAATTGTACGAAGATGTACGTGGGAAAAGTTATACAGAGGGGGTAAGCCGTGTTACGTTATCGAAGAATGCCCAAAGAAGCGGTGGCTTCGCATCGAGAAACCAGGGAAGCGGTACATTGTATGCATGCAGTACGTCAAGACATCAATCTGTTCACCCGTCGGTTCGGCATTAATTTGTGCACTAATTGCCAAGCCCAAATTAACCCGCATCAAGCTGACACACGTGCATGCGAGACAATGCAGTAAAGACGGCCTCAAAGTTGTCGACGGCTTCTGTAACAACAGCGAAGGAATTATTAAATTGACAATGGCAGCTTTGGTGTGGATGCGACCCCTTCGCCATGTAAGGGAGGGTCCTCGGCATATTCTCCTAGCGCCACGCCCTCATCGTCGAATAGCCACAATCACAGACAGCTACCAGCACCAGACTCGTAGGCAGGCGGTATATACAGAGACCCCCAGCTAGGCCAGGACAGTGTGTTCCTCGTCCCAGCTCCCACCCCCTGGTTGATGCACTACTGCAGATGCGGCATAATGGCCCACCACCCACACCCCTTGTCTCCCACAGCTATACTTTCATGTATCTCTACTTGTCCGCTAGCGTGTAAGTGCTGTCCTTCCTCTATAGCCTTACTACTGCCGCTCGTATGAGGTTACTGTACCATGAAGGACGTACATCCAGAGACAGGTTCCTTAGTATCCTAGATAAGTACCCCGTACTTGGGCCACATCAGGGGGCCATTCCTCGTTGAGGTACTTTGCCAACGGTATTTGAATCCTGTACTCCGCCTCGTTTCTTCTACTTTGTACAAGTGCTAGTAGGCCAACTATGCAGACTAGTACACGCGGCAGGTTCCGGTTGTGCTGTAGATACCTTTCGTCATGTAGAATCCAGGAATAAATACAACGTACCTCCCTCTATGTACCTGAATGCGAGCCATGCATCCGGCAAGTGGTACACAATCAAGATGTCTTCGAAGGCCATTGCAAAGTTGAAAATACTCTTCACTTCTTGGGCTTTTGTTTCAAAATCGCGATCTTTTACATTAAGCGGTGTCCTATAAGTTGTAGATATATGTACCTCAGTATCTTTAGAAGAAGTACTAAACCTATACTCCCACAAGAGTTGTGTACATAACGAAAAGTATGCACTTGGGTCTCCATCACGTGCTATCCTTGTCCTTCTCCATTTCGTTACGGTGCTCTCGCGCGCTCTCGTCTGGTACAGACGTATCTCTCAATTTTTAACAAAAGTGCACTTTTTACCAACTCTTCATCAGTATAAAGACTAACCATGGCCCGTCGGCTATCGAGAAAGAAAATGAAGAAAGAAAGTCAACCTCACCAATAAACCTTCCATCAAGACCACGGCCATCCACTGATATATTTGAACACTACGACATCCCATGACCAAGCCTCTCCCTTATCAACAACACCTCTCTTGACATAATGCCGTACACCTTTGATTCAACAGCTGCTAGGTGAGGATTCTCCTCCTCCTCCTCCTCCTCCTCCTCCTCTTCCTTTCCTTCTTCTGCCTCTTCCTCCTGTACCCGTCCTCTTTTCCTCCCCCCCCCTTCACTTTTTCGTCTTTTCTTCGAAAAAAAAAGAGATATACCGCAACTGGCCCAGAAAATCAATAATGGTTCCTCCTTGATACCCATATTCGGCTAGATTCTCACTGCCTTTATATTATACATTCTCTCCATCGTCTACCTTCCTTCCATCTCTGTACTTCGCTCTAGTAAACACCTTCCAAACAGTCCACCCCCTTGTTGCATCATACTTGGTGTACTGTTCGAGCCCACCAAGAGGCTTTTCTTCCATTCATAGGCATGCCTCCTTCTCACTGTAGTCTTCGCAACCTGATCAATCCGCTCTTGGTATTGTTGTCTTCCACCTCTACAGCCACACCAGATCGCGTTCACCCTGATCGTGCTTCGCTCCTTAGTTTATCTCGACCATACTCTCTCATTATGGCCAGCCCTCTCACCTTTTCCTATCACCCTTTCTCTAATCTTACAATACCATCAACCTTGCTCAACGCCCTGCTTATGTCAAGCCAAATCTTGGCACAACAAGAAACACGAAAGTCCTGATAGTCTCTATCCATGATAGTCAATGTTGCAAAAAGAACCAAAAGAAAACACACAAGTACTCGTCCCATGATACCTGTGCCGGTAGCCCGCAACTCCAAGCCTACATGGACGAGCGCAACGGTGGTGGTGATCCAGTTACCGCACTTGGGGTACGAGGTGCCTCGTCTGATGTTAATGCCGCCAAAGCTCAGCGCCAAGCCGATGTCCAACAAAGTCTTCAGACCAGCCTTGCGCAGTACTACCAGGCAGGAGGGAATCAGTCCAGTTCCTGATGTAGAGAGAGATGAAACCCAGGAGTGCAAGTTTGCACCTGCATGGGTAAGTCCCTCGTATCTTCTCACACTCGTGACTTACTTACATTTTTCACTGGTCTTGAGCAAGTATTCCCACGGGCTGCTAACTTTTCGTTCCGCATTCCTTTCTCATAGAGATCACGTGCCTTTGGGAGACTGCGCGCTCACTCTTTTGATTATGTACAGGATCTTGAATTGAGGGCAGTATAGAGCCTAATTTGGGAACATAGATATTATAGAAAAATGAGTCTTGTATGGAAATGGGTCATGTATGTGAATGAATTGGGCAACGAAAAAAGTTATGCCGTGATCGGGAATTGGAAAAAGTATGTGGCTTGGGATGAAGAGGTAATGGGTCTGGGCACAGATGCTAAGGACTGGTAGATAGATATGACAAGAAGTATTTAAGGAATGAAGATATATCTGATCGTCAAAGCCTCGTAACAAGAACATGCTTCGATTTCCGCATAATTATCCGATTGCACTTGGCGAGCCAATGTCAAGTACGACTAATAAAATGCCACTGTCCCGCGATGTATTTGGGGTTCCAAAGTGCAGAGGGGAAAGCCAACTTGTAACACTTCTTGGACATTTATAGCTTAGGCACAGTACTCATCGCCATGCTGACCACCTCACCTACCGAGAAGCTTTGCTTCTGTATACCTCTCTTGTTGTTAACCGGTACTTCTTCATCCAAATCAGGCGTGCTTTCCCGAAATTCAAGGGAGCGTCGATCTAGTAAAAGAAACAAAGTAAGTAAATTGAGACTTTAATGCCGTGTCACGGTTGCATATCGCAGCTAAAGACCTAGAAGGTGCCAGGAGGCATTGAGGTTAATGGCGTTCAAACACTGTCTGTTGAAGCACTCAATTATATGGATTCCTTTCCAGCCTTCGTATCATGTATCTTTTCTCTCGCTTTGCGGTAGATTACCAGACCGGGATGGGGAAAAAAACATGAAGGCTGACAGGCAAACTCAGTCTTTATGATGTCGTCAGGCATGTTAGAGACCGGTAGATCCTCCGTTGTTTAAATGTTCCGACAGTCCGAAACCCTCATCGCCATACGAAGAGTAAAAAGAGAATCACTGCTGTTTTGCTGCCCAGCAGTTGTGGTATTGCGGTTTCAAGATTTTCCACGCATACAGACCGAAGAATTCGAAGCGATGACAAGTCAACAATCGCACGGCTGTGAGTTGAATAGTTATTTAGCATTTACGATATTCTCTCTGAGGAGTACATGCACGATATATGTGCAGAGCAGCATGCATGATACCTTGCAGAAGGTAGTAAGACAGACTGCAGGGATCCTCAGGGGATCCTTTAGTTTGCCATCGCTAGGTCAATGGTGTGCACCACTCCACAGCCCTCCAAGTGGACGGTTCAGTGGGGTAAACGCCTGCGAGGTATCACGTGTTCCGACAGCTAAATAAACGGCTCAGAACAGTGAAATTTACAACATTTTAGATGCAATCATCAGAAACAGCTAAGTAGCTCATGGAAGCCTCTTTTGGAATATCAAGGATTCCTCGGCGTGCAGCCCGCCTTAGCTGGACTCAACGCTCAATTACCATGAAGCGAGGTTGTAGCAAAAGGTAAGCACAACTTTGCGTACCTCCTAGTAATAAGATAAAGCTCCGATCCACCTTTCGGAGTTTAGAGTCATAGTGGCCCTGTATCACAACGTAGTCCTGATGAGATAATATCGGCTCTCTCTCTCTACTACTTGTAAAGTACGTCCAGACTTGTATCTGAGTATGACTAAGCAATGGCCTCTTTCGTTTGCCAATCCAGCACCACAAATGGCTGATCATCCTAAGTCTTCGGCTGAATGAATATAATCGAAGTAGAGTCGGTAACGGGACACAAATCTACCTGGGAAAGTTGCAGAGAGACCCATATGACATATACGATGAACTGTCTTCGTGCTCCGTTAAGAGAGGACTATTGTCCTGAAATCACGAATTAAGACCTCGCATGATGACGAAAAGGCACTAGTACGTAAGTTATAAGTTAGATTCGGGTGACCCCCATAGCTCTGAAGACCTGATCGACCCACTGCATTTATCTGGACCGGCTCTCGAACACGCTAGTGCCTCTGTTCCATGTAAACGGGAATATCCGCAAGTGTGTCCTGCATTGGTACAATCTTATCATCTGCAATCTCGGGAGCTAATCTTCATGCCCAGCACCCATGCCTTGCCCCAAGATTAAGATTGGTAGTGCCGATACTAAGATGTGATCTTCTAGGCAACTATAATGTTCTACTAGCGACCTGTCGCAATTGTACGCCAATCCAAGCCCGACAACCAAATTTTCTCGTACCTAAATACCTATTTTGATAGTTCTATTGTTCTTTCTATTATACTGTCATGGTTAAGAAACTATACTTAGTTGGCGAAATGGTTTCATGTAGTCTTCGCTGGCCAGTTCTATATGTAATGGATCAACAGTTGAAGTCAAGAATGGTAGCGTAGATCCTCGCGCTTGCCCAACCTTTGCAACTTGCGTAACAGCACGAGCTCGCCGAACATACCCAGGTCGAATTGCTATGACTGAAATTGCTAGGATTATGCATTGATAATGGATCTGTATAAGAACCCCGACACGAGTTGAGACGATAATGTGGCTCTACTACCTAGAGAACGTGTAAGCAGGGAGTGAGGAGGGGGTGGACATACTCGCTGTATCTTGGAGGTAAGTCCAACCGGACTGAAGAAAAAAATGATCCGACACCATCGCCAGATGATCAACATGCGCAGAGCCACGGTCTTAGTACCCACAAAGACATTGTCTGAAGCCTCAAGAAGGAAAGAGAACATCCTTACTCGTAGTTCTGGCCGAGTGACGATATGTAAACTTTGGGGCCTAGCGGCGTATAATGATCCCGCGGCATAATGTAGTCCCGTCTCTTTGTCAAGTGCTGCCTCCACATAAATAATATTGGAATCAAAATCAATACGACCTTAGATCTGATCGTCAAACCCCCAGAAGAAGCACATGCATTAGATATTCCGTTGACACATTTCCCCCGTGCAGTATTATTCGTGCGTTAGCCTGTCCAACCATTAAATTGTCTCCCATCTTCATATCGAATATTACAGCTGTCAATGCTCGTCCAATCCACATCTGATCAACGCCCCCAAAGAACCGTGCATCTGAATCTCATCAGCCCTTCCGAATGAATTCTTGATATGTGGGAAACGATAAAGAATGAAGCTAATATGGATAAGCCCGATACGCATTGGTCATCTAGTAAAAATGGACTCGCGTAGGGGTTAGACCCGTACAAATGGCGGCGAGCACACGTTAAGTAAATATGCATTTATTTTCTCTATCTTTCTCCTCCTGTACATAAGGTGATCTGCTTCAGCCCGAATGACAACTGCATCTGATATGCACAGTCCGGTAGTGCATTTCGTTAAGCGGAACTTGGTATGTTGTCGCAGTAGACTGAGTTCAGTCGTTGGCCCTTGTAGGCTTACCCTGACTGCCTTGCTGGGGTTCACTTGTTGACCTACCAGCGAGGGATCAGCTCCCCTTGTATCTTCCCCAGACTAGTAATGCACGTATACATGAGTCATCCCGAATTAATAAAATATGGCGGCCCGAGCCTTGTTCCCAACTGATGCTGAATTCCCTAATTACAGAATAAGGTCTATTCCAATTATGATTATTATGACTTAAAGACTAGCGTTGTCTCGCGCTGTCTCGTGCTGTCTGCTATTTGAGGTATAGAAGCTCTGGCGCAATCCGAAGTTTGACAAAATGGAGAACTCAGGAGACAGCGAGCACCGAGCAGTCTGGGTTTGATGCATGACTGACGCTTGATCTCTGCTTCCCCAATAAGCACAGAAGAAGCATAGTCTGGGGATCTGTAAGATTGCAACCACCACCTACGAAGTAACTAGATCAGGTGCATGGAATCTTGGCAAATACCGACGTGCTAACCTACGGGTTGCCTTTCGCTCCTGTCTGCCTATGCAATTCTATGGGCGACTCGTGTATTAAGATATAGACCAAGAGAATCAAATTGCCATCGTTCCCGAAGTCGAGCTGGGAAAGCATCACGTCACAATAGGAGAGAGTTAAATTTCTTAGCTCAAGGCGTCCAATGGTGATGAGCTGACTGGTGGCGGTGAAGGAGTCAAATAGATCAGCGAGAGGCAATTGAAAAACAAGTTATTGGGGACTTAGGCCGTGTTAAACCTAGGAAAGAGGATACAGAAGGTATCCCTGTTAGTACATGCACCCTATAGCGCATATTTAAGGATAGAGCATACATTTTTTCGATCCGTATTTATTTTGTGTGGGAAAATCACCCTTTATAGCATATTATATATATTATATATGCTTTAACGGAAAATGCATTTGTAGGGATTAAATTTAAGTAGATAAAAATGTAATTATTACTAATTTTAGGTATAAAAAATATATACTAAGTATTTACGGCCCATACGTTTATAATAGTAGTTTGTGCAACGGTTTGTTAGTAGCTAAAATTAGCCTAAAAAGCCCCCAAAAAGGCTTAGTAATCGACCTATATAGTGTATAAAAAAGGATAGTATATACAAAAATAGCTGCCCGAATCTTATGTACTAACTAGGATACCTTCTGTAGAATCTCATCTCAACATCTGGCGGGTACGCTATGCAGTAAAAAGGTACCCTGTTGAGGCGTCCAAGGGAGCTTGTGACCTTTGCGTTGGAATCAGATCGTTCCGACTAGATTTCTCCGGACAAATAGGCACTTCAGCTTCGGAGACGAGGCCAAGATGTTAATCTGCGACCGGAATGGTTCCTGCCCCTGCACGATGCACACGGCCTTGCTGGACTATCGGTATCTCCACCCAGAGTGCAATAATAGATACCGGGCGATAGCTCGGCGATATTTAAGGAGTTCTAGATGCTACCCACGGACATTGCGTCAGGAATCAGCTTGTATCTCCGTTGCAGAAGCGCCAAAGGTATTTGCACCGACTGTTGACTATGTCGCTGTCCCCTAGGTATCGTACAATGATCAGCGAAAAGCACATCGATCTGCGATCTCTAGCCTCATGTAGAAGAATGTCTACACTGCTTCTGCTGGCAACTAGGTGCACATAGAAACGATAACACCTCAACAGTTGGGCCGCTCAGTACTATGCTTGGACAAAAGAAGACAAACGTCGCCCAAGCTACATGAAATGACCGACATTCAATCAAGTGCAACGATGTGTGCTGATCAGCGTTGCAATTTGCTGTATCTTTTTCTGTCTACGGAGGTCCACACCCTATAAAAGGTATCACCCTCTTGTAGCGCCAAAGGTGTACACAAACCAGCGACCTTAGGCGAGCTATGCGAAGTATCTTTTTATAGCCGAATCTCCCCTGCCCGAAGTCCCTGCTAGCCTTACGATTTCGCCTTGTCTAGCGCTAAACTTCATGCGATACCTTCTTTAGGGGGGGGGACCTCAGTAGTCCACATTGACCAGGGGCACAGACGAGTGCCGAACCCTGCAAAAGCCTGGCCGCGGCCAGTCTGCCAGGGTGGTGCTAGGTTTTTGCACCCATGTGCCAGATGATGCGACCCATGCGGCGTAGCTATTGTTGGACGAGTTACTCCGTCCGTGGCTGTTATACAAGTACGAGTAGCTGACGAAGGTGATTCTTAACGCGCAAGTGGGAGCCGTGCGCCTTCAGGTAAATCCTCGCGTTTTCTAACAAGAGTCTTTCTTTCAGCTGAAGGAGTGGCTCTTTATCCATGTTTCCAATAGCGCGAAATCATGAGGGTGCGGCAAGGGCATGGGAATCACAGTGTGCGCATTCTACTCCATTGTGTAGTCTCTCTGATCTCAATAGACCGTACATGATGAGCATTGCAATCCCTGCAAGCACAGGGAGCAGGGTTTAGGAGAGCTTTGTCGCACGGAATGCCCAGATTTCGCACTTCATTCAATATTTTGTTATGAGATTAACGAGTTGTAACTCGAACATGTCGGGTCATGTAACGTGCACGACGCAAGTGCAAGTTGTGCCCGGCTGCAAATCTGCACGCAGCACTCCGCATAAGATTTTAATTCTGGTATACGGCCTTCTTTTAAAATCCACAATCCTGGCAGGATCATTTGCATAAACGGAACAAAGTTGATAGAATGGTTGATGCAAGTACCTTGCTTCGATCCTAGCACCATTAATTGAGTCAATTGTAAAGGCCCGTATTGATACCAGGTTATTGCAGAACACTGAGCACAAGCTTGCAGGTCGATTCAGCAGAGGAGAACCGATGTTTCACTTCCTTCTACACGTGTGTTCAGTGAAGGGCATATTTTTTCTACTAAAAAAAAAAATCTATACCATTAACACGTCAACCTTTTACTACAACTCCACCTCCTTCCTATGATCATGCTTTTAGAGTTCAAATAATCTTACATTGTAAGCAAAAGAATGAAAACTACATCGTGCAAAGAATTTAGATGTACGTAACTTGAAATCCCGAAACTTCTAACAGGTAAGGAGTGCGTCTTCAAACTCTTACCACGGCGCCTTTGAAAGTTTCGCTCGGATTTGAGGTCATTCGCGACGTGACGTAGGTAACATTTAGCTGAAGAGCGGGAGTTCCAGCTGGTGCATTGCCTGAGCACCAACTACCGCAGGCCCTGGTGCAAAATGGAGCTCCTTAAAGTGGCGATAGCTTGCCTTGACAGACACTAGGAACCCTATCTCTGGATGTACACTCTACATATCAGAAATAGGCTACGCCTCAGAAACGCGCTTGCAGGGTAGCAATAGGTACAAATACGTATGAAAGGCTGCTTCCATTCTCTTAACCTCCTGTATATGCCCGCGTTCCGCCCGCGTTCGCGGGGATCCGAGCGCGCTCCAGGAACCCGACGAGACTAGCACCCATGTATCTACCCCCAACTGGGTTGCCTGATTGGGGCTCTTGTTTTTTGGACGCGAACCATGGTTGCCTTGTCCAGGCGCCCAAACGGTCGGGTCGTCCTCCTAATAAGATAACCTGAACTTTTCATTGGCGCGGGCGGCGACAAGTCAGCAACAGGTAGCACTAGGAGTACTGACGTTTCGAGGTACACCTTATGCTTCAAGTCAAGCGAGTATGTATATTCGAGATATCTCTGAAAAGTGAGGTGGGGATCGAAACATATCGAGTACTTCCAGAGTATATCATCTTAAGACATTGCCACACCTTCTACCTTTAATTATACCAGGTAGTATCTACTCTTCTCAGATATCCTCTCAAGTACCAGATACTTGCAACTTCTCCCAGAAGTCCTGACAAGTCGTGCTCGATTCTCATTCACATATCTTGAACACAGTTGCGGACCGAACCTTTCGATGCTAGCTCACGAACATATAAGAACCACCATGGCCCCCTTAGTTCAAGACAGAGAGAAGACAAACAAACCAAGTCAATGCAACAGTGCTCTTCCATTGAGACCACCAGCCATCTCCGATTGCACTTCTGTAAACTCCCATCTCCTATCGGTCTTCCAATCTTAGATAATAAGGACTTACACCATTCCATACACCTGGCCCTTCTCTTTTCTGAAGGCCTCGTATATATATATATATCTTTATCCTCAACACCATGGCAAAGGCTTCTCAATCGGTAACCCCGGGGTGAGGGCTTCTTCCTTTTTTTTTTGTTTCTCTTCTCATATTCGTACCTTCTGCCTAACGGATGGTATGACAAATCGCAGTGGATGATGATCATTCACACTCAGAGACTTGCCAATGATGCTTCTTTCTTCTCATTGAAGGCTCGTCCTCCATTTGGAATTCATCTTCCTCATGTCATTCCTCTTATTGTGTCATTCATATCTGGCACGCACATCGATCAACATCTTGATAGCCTATGCTCGCTGCTTCATGACGAAAGACATCCCTTTCCTATCTCGTGATGCACAGATTGCTTCCATGCTCTTCGTCCTCGAGAGCAGGCCGTCGTCTCCCTATCTTAGACTGAAGATACCTTCTCTCCAGTATCTTCGCCACGAGTGATCTCTCATATTGGCTCATATACCCCTACAGACCTTTATCTCATATCTTGCTATCACCGTTTCCCCTCATCTGTCACTCATCATATCTCTCTACCTAAATTAGATCTGAGCATCACGATTAAACAACACAAGACCTTAAGCTCTAACTCAACTAAATCTCGCAGTCCACGATGCAAGAAAGACAATAAGAAGACACACAAATACTCAGACTACGACACCGGCTCTGGCGACTCCCAGCTAGATGCATACATGTCCGAGTATAACGGTGGCGGCGATTCCGTGACAGCACTCGGGATCCGGGGCGCCACGACCGTTGAGAGTGTGGCCATAGCTCAGCGCCGGACTGATGTTGCAACAAGTCTTCATTATACCCTTACGCAGTACTACCAGATTAAGGGTAATCACTCTAATGCCTAAGAGGTGGCGAGGAAGCTCTGATGGGAGTTCATGATTCGACGGGTAAGCCCAGTATATCTTCCTACGCCTCCAATCCCATCATATTTGTGATTCTTTCACTCATTACTGAATCGTCCAGCCACTGACTTGAGTACTGTGTAGCATGCCGTAGAGCCTCAACAAGCTTTACGAGGTTTCTCGTCAAATATTTTGTAAGGGTTGCTCTTTTGATGAATGGCACATAACTCGTGATAAACGGTATTGGAAGACTAATATATTGGCGTATGGAAGGAGATACATGGTGTAAGACAAGGGATAGGGCTACGAAACAGGTTAGGTAATGAGAGGCGGAAGCCAGAAGGCATAGGATTTGGGACAAAAGGGCAAGGGCTGCTGGACTAGAGGTAAAGGATTGTGGATAGATTAGGTAGGTTAGTAATGGGTCGACACACGCATGCCACTATTCATGCATTCAGATGTCGCATCGGAAGGCTTACATGAATTCATCATACAGTGTTGCGCTCACCCGATGCTCATTCTAGGTATTTTACTTCTGCAAAACAGAAAAAAAGGATGCGTTTAGATACCAGTGACCAACGCGGTACGACGTTAGAGCTACCTCAGGCTTCTTGCGATTTTCTATGTTCTGGATTCTGAGCCTAGGACTGCAGAAGCAAAGAGGCATAGTCCTAAAACTGCACAAGTGACGAGACGGCATCGCAAAGCTCCGGCCCTTCAAGATTGCCACACAACACTCCCTGGGATCTGGGTAGTAGGACTGGCGAAACTAGTGTAAGGGTTTCGGCTTAGGAAATTTTTTGGTTAGTCCAAAGCCACCGCCAGGATACTGGAGAATCACACCCCCACAACCACAGCGCCCGCCCACGGGCCGATGGGATGATGCTGAGCTGCTCGAGATAACTGATCGAGAAAACTCCCATCTTTCAATCTTTGAGCAGGGACTTGCCGCGGAAAGCCGAGCTGAAGGTGTCTAGCAAGCGGCGGAGAAATTTATGCGCTGGACCTATAAAATCAGCAGATCTTCATTACTTTGAGAGTATCCTCGGAGATACTAAAAACACAGCTGTTTAGAACCAGCCGACATGAGGGATATTGAAGATCATCAGTGATATTGTCAATCTGCAATGCGACATGCTTTCTCAGGTGAAGTTAGAATGCCTTCTGTAGGCAAGTACATATATAGTGTCACCCCTTAGGTACCTGGTCTCACATGAAAACCGAAAAAAAAATCCTATCTCATCCCGTGGTGACCTTTTCGGTGGCAGTGACTTCTCGACTCCGGTCCCGATATCTTAGGAGGATAGCGTAGGCATTCAATCGAGAAGCCAGTTCCTGTCCTCTCTCCTCGGATAGTCGGTGGATCCGGTGCGATTGGTAGGATTCTGTGCGTCGCAAGTGCTCGCCTGATTATCTGCGAGTTACGACGGCTACTATAGGATAGGGCTACCTACAGATTGCCTTGAATCTATAAAGGGCCAAAAACGCAGAGTAGGCAGTATCTCTGCATATTGTATTGTTTGGTTTCATGCATTAGTCTCCATGATGACGTTATCACCGTTCTTGTCTATCCCCAGTTTTGTCTCATACTCATAGTAGAGGTATGACTGCACTCTCTCATGACTTCCAGCTAGGTGGATCTAACAAGCTCCACCCAGACTCTGATCAATTTCATGACCAATGAAACAAGAGATATCCCTAGTAGAAATTGGGAAGAATCGAAGCGCTGCGTTATTTGTTAATGACGACAGATTGGGGTACATGTCAGGGAGTTTTGGTAGTCTGTCAGTTTCGGTAGGGAAACCGTTAGCTTGTTTAGGGGCTAGACCTCACTGATAGGTAAGTACCAAACAGTTTAGCATTCCAACTTTTCGCACACCTAAGAGACACATCCAATTTTGGATTAGATACGAGATTCATGGGTATAGACTCCTGGCTAAGGTGAATTTTAGAGAGACTGACATGATACATCCAACAATCATCTACACCCAGTTTCGATATGGAGCTTTTCTGTCAAAGGTTGATTATTACCTCGCGTGATGACGAAAACTGCCGCTATGTAAGATGCAAATCATTTTTAGTTGACTCCACAGAGATCTGGAAGCTCAGGGCCGCCCCCTGTAAATATCGGCATAAGCCATTGAACAAGCCGGATGTCCCCTGGTTGGCGTAATACGCCTGCAGGGCCTGGCCTGTTAGATAATTTTGCATATCACTAATAAATCTTCGAGTTCATCCTGTTAGCGTCTAGCCCCCAATGTCAATTAAACACCGATCGATAGGCCGTAAAACATCCCGTCTTCGGACTGCCGTGCTCCGGCGAGTTGCGGCGACTTTCTGCGCTCATCAAAAGAGACCCCTGCTATCACCCGCGCAAATCTGCTCCTACCTTTCAGGGAACCGGTCAGAGTTGCCAAGCCAGGCTCAAGAAGTTGGAACTCTCACTGGCCCTAGGACCCCGTAAGGCCAGCACTTCAACTCCTTAGGTAAATAATTATGACCCCTGAGCACGGCGGCTCGACACGCATAGTTAATAAGTGGCCTCTCCACGTATGACCGCTTACGGCAGCCGGGTCTCAGAGGAGGAAAATGCATGTCTGCGTGGGGGTGTCATTTCAAACGAAGTATTCTAATAAGAATAAGTCGGGACGAATCCTTCGTGCTCGAAAGGGAGGGGGGACAGGGGGCTAGCCGCCACTGAATGTCTACAACCAGGTTTGTATTACTATATGTACGAGTACACACTTGTATGCAAGGGCGACCCGCGGTTCAAAATTGAAACATGGTGCAGCATATACATCTCTGTAAGCAACGAGCCAGCAGGTTTCTTACGACCGATCCATCCACTTCGTGAAATGGCGGGCATCTGAGGGGTGCATATGCATGCACATGTGGAAACAAATTAGAATTAAAATTGGGTGAATCCTTTCATAGATCACGCTAGCTACCGGCAATCCCTTGAACAAGCAGTAGGGGTGTGAGGAGGCCAACGGCCAATATCGAAAGTTGGTGAGATAGTCTAATAAGGGCGTCCGTGCTTACTTCTTGAGCCGGTGATGTCTAGCTGGGTTGCGCGAGCTATCCAAGATATAGCACAGGATAGCAGAGGCTTTTCGTTACTGACGTGAGTGTACGATGAAATCCTTCGGGTTTGTGCTCACGGAGGCCGCGCATGCTGCTTCTATCTTAAGATGGTGGATAGACAGGTTCGCTCGTACGTAAGAGAGTGCGCCCGGGATACTACTTTGTGCTTATTGCCTTACATGCTAGATCGGATGATTGTCCGCTCATTTGATACCTAGGTTGGTGATTATGTGATGCCCGATTTGTTAGGCGTGACGATTATGTGATGCTCTGTGCGCTTCGCCAGCGAACAGCTCTGGGATCAAATTAGACAATCCATTATGAATTGCCAACAATCCCCAGAGAAAGAAACGAACATGACCAACCAACAAACACACGAATTTCCAAAGAATGCTCCTCGAAAAGACGGACGGCACAAGCTGCTACTGTTTTACCTCCATATCTACCGTAGCTACCAGCTCAGCATCCATATATCTGTCTTCTCCTTCATAGTTAAGATTACCTCAATTCATACAAGACACTTAGTCCAACCCCCCATCCTGCTCTTCTCGATCCCTTGATATTATCATGACGAAGACTTCCAATTCGGCCACTAGCAGGTGAGATGTTCTCCTCCGTGTCGACTCATTTTGCTTCCCTCCCCTTTCCATTGCTCCACCACTGGGAAGGGTAACAAGCTCGGCAGTCCGTAATGACTTCCAGCCGAGTACCCCATTTGTGATCTCTCTTCTCTTTGTCCTACACTAGCTTTCATATTTACTACTGTTGTCTTTCTCCTTTCAAGTCTCTTTTTGACCTTATAGTCAACATTCTCATCTCGCTACTCATCGTACATCTTCTTCCGGGCTCCACCTTCTCCTAATCTTGCTAGGCCATACATCATGAGCCTCTCCTACTCTTTGGAGATATCAATAACTCATGGTCTTCTTTCCTCCGTACATCATATCCTCAGTCCCTTCCCTAATAACCTATCACTCATGCCTCAAGTTTCACTTAGTTTCAGAAGACCGTTCATTCTTAGCGTACCCCTTCAGTCATAGTGCCCCCTACGCCTTGGTCATAATGATTTACTATAGACTTTTTCTTTATCTCGCGTAAAAGTCACTAGCATAGCATAGCCCATTCTCCATGAAATCACCCGCCATTTCCCCTGCTGTCCATTACTCATCACTACGTTCTTTCACCCCTCACCCACGATCACCAGATCCTTCAACACAACCCATACCAAAACATCTTAAGTAAAGACAAGACCCTGACTATAACCCCACAGCCGTTGCTGTGAGAAGGACCAAAAGCCAAAGAAACTCAAGAAGACACATAAATTCTCAGCCCATAACGCTGACACTGGTACCAGTTCCGACGGTATGCAACTTCGAATTTATATGTCTCAGCTTAACGGCGGTGGAGATCCCGTGACTGCGCTTGGGGCCCGTGGTTTCTCTGCCGATGCGGGCGTGGCCCAACGCCATGCCTATGTAGAGAGGGAGGTTCAAGACAGCCTGGCGCTGTATATACAAGGAGGGAGAAACCAATCTTAGTCAGCGGACGAGGGTACGGGGGTCGAGAATCAGTCAGAGCTACATCTTAGCCATGACCAACTCATTCTACCTGCCTCTGACCGCCTGGAAATACGTGTATATTCTCTTTAGTTGCGGTCCAAACAAGACTACCCAGTTGATGAGAATGATATCAAGGGTGGAGCCCGACCACATTCATCCTAAGGTATATGTTGGTATAGAGATTCTTCCATGAAATGATGGACTTTATCACCGAGACATTGTCAAACTCCCCCGGCCTTTGAAACTATATACATTATCAATATCATAATCCTAGCGAGTTATTATAAATATACATATCACGTCAGAGGACCATTATCTAGAACAGACTTGCATGTCACGGGCCCATCTATTCATCACGGAGAGTCCGGAGTGGGGGATCTGTTCTATAACATCTCTCTCCAAATAATTATGTAGGACATTCTGCAATAGTTGAAGGGTTGATGGCAGTACTGATATAGGTACACATGTGCAATTGGGATGGCGGGCCGTGGGAAGACGGTATTGGCGGCCCGTTAGAGAAGGTTTGCAAATAACTATGTGCTTGGGTAGCTTACTATATCTACGACTCAAGGGGATATACATTCGACATGGGATCGCCAACAGGATGCTGGGGAGTTGATGAGGGGTCTATCTGATGCCTACACCAGCTCTGACAGAGATAGTCCTTCTACTAGCGTCTTCGAGCTCGTGAGAGAGGAGGGGTGGGCGGGTGAGTCACCCCCTATCAGACTTGCCACTGAAATGAGCCGTGGTCTCATAGACGACAAAGTTTGGCGTAGGCGTTAACCAGGCCTCTGATACTGCTGCCGCGCACTAATGCACAAAGGGAGTTACTCTCAAGAAAATCGATCTTAAAAGGTCACATGACGACGGCCAGGAGGGCCGCTGCACGAGGTGCAAATCATTTTCAGACAGCTCCGCGGACATCTGGAAGACCGGACTGACGACATTGAAAATAAATTCCACTCGTGTATTTCACACGATTTGTCTATGTTCAGGATCTAATGAGGTCGATTCAAGACCTCGTGCTGCCATGTTAGCCGGCGATGTCTATCAGTAGCTGGGCCGACTTCGCCGATAGGAAGAACGGTTTGCTTTACCCGCTATTCCAGAGGGCTTCGCAATTAGGTCGGGAGCAGATCAGATTGCTCTAGCGAAACAGGTATCATCAGCCCTCGGGAATCCCTGGAGATTGGCCTTGCAAGCTCCTGCAAGTGATCTGTACTCCCCAGCCCAGAGCTTGCAGGGTCCAACCAGATCCCTGTAGTTCCCTGTCAAATGGCTGGAGTGCCTCAGCACCTAAAGTGGGCATCGCCCGGGGCATATACCACTTTCCTAGTCCACATCGTCTCCTGGCTGACCACTTCAGGGTTGACAGGCATATGCGCCAGCCATGTATCGTCGAATGCGATTGGCTTACAATACCGAAAAGGCGGAGTTGTCGGTAGAAGGATCCACAACGGGAGGTCCTGGGAGAACCTGGCCGCAATAGCCCTGCGCTATTCTGCCATACCAACGCTGACTACACGCATTCCTCCATTCCAATCTAATTGGTGGCCAATTGCGTGTAATGCCAAGCAAGATAGAGGAACGCAAGTTTAATAGGAAGGTATTATGAGAAAGTACTGGGGCTCATCGTAACGAAGAAGCCTGAGCTGTAGAACGGATACGACCTTTTGCGAGGGTTTGAGTTCTTCCCGTGATTGACCTACTTTCATAGGCGTTGGCAACGCGGAAGCTGATGCCCAACAATTTCAAGCCCCTACCGCCTTCACCTCAGTGATAGTGCAGTATTCCGATCCCCTTGCTCCAATCTTCCAGCTTGCCGTCTTGGCTCAAAGTCCATGCAGTCAGAGGGATTGCAGCAAGCTTTGACTCGTGGAGGACTAGAAAGCGTAATGACTTCATTTACAGGACCGGGCTAACTTCCGTAAGTGGGCTACTATGTCCATGCCACATCACTATCAACTTGCGTATCCCAGAGGTGGCAGAGATGGAATATCGGTTGCCTTATGAGGGTAATCAACACATGTCAGAGTTGAAATTGAAATAACATAGATAATTTGGATGCGTCTTACAGGTATTAGAGAGCATGCCCAGGCCTGTGTTGGAGGTCGTACAACAGGCAGCCACGCACTGTATTTAAACCCCGAGGACCGTGTGCCACCGTGTCAGAACTCTCCGAATTACAACTACCTTGGAACTCATGCATCTTTTCTGCCTGTGCTTCTACGGGTCTAATGATGAAGTCTGGGGGTTTTAGTGCCCCATAAACACCCAAGGAAATTGTGGAGAATCACTGTCAGTTTTGTTTATTGGGTCTTTTCCCCCCTATGGGAATAAGCTCTGACTTACAGCCATGGCGCTCAGCTTGTTTGAAAAGCCAGGTTTCCGGTACCCAACTCTTAATGTCTTCGTCAAAATATAGCACTACAGCTTAGCAGGTTGTTAAGGCTGTATGTGGCAATAAGTCTGTGTTCAGGTGTCTCATTGTCCCGAGCTGCAAGTGACCGGTGTATTGGTTAAGAACGTGTCCGAGCACACCTAATCATGGTTGGGAGCATCGCAGACGCAGCCGGCGATGTGCATGAGATCGAATTCCTTGTTCCTGTAAGCGACAATAAGCGCAGCATGTTTCTTTAGGCATATACCTACCAGGGTGACTAAGTTTAGCCGGTCCTCGATTTGTATGCGTGATTACATAGGCACCCTATGTTGACGTGTACCAAGCCCGAGGGGCACTAAACCCGGTGAGGACAGGGGGTGGGATGCGTGCCGGGGGACATTAGCCCAGTTTGCTGATCCAAGCTCTGGGTTCTTGCATGATTTGATCTCTTCAATGTGCCCCCAACGTACATGCCATGGTCTCCCTGGACCTTTTTAGTCCTACGCTGCCTCGTCTCTTGGCAACATAGAATTCACCGCCTGCACAGACACCTTACACTTCAGACGAATCATTTTCAGAGGGTGTCTAATTTCCCGCTTATATCCGGCAGCAGACATAGGAGATAATTATATTGACGGATATCTCAACTACGCATTCATACCTCAAAGCTATCGGCCAGATTGTGGTGGAGCTGCCATCATCCACCCCTGATTAGTCGCCATCTTGCATCTGAGTAGCAAATGGCAGCGGTGTAATATGTTTAGAATAATGTCGACGAAACCTGGCGGAAGGTGAGGTCACTGTACCGAACCTGGAGTGTGGATCTCATGAAAATAGAACAAGCGTGTGTGATTGAACAGATCACAGCTCGATGGCTCGCATGAAGTGGCCGCCAGACTCTTGAGTGCTGACAGAGAGAAGATCAAAGGGACGCGCCGAAGTAATGGCATACATGCGCTTGAAAAACAAAGCAACTAATTAGCCATACATTTACAAACATAGGCAAATATGCTAATACAGCTAAATCTAGAATTCATGGTATAAGCTGCTTATTGCATTTTCTCATCATCCTCATCATTATCCTTAGAAGCGGTGTACTTTCGGATAATGTCGACAAATTGACTGGGTAGTGTAAGAGTTATCGGTTCAAAGTATCAAAGAATACGTCCCTTCTGTAAAGCGAAATCTTTCTTTCTTCATATATGTTGCCTCTGTAGTTATTGGCAATTCTATGATGCGACACTCCCTACCTAGTTATTTTAGCCTCGGACACTTCTCGCTGCCAAGAAAAGGGACAATGTATGTAGAGTCCGAGGGGTCCAGTGGAGAAGGCGCTAATGCGAGTGCACGGGAGCAAGGATCAGGATGACCAGCGAGTTGGGATGGAGCACGGCTGAAGCTGCCCATTGGCCCACGTAAAGAGAGAGTTGTGCGGTCGTGGTAATGGTTTCACTGACGTGTACTACGAAGTTGATCTCTCTCACCCTCACTTTACGCGGTAGATACATGACCCGAGCCTCACCTGCTAATCAATGGAAGCAGCCGCTTATTCCGCACCTCGCTGTCTCTCCTACCAAGTAGAGTGGGGGAAAAAGCATATATATATACAGACTACTGTCACTACGAGTAACATGACCATGTAATGTATGACATGGTACAGCCGCATTTCTTGCTGAAATCTACTTTGTTTTGAGAACCATCACTAAATAATATGACAATTGTTTCAGGTATCAAGATTAGGGGGGAAAATTAAACATAGATTGTGATTTTGCTGAGTGATTGCGAAATCGGCAACATTGGCTGTCTATTCCTTTAAGTACCCGTTTAGCAGCAATTACTAAAAAGAAAATGCCAAGAGCTTAGTTCAGCTAATTAAACTAGATTAACTTAAAAGATACTTACTTATTTGGGGATATTTTTTAGATCAGCGCCATTAATCAGATGTTGATCTGAAGATATTTACCTAAAAAAATAAGCTAGCATCAGATTAAGGTATATAAGTGGCTGAATAAAGCTCTTGGCATTTTCTTTCTAGTAATTGCTGCTGAACCGGCACTCAAAGGAGTAAGTGCAGCATGTACTGCTCGTCGCCCTGCTTGCCTGCCAAGCTGCAGGTGAGTGGAGTGTCTCTTTTAGAAAATGTAGCAGAAGACCGAACACATGGGAATCTAACGGTTTCTCATGAGCAATATGCCCCTCTTGGAACAATCCACTAGTTATAAAATGCCGACAATCCCCCAGAAGAAGTAAATATGGCCAGCAACAGACCTACCAGACAATTCTCCCTTCCAAGAACACAGGTTACTACTCGTTGGCACATCTCAACATCTACTGGTACCTTCTTCTTAGCTAAAACTATCTCAACTTGCACATCACGCGCAACATATATCTCTAGTTCTCGATCTTATTACCTCATGGTGTTATAGCAAAGACCTCTAGCTCTATGACTGAGATGTAAGATGTTTTTCTCTTTCACATTTCTCTACCACCCCTTTCAACGAATGGTAATATGATCGACGCTATCCTCTTATCAAGTCGTAATTCTTCTCTGAAAACCTCCTCCGTGCCATGAATGTGCTTTCCTGTCGTGTCCCTTGAGTACCCTCTTGATGATGCGTTCATCCCTGAGACTCGAGGCCTCCATATCACCTCGCATATTTGTCCCTAACGACGGATCGTCTTAACACTGCGGATAATCCCACATAAAACCTCATTCTCATGCCTTATCGTTCTCACATTTCTCGTCCTCGCCGCCCTATTTTCATCATCTTTGCCCTTCCTTTGCTCTTCATTCGACAACTGTCTCAACTTAGTTCATCTGATACATACCATAATAACATAAAACCCCAATCACTAACACCTCAACCGCTTCGTAGTGCCATTCACCACGACAAGAAGGGCCATAAAAACAAGAAGGCCAAGAAGACACATAAGTCTCCATCCCACATAGCCAACCCAACCTCAACCCACTACGCCGGCAACTACGCCGGCACTAGCGGTTCCGGCGGGTACCAACTCCAAACCTACATGTCCATCTTCAACGGCGGTGGAGATCCCGTAACCGCACTCGGGGTCCGTGGTCACGGGATCCGGGGTGCCTCCGTTGATGCGAGCATGGCTCAACGCTATATCGAGGTAGAGAAGGCCGTTCTGGACAGTATGGAATTATATACCCAGGCTGGGAGAACATGTTCTTAAATGGCAAATTACACGGAGGATTAAAGCTCCCTGGTTAGGTTTTCCAATGCACGCTATGCATTCAAGGTTCAGCGCATTGTGAGACTTCTAATCCGGGGATAACCATTGAAAATGAGCGATCAGATACATGTAGATAGAAGGACTCATGTGACGTATAGAATCTGACGAGTTTTGATGTAGGTAAGCTTCAGTACACAGAAATTACCTCGAGGGGAAAAAAACATCATATGTTGGATGGAAGTGCGATCATTTTCTAAGGTGACTCCACTGAGCTCCAAAGATAGCTTCCGCACTGAAGAGACCCTGGGGGCCACTGCTGATAATCAGCGACTTACGGGCATGGCCCCCCAACTTCCTGTACTTGACGGGACCCTTACCAGTAGATCGCTTTGGGCAAAATTGTTGCGTATGGAAAGCCCGTCTTGGTCATCAGATGGAGTTTTGAATTGCTGGCCGTCATTGTCGAAATGGCAGGTGGCGTAGATGGGTTTCGGTTTAGATCGCATTATAACCCATGTCATTGAGACTTTCTTGAATGCATACCTAGTCATAGGCTATTCCCAAAAGCCTTTGTTCGATCTTGAATTCCACCGTTAGGCGCGCGCTGGCTGCAAACTAGCAATAGGGTTTCTGGGGTGGGCTAGGACTTTTGGGTGGTAATTTGCATTAGCCCGTATTAGCTCGTAGGTGTATTACCTGTGTGCTGTGGGTAATCTAGCCGACATATCTTGGCGCTAGACGGCCGACCGGGACGTACTAAAAAAAAAAGCCAATCGAGTAATTTGGTGATCAGCAGCTACGGGCACTGGTGCGTATACTCCAGATGGGCACATATATGTCTGCAGAACGCTTCCCGATGATATTTGCTTTTGGACTTCTATGCCAGATTCCTAACTCTCATTGGTTCAAAGGAGTGTTGACAGACTCGGCTTAGACCAAAACTTGTTGTTGAAATTAAGTATAATTTATTGCCTGTCATTTGGTATGGGGATCCGGAAGAAATCATGCTGTCGTTGAAAAGGCACTCAAACGAGTCGAAATAGACACAAAACGGCATGATCGTAACATAGTAGATCGAGCGAGGCGAGATGCATGGGGTTCAAACAAAACTTAGAGTTAGTTGGCAAGTAAAATTCCAGTCAACACTGACCAGTTTGGTTTCGAGACTTGGGCTCATCGGCAGTTCCCTTCCCCAAATCTATGGACTAGCCGCGATTTAACTGTACACGCTCCTCTTCTGAGGCTCCCGGCCCGTTTTCGGTTTCGCTGGTGAGCCGAGTTGGCCGCCGCCCGTGGACCCCTGTCGGGATAGGTATTGCGAACAGGGGCCATGACAGGCAGGTGAATCAGTGCTCCCACACAAGGCTCTCTCCCGCTTCCTGTTCTTTCGTTCTGCGAGCTTTCTGTGACGGGGGCTTCCTCTGTAATTCACCAAGTATGAAACCAGGGTCACGACTCGCTGAACCGTCATTCCAGCATGGCCAGGATACCCCCAGTTCTAGAGCTGGAATGACAAGTGTCAAACAATCATGTTCCTTCACGAGACTAGTGACAGCTTGCACCCCCCCACCCCCTTTTCTTTCTTCAACGTTTACATGCAGTGCGCTTCGTGTAAGTTGTGGCTGATCGACCAGGGTACAACAGCTTCGAATGATCGGTTCAGGGGATTTGGATATTGGACTCTGCAAAGTTGTGAAGAAAGAAGGGTTCATTTCTAAAACATGGTGGAAGTTCATATGCTTAACCCTACATAAAACAACTTCAAGAGATACCGAGTGTCGTGAATCCACTCATACTGCTTAATTCCAAGGTACACTGGGGTGCATACGCATGCAGAATCTGCATACTTAGTTTACCTCATGCAGTCTGTAGCCAAATCGCACAGAAGGCGACCGACACTGATAGATTGGCTATGCCGAAGGTTGAAAGATGTGCGCGCAAGGCGGTGCAGCCGACCTGTCTGCGCCTTTACGGCCGGTCGATTGCATGTGTACACTCGCTTGAGGCAGAACTGGGTTCCTGGTGATCATCTACTCGATCAGAGTCGACTTTCCTATCCATTAGTATACATAATAGGACATGACTTAACTCAACAGACCATGATCCTGGCTGTCACACAAACAGCTACGCAATACAAATCCCATGCTTCCTACCGGGATGATCTCGATGTGGAATGATGTACGAGAGTTATGAAAACTATGCGATGGATCTCCCTGCACTGAGATGTCAGGTCACCTGAATTGACTTTCGGTGCCTAGTGCCTTATTGCTTTACTCATCTAGTGCCCGAGGCCTTGCATTTGGTTGAGCGCATTCTGGGATGCTTAATGAGTATGTAGATGTAACCCGTACATCATTGTTTGATATCTGGACATAATTTGCCTAGTTAAAAAGAAAACAAATAAGAATAAGTAGCAGTAGCCACATCTAAGAGATCTGCTGACGATAGTGTGCTGTGGCGGGTCGACCTGCGTCGTAGCTTGAGACATGCATGACATCGTGCATCTCCTCCGCCGATACTCCGTACCTTAGTGCCTCGCCGACCTAATAAAATAGTGAAGCCTGGCATGTCCTCTTCCTAGGTATCTTGTATGTTACCTGGGCCTCCGCAACTGCAAAACTTTCCTTCTTCTAGAGGCGGCAGGCTTGGTGGACGCCCCTGGAGGTCTTTGGAGTTTTCCATACCCTATCATTCTACCCGACCCCCGAAACCCCTGCTCTTTATTCACTAGACCCCCACCAATTCGAGAACCCTCGTCAGATCCCACCGACTTTTTGAATCTCCGGAGCCCAGACGCGACATATGCGGGTGTAGGTACATGTAGTCTCCACGCATCTGCGGCAGGTGAGCGGGTATTCGTACATTTCAACGATCCACCACTACGCCCGTCCCGACCGTCATATGGAGGTCCACACACTGTAAAAGGTATCACCCTCTTGTAGCGCCAAAGGTGTGCACAGACCAGTGACTTCGGGCGAGCTGTGCGAAGTATCTTTTTACAGCCAAATCTCCCCTGCGCGAAGCCCCTGCTAGCCTTACGATTTCGCCTTGTCTAGCGCTAAACTTCATGCGATACCTTCTTTAGGGGGGGACCTCAGTATTGATTTACCACGTGCAAAATTACCGAGACCAACGTCGTCACATTCGTGTGGGCATCCGTCACACCAACGATCGCTGACAAGGGCTGGTAAGGGTGTGTATCTACCCCACCTAATCTGGAAACCGCCCGTGTCAATCTGTCAACCGGAGTTATCCGGGAGGAGTGCGGACTTGAACAGGGTGTGGTGGGTGGATTCATGTACCAGAATAATTATCCATCACATTAACATCATTACCACAATTGAACAATGGTTAATGTGATGGGTAATTATTCTGGTACATGAATCCACCCACCAGGTGCAGGGTTCCGGGTTAGAACTTTGTACCTCTTCCCATCTGTCATTCTCTAGATTCTGGCACCTACTTAAGGCAAAGATCTACAAGATATACTGGTAAGCGAATCCGTAAATGCGGCCCTTATTACCTTTTACCTAGTTCAACAGCTCATGGTAGGTTCAACGACACCCGTATTATTCATGCATTTACCTACAAATCTACAGGTCAAGTACTTAAATATCAAAGACAGACTCGCAGCGTACCTAGAGCTTAGAGGGGGTGGTAAGATATACTGGCTTCGATAGAAAAGCGTACTTTCTTCCACACACACACACAAAAAAAACATTAATCATAACAGATTGTATAATACAATAGCAACAGCAACGAGTAATGCTCCGTAACACTATATCATTTTTAGCTCATTTTGCCAAGATCTGGAAACCCCAAGCCACGCCCTGGAAATTCGCGTGTAAGGCCCTGCAAGTAATCCGCAATCCGCAGCCAGGCCGCAAAAACCGGCGCTGGACCCAACCCCTACCGTCCTCTGTAAAAAAGGCTGAAGGGCTCAGCTCAAGTTCCCATTACGGTGCTAAGAAGGCAGCACCCGAGCACCTTAGGCTCGCTTATTCCTTTCAATGCCGTTTCAACTACAACAGATCGTAGTCTAAGCTTGTCGAGTCCGGAGGAAATGCTAATACGCCAAATAAAGGTAAATAATAAATCAGAATATTTTATATAGAGGTAACCGTCTTTCCAACATTTGTAAAGCTTGGACTACAATCTGTTGTAGTTAAAATAGCAACTAAAGGGATAAGCTGCCCGGACCAGGCTCACGCATTTACCGATCCCTTCATCCTTCCACCGCTAAATCCATAGGACGTCACCTGGCAGCCTGACCACTTCAACGGCAACAGACACGCGCTTCAAAGATGTTTCATCCGAGTGTACTTAGCTTCAAGCACCGGAGTTCATCGGTAGAAGGGTCCACAGCAGCCGAAACCCCTCTGGGTGGATTTAGATGAAATGGCCATGGTTATCGCTTCTATTCTCTCTCACACGAATGTATAAGGAAGAAAAGTAAGTACAAATAGCAGGACGATATGTTGAAATGACTCCTGATTCTGTTTTATACTGGGAACGTACGAGCTGGGGACCTGACATGAGTATCGGCAAATTTCGTGAGGTGTAAGCCAGATTCACAATCGAATCACTTCATCTCTTTGAATGTCAGCTCGGCAACACTTGTGCCGAGCAGCGAGGTGCAGGGGGTTTCAACCAATAGAAATATGCAAAATACAGATATGTCACTGGCCTCGATTTTCCCCACTGAAATCTCCTGCCTGCTCCCTTTGGATTATGCAAGTGCCTTTTTCTGAACCTGGGCAAATGTCATATTGGAGAAAGGCTTGCGTCAAACAGTAGCATCCCATGCCGATCTACCTGGATTACATCTGGTCGTCTTTGGCAAAATACCTCGCCGGACGAATATGGGGGCCAGATACCTCGTCTTGTCTTGAGCCATCCGACATGGCTCCGATTCGGGCGGATTGCGACCCAGATTGGCCTGTTCATCGGGAATACCCTTGTATTCGTCCAGCACGCCACTGTGGTAAATGTGATCATGGAAAGGCTATACATTGTTATGATTTAAGAGCGTGTCTGCCGTCCGAAGATTGCACTGAAAGAACAGACAAGGATTATACATCTCGTACCCTGCTGGCGGCGCTATTGTCAATCCCGGGTTTTGATGTAGTGGCAGTTACATACATGTACTTCCGTCGCAGTAGAAGCAAGGATGCAAATCACGTCCGAGTACCTACCTCCCGTCCATGCACGTCCGCCCATGTACCTCCGTTGCAGTGGAAGGATACCGCGGATCACGTCGTTCAAAAACGTTGGTAGCCACCAAGCTTTCAAACGAGGGCTTTCAAAAGAAGGGGGGAAACGAGGGAGATATGGCCCGCTCACCTCTTTCCACAACATTCGGGTATAAAGGTATCGAAGAATCCCCAGCCGAAATGGAGAAGATCACCAGAACTCTCAAGCAGCTCCCTAATTCCACGAACAGAAAATACACTTATTTTTCTCAGACACCTTCCACTACCTATTTCCTATAGAAGTAGCAAGCTGCTTCCGCTTCCTTTGAATGACACCACGTACACTCATACACCAAGAACAAGACACGCTCCGCCAGCCCTCAATCGACTGATAAGGCATCATGACGAAGAGCTCGACTTCTGTGACTGACAGGTACAAAAAAGCTTTCCTGTTTTCACCTTCTTCTTTCCCCTCATTCCGATCCCTCTGCCATAATATCCTGAAGATGATAGCACGGGCGACAAGAGCGGGTGTTGATGCTCGCTTGAGCCAAGTGCCTCTTCCCTCGCTTCTACATATTTGCTTTTCGAGTTCAGCCTTGACCAAGTGCTCGTCGTTTTCCCACATCTCACTTCTACTGGCCATGCCACCTCCCACTATTCATCCTGCTCATCGCACTCACTCTTGGTCCTCCCGCCTTCTCTCGCGAAGTCGTGAATTGTGAGCCCCCTCTTACGTCGTACGCCGGCTCCCAATCCTCTCTCTCCCGTCAAAGGCTCATCTCTTACACCCCCTCCATACGGGCGCCACCCTTCTCTCGAGATTGTCTGTTCCAGTGGTGTCACTTGTCGCCGTAGTCATCGCTTCTGTTCATTAGTGCAGCCCACCTCTGAAGAATCTTCGCGGGTAAAGCGATGTTTTAGTGCTTTGATGCCTTGGTGCCAGAGTCGCGAGGTACTCTCCTAAGACCTCTGCTTCTGATCGTTGACCGTACAAGATCGTTGTAGCGACATGGAAAGTTCTATGTAAGAAACCTGTTCCCGTGATTGCCCATCTTCTCAAATCTCGTCATCGACTCCCTCATTCATCACCATTGGCTTTCCTTTGCCACTCGTCATCTACCTTCCTCAACTCCATCCATCCCAATCCATTTCAACTCATCCGACCGACAGGACTTTGATCAAAGCGGATGATGTTTTCTTCAATCAAAAGTAGCGAGATGAGTTTCATCCAAGTGACATGTCAATGGACTACGTTGGCCGTACAGTCCGGACGTGGAACAGATATGTGATAGGATATTGAGCGCACCATCGTGACACAAAGACCCTAACCTCTGACATCACACCGCCCCATAGCGCCCGTACGACGAATGGCTATCAGCTTCAAGCCTACATGTCGTCTCTTAACGGCGGCGGAGATCCCGTGACCGCGCTCGGAGTTCGGGGTATTTCCGCCGTCGCGAGCGTGGCTCATCGCCGGGCCAAGGTGGGGAAGAGCATCCGAGACAGTCTTGCGCGGTACGACCAGGCCGGGACCAACGGCAGAAACGGCGCAAATGGGGCTAACGGGACTAACGGTTCCAACGCTGCCAGTGCTTAAGCGGTGGCGTCGGCAGGGGCATTTTCCCTGTGATGATTGGGTCAGTCCTGTCTATCCTCACACACTATGTCTATCCAAATGCTAACTAAGACCTTCACAGCAGGTATCGAGAACGGACTTTCGCTTGCAGGGGTGTTCCCTTTGTATTCTTCTTCTTCTTCTTCTTTTTGTTTAATTTGGTACGATATATGATGCACGATGAAAGACCTGGGTAGGCATTGGATCAGTTGCACCACTAAGCATGGCGCAGGGAGCAGGTTGGGACTGGGTCAAAAGAGCGGCGGCGCTGGGATTACGTTATGGAACTTAGGACGACGGACAAAAGGGAACGACTTCAAAGATAAGTAAAGGGCAAAGATGTAACGATTTCATGAAACTGGATAGAAGGCACATGTAACTGGATAAGTCATGTCAATGGAAGCTGATAGTTGAACTGAGATTTCACTCTCCTATTCCCTTCTTTCCTTAGCAACAGAGGCTGCAGCAGCTTCATTACCCCGCCTTCCGATTACGTGGTGACATCCAGCCAATGAATACCATGCATGCAGCCATAGCTGAACCAACGGTCAAGCCATCACATCAGATGTTATTCCGGCCATAAGTATAAACTGAAACAGAAATTTGCTCCACATGATCCCTTCTAGCAGCTAAACATACAACTTCGCAAAATAATTGGTAGCGTAGAAAGGTGATATCACGAACAGGGATTTTTGGGTATAAATTTCAAGAAAAAAAATAATGCCTTAGGTACATTCTATATCCTTCGATTGGTTGAAAGTTATGTCAATCAGAGCGCAGTACAATTATAGCCGAAATAACATCTGATGAGATATTATCTACTCTATGTGGAGCAATGAGTACATCCACTGCTTGCCATAAATAGTATTCCAGGTAACAAAACGTAAACTCGGAACGAACACCTGGCTGGGGATATACTCCGTGCCGAGAAACCCTAGTGCCGTATCTCCTTATATCTCCACCAATCTCCGAGGTCTCCTCCTAACTCCTTACCTCTTATACCCTTGTCTCTCCCAATCTCCCCCAACTCTCCAGCCCATTCCCATACTTACCCCTGAGTACCAAACATATCTCGTCACACCTGACTGTCAACAGATTATGCCATTCCCCCCTCGCTTTCAGAGTAATATTGCTCACTCTACTTGGATTGTGCAGGAGATTATTTTTTTTTTTTTTTTTTTTTTTTTTTTGAAACTTGCTCTCTGTTCCCGGTCTTCAATTTTTGTGCATTGCATACAAGATGCCCTCGTAGAACCAAACCGTGTCACGAAGCACACAATGCAAACAATGTGTATGAACAACAAAGATGAGCTCGACAACCTCAACTCAACTACAACTGATTGCACAGCATATCTGCCAGTTCTCGAGAAGTCATGCCTACCCTGTTGTCTGCTAGATGATCATACCAGGGATCACACTTACTAGGACTTCAAGACCCCATAGGAGTAGAAAAGTAGGAAAGTCGCGTACATTCCGGATAAGTCAGGCGCGAAGACTAGTCTACTTATTCTTGATGAGGCTGACCACGTTACTACCCGACTGTACATTCCTTTACAATGAGCTTGGGATACATGACTCTATCCACATGACTCCATCCTGACGATACCACAAACCCTTTCTGGAAGGCACCATACCCACAGAAAGTTCCATGATCATCCTGGCACGCACAGCACTAAGCCGAACACCACACACACACCAAACCACTTTAACGTTCCACACATTACCATACCACAGCAGAATCGATTGAACATTGAACATCACGAAAACCTCAGAAAAACATCAACAAGAGGGGAGGGATGACTGCGATATAATGAAGATGAGCGACTCAGGGGTTTGGGACCAGGGCGAGGACCGAGGACGAAAAAGCAACGATTCAACCGCGGATACGGTGTCATCTGCGACTAGAAACGGTATTACTCGAATTCACCTACGTCCCTTTCAAGTTGCGAAATCGCGATGACTCTCCTGATCGATCCTCACGGCCGACGTTTTATAACTTTTATGATGACTCCCATCGTACGCACAATCATTTCCACCGCCTCTCTGCACCTTCGGTACTGGGCCCATTCCTATCGACATGGGCGAGTCCGTCGTAGAGCCGAGCCAATGCAGTCAGTCAGGCTATAAAGAAAAACACCATGCCAATGCCGATTTTGAACATCTCCCCTTGCACGCATAGCGTGTTTCACCGGAACACAAGTAACAATTACTATAACACAAGTAACAATTACTATAACACAAGTAACAATTACTATAACACAAGTAACAATTACTATAACACAAGTAACAATTACTAGGTATGTAGGAAAATGTAGGAACCGAAGAGAAGAAAACCAAAGGCAACGGCAAGAAACCTCGTGTCTTGATCTTCATATCCCGTCTAGTCACATTGAGAGACAGCCTACCTAGGTAGGTACCTATCGTATCTACCTATCGCAGCGACGAAAACTCAGAGGAGAGCAGAACAGCCGAAGTTCATCCACGTTCATCAATATATCTACCTAACCTTATGCGGACTATTTAGCCGGATCTTACCGGCGAGAGCTAGCGATGTCGGGGAAACTTTGGACTTTTGCACAAGCGACAGAAAGGCTGACAAGGGTTACTTCCTGGATCTCTGGATAGATGTAAATATTGTACACTAGACACTTAAGGCGAAAAACTGAGAGGAGAGGAGGCGAGAGGAGTTGAATAGATTCAATGCTGCGCGCGGTCATGAAGGTGCTTAGGACTTGAGAATCGACAGGGGTAAGGGCATGAGCTTAACAAGAACAAAACTCAGGGTTACGGCACGCCAATGACTTTGCGATCAAGAACAGGTTTAAATAGTACAGGCCAAGAACTCGGAACCCGAAACTCAGTACTCACGACTCGGAACTCGTGACTCGTACTTCGTAGTTCAGAGTTCAGGCTCAAACTCACGATCTTTCCGTCACGGGTTTCTCAAAGTTCCATAAAACCGTTTAATTCTTAAAAAAAGTCACACAGTCAGCCAATCTTCACTGTCTGTTTCTTTCCCTTCCTTTTCCTGGTTTCTTTCCTCGTCCCTTTTCATTTTCAACTCATTAATTCAGCATTATCATGTAAGGTATCTAGGTAGGTATATAGGTAAATAGGCTTATCATACAGAAGGCTTGTTGGCATAGAACACGGTAACGGGAACCATGACGCCAACATGCTCGTCTAACACACACTCTCTCTCCTTTCCTTCTTCCCTTTCCGGTATAATGCGGTGTGGTGTGGATTGTTGCTCTCTTCTCGTCTTGTGTATCGTGTAGATGTAGGCATGTCCGTAAACGCGAGCCTCATGCAATTTTTTGGACACGAGGAGTTCGGCTTGGTTGGGTATCTCAATAGGGTAAGTAGGTAATTAAGTGTGGAGATCGAGTGAAGGCGCTCGCGGAGTCGGACATTACCATCATTATCGCCTCGCAACTCGCGAACCAATCTCACGCCTCGGCAGTCGGAGTACATACTTTGAGCTTCTAGGTCCTGATCTGTTTTCTTCCTTTCCCATACACTCCTCGTGCACACCGGATCCAATCACCCCGACTCAAGCAGAAAAACTCTGTAAAACATAAGGCAAGCTCCCAGCATCGCTCTCGGCAGCCGTAGCGAGTCTAATGACAGAGCCCTGAGACTCAGATCCAGAGCTAGACTTCAGACTGGACTTCAGACTGGAGCTCGAGGCCATACTCGCAGGGTAATACGGCTGTCGGGACTGCGCGAAACTGTTCGCACTATTGCCACTATTTGCGCTGGGTGATCGGTGGGCATGGGGACGTGTTGCTGTTCCTCCGATTTGGGTTTGGGTTTGATGTTGCGAAAGAAGAACACTCGGGGTCGTCGGAGCAGTGCGGTACTGATGTCGCGTATGGGCTGAGGAATCTCGCGCCGCGATAGGTGATGTATCGAGGTAGGTAATCTGTCGTTGACGCTGTCGGCGCTGTGATTGTGAGTCTGATGCACTATCTGAGTCTACACTCCGCAAGCTGGATCCAGAGCTCGTCACGCTTCGGGCAGGTGTCGTAGGCGCGGAATAATCCTGCGGGGCATCATCGTCGATATCTCCGTCACCATCTCCATCTCCATGCCTGGCACCATCATCAGCACCACCATCGAAACGACCCGGCTCTCCTTCCAACCCCAACGCTTCGTAAAGCACATCCGGGCTCAGCGGCCTCACATTCCTCAAAATCTCTGCAAAGAGCCGCATCAGCCTCCTGAACGTCTCATTACTCATTGGCCGTCCACAGAACCGGACACGCTCGTACAAATCGACAAACTCGGCCAGGTCTCTCGAGTCTCTGTCCAGGACGTCCAGTTCCGTGAGATGTTGAATATATTGTCTCATCGTCATGTTGGGAGCGCGTTGCAGCAATGCAACAGCATCCGCATCAAGCGTCGGCGCTTCGGCAAGAGGATCGGAATCTGGATCAGCGGGCGCTTGCGAGACGGCCTTGGCTTCGATGAGGTTAGGGAGTTCGAGGAGGACGGTGGAGTATTGCAGGTTGGGCAGGTCGGGCGATGCGGGGGAGCCCCAGCCGTGGTGTTCGACTTCTCCCCAGACAGGTTGGACTGAGGGAAGGGCGATGCCCATCTCGTCTTCGACGGTGGCTGGCTGTCTGGACCGGAAAAGCTGGAGGGACTTGCGGATTCCTTTCTCTTCCTCATTTCCACCATTCGCAACAGTCCCTTCATCATCACCGTCTAAAACATCCTGTTGCGGAATAACTTTGGGCCTCGCCTCCCAAGCAATAGCCGCACTCCGACTCAAGCCCTGCTCAATCATCAAATACACATCCTTCCTCCTCCCTTTCAAATCTCCCTTCTCAATCGGGATCCACGCCCTTGGTATCGCCGCTAGAGCACTGCGCGTGAGGTATAATCGTAAAGCATAAACGAAGAGCACGATCACGATGGCAAGGACGTAGACGATGGCAATGATAACCAAGTTAATGATCTGGTGCGTCGTCTGCAGGGCTTGCACTATGAAGTCGCCGGGCACGACGAGGAGGAGGGCGGTGAGGATCAGGCAGAGGAGGAAGTAGACGGCGTTGTAGGCGATACGGAAGAAGAGGCTGGATGAGGGCATGATGATGGGTTACGCTGCTCAGGCTGCTGCTCGATCTCGGTCTCGATCTCGGTCTCGTTTTAGGGGTTGTGTTACAGGTGGGTTTATCTTAGGACACATGTTGAACAGTCTGTTGTCGTTGGTAGCAGAATAGGATCTGTAGACGAGAAAGCGAGGGTCATGGTCTGTTATAGGGTGCGACGGACGGGCATGGCGTTCTTTGACCGCAGTCTGGCGGGAAGGCTGTGAGGTTGAGGAGATGAGGTCGATTGCGGTTGAAATTAGGCACGGGCCGCGGGAACGGTGTTTCTTATTAAAGCGGAGAAGCACTTGGCAGTGGAACCATGCAGGTCTCCCGCTGGCTCCACCAACGACCACCACGATAGTACTCAAACTGGTTAGTTCATCTTATCGGGAGTGTGTCTGTTTTAATCAGGAAGTACATCTATCACATGTGGGATTTGTACCTGCATGCCCGTTGCCAAGTTCCACTCTGCTTTGCATCTCACATACATGTACCTTATATATACAAGGTACAATCTTAGGGCGTGTCCTCTGGGCTGTTTCTGACCTTCTGCCCTTCAACAAATGTATCGCCAAGGCGCGCTAAGGGCCGCACTAGAGGGAGTACTTCACGAAAAATGGAGACGATATCCAGTTTTCATCAAAAAGCATTATACTTTCAATACTTTTAGTATTCTAACCATTTTAAATGGTATACTTTCCCGTTTCGAGAAAAAATAATAGAAAAGATGCCTTCCAACTGTCTCTAGCTCTACGCCGCTTCCAGGAGGCGGCGTAGAGCTAGAAATCCAGCTCTCAACCCTCTTGATCCTCTCCACTCTGAACGACATACCATCTTTACGCCACGTACGCCACAACCGCCACACTTCAGAAATACAAGCGCTACATCCGTCCAAAAAGCCTAGAATTTATGCATAACGCTTTACCAAAAAGGGCCTAGTTGACCTAGTCATATAGCCAAGTCCTAGAAATCCAAAAGCCAAAATTCCTAAAGGACACGCCCTTAGGTACCATTGTCCCAGCTTGCATTGAATATAGGTAGTGCCAAGTAATCTCCATAGCACAATTTGTTGTTTCTCAACGAGCAGAAAGGAATATTACAAGTTCATAACGAAGATCGAGCCTTCTACCAACGTGAGTGAATTTCCAGATCTGTGTCTTGTTTCATGGGGAGTCTCAGTGGACGGGCCGAAATATACTAGCAGCCGCCAACTAGCAAATTGTGACACATCTGCGTTCTTATTCTTCCTCAACGGTATCACTCCAATAATCTATCCCACCTACTTATATACTTAAACAAGGCAACCCAGAGTAAGTTAAAGCATTTATGCCTCAATAGCTTTGTGGTAACGAGATCGCCATTGTGGGGACTCCGTCCTTTTCCTTTCCCGCAGCAAACCTCGTAATTCTGAACTGGGTAGAAATCCGACTGCCATTCAATTGGCCTCACCAACCTGGTTGTCAGTAAGCGACATCTACCCCAGTTAGCGAGCATTGAACCCGCGAGCAACTGTGAAGCATAACACTGCACACATCTTTCCGAATGCGTATTCGAGTTTTACACTTGCACTCTTATTATTTTCATTATTTTTTTTTATCTCTCTCGATCATCAACGTCATAGCAGGCCTATCATCTGATTTGAAAAAAGTCCTGTCCAGAGGGCGTCAGACTCTGCATGAGCAGGCGCAACCACTAATTCACCTGCTGCATCTCAGGCCTTCTCTCCCTCTCCATCGCCGTCGCTGACTCCACACCCTTCTTATCCTTTTCTATCTCAGCCGCCTCTCTCGCGAGCCTCATATCCGCCCGGCTCAGTCTCAGATCAGAGCTAAACTCGCCAAATGTCTGCATCAGAGCACCAAGGTCCTCCTTCAACGCCATCAGAAGTTCCGCTATCTCAGGACAATCACGATCTTTCTTGAGATCAGTCCAGTCCACGGGAAAGTCATTCTTGAATTTCTCCAGTTTCTTGATCACCATGGTGAAGGTCCTGATGATCGCTGGCACGTCTCGCTGGACGTTTCCGTAGGTGTCCTCTTTCACGCTGCACACAGCTAGTTGTGATAATGCATATGCCGCATTGATGTAGACACTCATCTCGGCGTAAGGGGATCCAACGACGGCGCGTACTAATCTCTTGTGGAATGTGCGTTGAAAGGTAGGGCCGATTAGAGGTAGCGCGAGTATCTGAAGAAGTAGGTTGCCAACCTGGCCTTGTAATGCCTTGGGTTGCAACGCCGCCTGGTGTTCTTGTGTCATAAGATGATCGGCCAGGTACCCTGCTCCTTTCTTGAGCTCCGGTCCGAGCTTTTCGGCAGGAGTCTTCCCAGGAGAATTAAGAAGCCGAGCGAGCCTGGGGACTTTGACCGGTTGAATCACGTTGTCGTTACGTATCGGTGGCACAACACGCTCTTGGGACTTTGTTGCGATGGGCACCGTCGCCGGGGGTGGCGGAGGAGGCTTCATATACTCGTCGATCCTCTTCTCCAGGCTTCTAACCTTGTCCAGACAGATGACATAAATCTGCGACCACATGGGGCCATCTTTTCGATCAATGTCTTCAAAGATGCCCTTCCTCCTTGCCTCAAAGTCTCGCGCAATCAAAGCAAGCTCCCACATAGCGAAAGCCTATGATTGTTAATTAATACTAGGGGTGATTCTATCATAGCAAAAGAGGCTTACATAAATTCGGGGCTTCTTGCTTTTCAGGCCATTGAGTAAACTGTCGTTGGGATCTCTGGCCTCACTGGTCAAAGGTTGATCAACCTTGAGCGGCTCGCGTGCGGACTGGAGTCTCAAGGCATAGTCGCTCAGGGACCACAGAAGGCACAATAAGAATGAGGCCCAGATCGTTCGTCCCAGCATCCAGAAGCTCCAAGGGCCGCGACCGGTGGGGGGTAGATTCGATCTGGGAAAGTCACTGTAGAAGATGCGGAAAAGGCTCATAGTCCACGACCATGCCGAGCGTCTTGCGAAGCGGTAGCAGAGAAAGTAACTCAAAAAGCCGGTGGTAATGGCGACCATACCAGATCGAACGACAAGGACGGGGGCCCTCTCGCCTAATTTAACAGCCCAGTGATCTTGTGTGGGTTTCTTATCGGCATCGTCGCCAGATCTGTACTTGACAGTGCCTAATATGGTACGATTGCGATCAAGGGCAAGATGAAGAACACCCTGGAAAACTCCCAGCATAGTCACCGTGACGGTGAAGAAGACAGCCTGCTCATTCAGACGGGCCCGTCCGTTGGGTCTTATAATCCAATGCATGTCGGACTCTTGAGGGGTGGAGAAAAGATATGTCTGACTAAAGAGCCAAGCGGAGAAGGCATAGGTCAGAAGGGTCTCGATGGTCTCGAAGACGCTGGTGGAGTGGATGATGGTCTCAAAGGGAGAGCTGGCGGTTCGGCTGCCCATGTGGGAGTGGGCGATTCGGATTATGATGATGGGGAGGACGCATAAGAAGATGGCGAGGGCTCTTATGCCAGGGGCCCCGAGAGGAAACCATGACCAGATAACTACATACAAGCCAGAATTAGTATATCGAGGGAAAGGGATGATAGGAAGAGAATAATCAGTTGGTGGACTGACATGAGTTCCATGTTGAGAAAGTCAGAGCCTCGAAGTAAGCAAGACCGAGGACGATGGCAGTAGTGCCAGCAAATCGTCTCTGCAGAGCTGGGTTGAGGAAGTCTTTGTAAGGCGCCCGTCGCGCAACTGGTGGAGGCATCGTGGGCAGCAACAAATCCAGGCGAACACACACGGAAGAACGAAAAAGGGAAAAGGAGAGGAGAGGAGAGAATTAATGAGAGTCGAGGCTCAGCGCATTGTCTCAACCGAGGAGGACGAGATATAGCGACACGCGCACAAATCGATATCGCGTGAGGCCGTTTGATGAACAACGTTGGTGATGGTGTGTGTCTGTCCAACTTCGTAGGAAATCGCCGAAGTAAATAAAAAGTTTACAGAGGGCTGCATGCGGTGTTGTTCCGCCCCCCGCTACAGCAACCAATTTCAACAGCTGTACGGAGTAGTGGGGCATTCTAATTGTGGTGAATCCGGAATCCGAACTACCCGGGAATGGAGGTAGAGCCATCCACCTGACCTTATTAAACTGCTGCCTCGGACGGGGATGGCGCAGTTAGTTGATGCCGACGTCAGTTGCACCTCCCCCATCCAGCTGGAACAACATCGTTATCGCAACTCATCCTGCTCTCCTTCCTTTCTTCATTCCTTCCTGCCTGCCAACGAAATACTCATCACGATAGAAGGCTGCCTGATAAATTTCTGAGAAATACATGCGCAAGTCGCATTTGAATGAAATCAATCAATCAATAAATCGACTCATCTCGTTTCGTCCACCCATCCAGTACTCGCCACGCCGACCCCTCCACCGATCACCCTCATCCAATAATCGACTCATCAACCATGTCCTTCGACCAGCTCTCATCAATGGAATCCGGCAACGGCGGCCGGAGACAGCAAAATGAAGGCAACTCCGGCGCCTACACCGACGACCCCGAATTCTCGCGCGCCTCGCAGAGTCTCATGAACCAGCTCTTCCACCTCCAGAGCAATGTCGACAAGCTGCGCTCAGACATCGGTCTCCTGGGGACCCGGCGTGACAATCCCCGTCTGCGAGAAAGGGTGACGGCTGTGCTGGAGGAGTCGACGTCGCAGTTCAAGGCGTTGGGCGAGGGGATCAAGAAGTTGCAGACTTGGGAGGATGTTACTGTATGTTGCTTATCTCTGCGCTCTTTTCTCTCATGTTTGTTGTTGATGTCTGCTAACTGAAGATGTGACTTGCCATAGCCCACACAAAAATACTCCCAACAGAAACTCTCGCGCGAATTCAAAACCGCCCTAACCGAGTTCCAATCCCTCCAACGCACCGCCCTCGAGAAACAGCGCGCCTCGGTATCCGCCGCCAAAACCGCCTTAGACCAAGAAGCCACCTCCCCATCGGGCCAACAATCTCAAGGCACCGGCCAACAACAGTTACAGCTCCAAGAAGAACAAGTCCATCTCGCAAACCAAGAAGAGGTCGACTTCCAAGACGCCCTCATCGTCGAGCGCGAGGACGAGATCCGGCACATCGAAGAGGGCGTGCAAGATCTCAATGTCCTGTTCCAGCAAGTTGCGCAGATTGTGTCAGAACAAGGCGAGCAGCTCGAGACGATCGAGGCGAATGCTGTTAATGTGCGGGATGATACTAGAGGTGCGGATTATGAGTTGAGGAGTGCGGCGAGGTATCAGAAGAATGCGAGGAGCAAGGCTTGTTGTCTATTGCTGGTTATTGCCGTTATTGTAACGATTGTCTTGTTGGCTGTTCTACTGGGGTGATAAGACGGAGGTGGGTGCAGGGAACGGGTCACTGAGTGGGATCATTTTAATGTGATAATCGGAGGGAGGCGAGATGGCGAGAGTTGACTGTGGCCTGTGATTAATGTCAGAGCAAGGGATGGGATGCATGCATTTTGGGCTGGCGTTTGGGAGTCTTGACTGGGTGGGACGAAGAGCACCTCCTTCCTGCATCGGAGACATGCAGAGAATTGTACATTGAAGCAAGGTCCTGTTTGACTGGCCGCATCTTTTGCTCTCGCTCATCGTATCATCGATTTTTTATATATCCCTCCCCCCAGAAGTAACCGCAGTAATCCTTCCTTAGACAGAGGGAATAAGTAATATGTACACTGTTCATACATGTTTTATCTACCTCTTTCGATTGCAGTAAATATGAGCACGCCAATCCAAGTATAGTTTAAACATACAAACCCCAGCAAACACCTTCTATCCCATACCCATCCATATACCCTATCATACTACAGTTCTAGACTCCTTCCCATGCGACGTTATAAAAGGCGGCGGTGCGCCCACACACCTCTGCACGTTCTCCTTGCTTTTCACAGGCATCAACCGCCCCAAAACCACCGTGAAAGCTCTCGTCGAAAGACTACTGGCCAACCAGTACAGATGTATAGCAGCCGGCAGATTCATAGTCGCGGGCGCGACGGCGACGGACACGCCCATCAAGGTGACGAAGAGCAGGGCGCGGGCACGCTCGGTGGATGGGACTCTGACTAGCATTCTTCCTCCTGGTCCTCCATCGGGAGTTGTGGTCCGCGTAGTTCCAAGAAACGCCGTCCGGAATCGATTCGTCAGTTCCCCCCTCGTCTTCGGCATGAGATTCGATAACAGTACAGCGGATAACGCGAAAGGTAGAATATGATACGGATCCGGAACGCTCAGATTTGAAAACCAGAGGGCGCCTTCGACTGCTAGAGTTGGATCTAGGGGAGGCGCTGCGGCTGCTGCTGCTTCGGCACTAGATGAGAACAGGGAAGAGAGTAAACCCGCTTTCGCACCGCATAGCCGCCGCAGACTATCGATCGCGATGAGCCAGATGGGCACGCTGAGCATGGGGCTGTAGAGTTTCCAGCGCTGGATACCGAGTTTCCCATACAATCTCCCAATAGCCTTGTTCTCTGCTTTGGCGATTTGCGCGGTCATTTTATCTATTCCCCTTTTGTCTGCTGGTCCGGCCCTCTGCTGTTGTTGCATAGCCGCATTCATAAGCTGATTTCGTCTAGCTGACACCAAGGAAGAACACTCAGCCTGTCGCCGCAGGACAACCTGGTTGTAGATGGAGAAGGGAAGGCGGGCCATGACGTTTACGGATAGGCCTATGAGGGGGATGCAAAGGAACCAGGGGAGGTGAGTGGTGGTGTGCAGGGTGGTCATGAGGGTTTGGGTTGTGGATATGGCGGTTTCGATGAAGGTTCTTTTTTGGCCATTCTGGAGATGTAGGTATGGAAAGGAAGAGCGACTTGTGAAATGTGGTTGGATTCGGCGCGGAGTGTGGGAGAGTGAATGAGAAAATGAGAGTGAGGTCCGGAGTGAGGAGGAAAGTCCTCTTGTCGTGGACATCATCTTGCTTGAGTTGTTTGGATGAGTTACGATATCTGGAACTCATATGGTTGTTGTGGCCATGGCCGCCCGGATTATATCAATTGCCTCCAAGTCGAGTTCATTTTCTCATTATTTATTGTTTGAGATTCGATGTAGGTAATAGGAGCCCGGGTTGCTAGAGAATGAAATGTGCATTCTTCATGTTCGAAAACTACATGTATGAGATGAGGTTGATGCATGAGGTTGTGAGATTTGCTAGGGAGCCGCTGCGGGCCCCACAACCCCATCTCTAGCTCCCGCGCCGGGTTTTGGCAGTGCATTGACTCCGAGTCTCTTCAAGTTGATGCCAGCTTTACAAACTACCTCGCATAATGCTCAGGAATCTGTGCATCATGAACAGAGTTTCTCATATTTATATGGGGTTTGTATACTCGTCAATACCTGAGGATTATTCTTCATTATTCATTGTGTCTACCTCCCTACATGAGATGCATTTTGACTTGACCCGTCTCTTTCGGATATCGCGTTGATATGTTCACTATGCTTAGGTAGTGCCAGACTTTATGCACTGGTTGAGAACTTGCATCTTCTTCGAACTTCAATGGAATACCTAATGAACATTGTCTAAGATCTACAACATAAAGGATATAACCGTGATTTATAAGTCAGGTGTCAAGATCATTCGAGTAGGCGCCGAGCAGCTGGGATTCCAGGTTGACAGGGGTGGGACCCCTGGTGATGTAAACAGGTGGGGTTCGTTAACCCTCGGCGGGTGAGACAAAGAGCTGCAGGTGACTGATGTCAAGGTGTCTTCAAGCTTTCGGCCGTTCAACGACACCTCACTTTCATCCCTCTCTCTTCTCGTCCACTTCACCTTGTCTCTCGTTCTTCTCCCCAGTCGTCATTCATTGTTCATTTCTGCCTCATTTCCATGCATCACCTCTCTGAATTAATGAGCCGGTCACAGATATTGTTATAACCTCCATGCAAACTGCATTGGAAGGTGCATTGTTCTAATTCGAAGGTCCAGCAACACCCCTCCTCCTTCGGCGTCTTCAACACAGCATATAAACCACCACTCACCGCTCATTCCGACCCGCTGAACTCTAGAACGTCTCGTAGGGATCCAACAATCACCAAGAAAAATAATTCCCACAATGTCGATCCGACCCTTGGCAATCACGGCCGCCGTTCTCATCTGCAGTCCCCTCGCTGCTTACGCCCTATGGCACTTCGCCCTCTCCTCCCTCGTTCGTACCCTCGGCGCCTTTGCCGGCTGGTACCTGCGAAAAAAAACAGAAGGTCGCCGTGCATTGATCATTCGAACCACCGAAGAAGCTGAGAAGGCCTTTCAAGAGAAGAAGTCTGCCGGTGAAGAAGCAGCAGCATCAGCCACCACACACAGCAGTGATGACGAGTGGGAGAATATAGACAGCGCTGTCACTGGCTCGGCTGACAATGGGAAGACAGGGAACAAGGATTGGCATGGCATCGTCGCTTTCTTTCACCCCTTCTGTAATGCAGGCGGTGGCGGCGAGCGGGTGCTGTGGGCTGCCGTAAGGGCTACCCAGCGCAGGTGGCCGAATGCTAAGATTGTCGTCTACACTGGTGATCACGATGTTGACAAGGAAAAGATGTTGGCTCGTGTTAAAGTAAGTTGTAAAACGGTTCCTTTTCTTCCTACTTGGTGCATACTAAATCTATGTGTCACCTAGAATACCTTCAGCATCAACATCCATCCGCCATCAATCCACTTTCTCTACCTCTCCACTCGACACTGGGTTCTCGCCTCTACCTGGCCCCATGCCACATTACTCGGCCAGTCTCTGGGTTCGGTAATCATGGGATGGGACGCCTTTTCACTCCTCGTTCCCGACATCTTCGTCGATACTATGGGATACGCCTTCACCTTAGGTTTAAGCAAACTGCTATTCCCCAACGTTCCCACCGCCGCCTACGTCCATTACCCCACTATATCGACAGACATGCTCGACTCTCTCGACCCCGCCAGCGCCGTCGGGGGCCAAGGCATCAACGCCGGCCAAGGCGTCGGCGTCAAAGGTGCCTTGAAGCGGAATTACTGGACGTGGTTCGCATCCATCTACTCGCAAATGGGGGCTTCCATCGACGTCGTCATGACAAACTCGAGCTGGACCCAATCTCATATCCAGGCCTTGTGGGGACCTCTCCGCCGACAAAGGAAGCGAGAACATCCCATTGCCGTTGTCTATCCGCCTTGCGCTGTCACCGATATCCAGCAGGCTATTGACATCTCCGAGGAAAGCGAGAAGAAGCGACATAAATGCATTGTCTATATTGCGCAATTCCGGCCTGAGAAGAACCATCAGCTCATCGTCGATGCATTCGCCAAATTCGCCAAATCTGGCACTGAGGCTGCCAAGGGCGCAAAACTTGTTCTCCTAGGTAGTGTCCGCGATGACAACGATTCAAAGCAAGTCTATAATCTCCGATTGCTTGTCAACGAGCTGCATATCAAAGACCAGGTCGTTTTTCAATTGGACGCATCCTGGGCCGAGGTCCTTGACTGGCTCGGCAAGGGATACATTGGCGTCAATGGCATGTGGAATGAGCACTTCGGTATTGGTGTCGTCGAGTACCAGGCTGCGGGCTTGATCAATGTTGTTCATAATAGTGGGGGGCCTAAGCTTGATATTGTCACTGATGTTGATGGGAAACCAACTGGTAAGTATTTCTCTGTTAACACATTACCATTTACTAGAGTCCGCGAACGCTTGCCTAACCCATTAACAGGATTTCATGCGACAACAGCGACAGAATTCGCCGAAGGTTTCGAAAAGGCCCTCTCGCTACCTGATCCCGTAGCCGTCCGGTTGAGGGCGCGGAAGTCGTCGCAAAGATTTGCTGAGGAGGAGTTCGCTAGGAGGTTTCTGGCTGAGCTGCAGAAACTTGTGGTTACCTTGTAGCCCTCGTATACCGTATGATGAGAAAGGGACTGGTATGTATGATGGATGGAGACATGGATGGAAATGAACGAACGGAAAGAAAGAACCAAATAGAACAACACAAGAACAAAGGTAAAGAAAGGCGATACCCCGGGGCTTTGCATGGTTTGCAATGGAAGGCGGTTGGTTTGGAGTTGGCGTTGCTTTTCCGACAAAACTACGGGCGAATGTGAGAGTGTGATGGACGAATGAAATATGGCCCAATTGTTACACAGGTTCCAGTTCCAAAACCGATCCCTACATACCCACATACTCCAGATAGTGGGAGTGAGAGTGACAATCACTCTCGAGCTCAAATTCGTATTAGAACGATGCTTTTTGCCCATTTCAATCTTTCGGTGATAGGAACCTAGAGACATGTCATGAAGGGATTGGAGTTCTCTCGCCGTCTATGATATCTTGCTGTCTACGTTGGTGCCAGGAGGCAAGTTGTATGTCGGTTTATCTAGGTATATAGTTATATACAGCAGGACTGAACACACGGTTGTAGTATATGTATATCTATAGGTATACACGTGATAACCGGGTGTCTTCCACATTTACTTCTGAAGAGATGTCTCTTACCCTATCTTTCACCCCCCTCTCGTCTCCCTTCAAATCGTCAAGCCCGCACTATTCTTCTGCCTCGTCTCTGAGCCCGCTACAAAGCCCCCATTACTCCCAAACATCACACCCTGCACGGCACTAAGTCCCTCGCGCACCCAAGTCACGTTATGACCCTTCTCCATCATGGAGGCGGCGGTCGCGTTGTCGAAACTGTACTCGACGAGCATGATGTCGGGCATGAGTTGGTCGTGGATGCGGGGTTGGCGGATTGCGGATTGGAGGATGTTTTCCTTGTCTTCGGTGTTGTCGGGGTCGGTGTTGAGGTGCGCGTTGGTGTCGTCGCTGTTTAGATTGAGGTATTCCAGAACCCGCCATGCAACCTGCGCCGTTGCACTGATAATCCTGCTGCCCCCGGCGGCCCCCACCGCCAGCACAAACTCTCCCGTCTTCCCATCCTCTACAATAACCGGCGTGATACTCGACAACGGCCGCTTACCCGCCCTGATGAAATTCGACACGGCGGGCGCGAAGCCGAATTCGTTACGCACGCCGGGGATAGAGAAGTCATTCATCTCGTTGTTGAGGATGATACCCGTAGACGGAACCATTTGGAGGTTCCCGAAGAGCAGGTTTATGGTTGTGGTGCTCGTTACGGACATTGTGCTGCCGGAGGAGTGGGAGTGAGAGGCTGTTACTACGTGCGAAGTTCCGTGGCTTGGCGTGGTGTACACGCGGGCAGGGTCATAGTGGGAGATGGGCTGCGTCGCGTTGTCCAGAATCCGACCTCGGATGGCCGCAGCCTGCGCCGCGTCAAGCATCTTGTTCTCCAGCGAGTTGATGCCGCTCACGAAAGCCGGGTCTCCCAATTCTTGCCGTGCGCCATAAGCAAAACGCATGGACTCGTCGAAGCGGTGTGTTGTCAAATTGACGTCTGACAGTGAAGTGTTGCTGGAATAACCCTCCATCGTTTTCAAGATACTCAAGGCCACGGCCCCGCTGGATGGAGCAGCCGTTGAGAATAAACGGTAGCCGTTGTAGGTTATGCTAACGCAGCGCCGGATCTCGGGCGTGTAGGAGGCTAGATCTGAGAGGGTCATGGTGCCGTTGTCGGATTGGATTGTGGCGATGGTTGCGTTGGCCATCTCGCCGTTATAGAAAACATCGGCTCCGCCCTCAGCGATTTTTTCTAATGTGCTATGGTCCATGCCGTTAGTTAATCGCATGCTTTGATGCATCCATAAGATTTTGGGGGTTTATGCTCACTCTGCAAGGCGCTTCCTGCATATCGTGTCTCCAAGCTTGACAAGAAAACCTAAAATAAAAAAGTCAGTATGAGTTCAATTTATCCCAAACTCATCCGGTTTCACCCTTGAATCTCATATCAGCAAAGTCGAAAACTCACCATCGGGGGCAAAATCCAAAGCCCAACTCGGATCCTCAAGGAAGAAATTCCACCCCGCCGAATTGATCCCAAAGGCCATATACCTTACCATATCCTCAGTAACCTCGAACCCATCTCTCGCGACCAAAGCAGCAGGCATAACGACGTCCTTCCAATCCAGCGCCCCAAACCTAGTGTGCGCGTACTCGAGTCCGCGAAGCTCACCAGGGACGCCCGCCGCTAATCCGGTGAAGACGCTGCCCCGGACATTGCCCTGGTACATGTCTTCGGAGGCCGCCGCTGGTGCTGTCTCCCGGTAGTCCAGGGAGTGGTATTCTCCGGCGGAATCCCGGATGAGCGCGAATCCGCCGCCGCCTATGCCGGAGTGGTACATGCCGATGACGCCGACGCAGAGCTGCGTGCCGACCCAGGCGTCTACTGCGTTGCCCTAAAGTAATAGCATGTAGTGTCAGGATGGAATTCTTGTAAGAAAATAGACAGGATTCAATTGAACTGAACTCACGCCTTTCGCAAGCAGATCGATGCCGATCTGGCTGCATACTCTACTTTCGGAGGCGACGGCTCCCCGGCTACCGCCGGTCTGCGGGTCATCGGCCGTGAGAACGGATTGGCCATTTGGCTCGGACCAGTGCAGCGGTAGAGATTTGGCCGGCGACGATGTTGTCGCGAGTAGTACTAGGAGCAGTAGGCTCTGTGGTAAGTCCTTCAAACACCCTGTGAGATTGTCTCTATTAGTTTTGGAAGCGAAGAAAATGATAGCGCATAGTGTTGCACTGCTCGACACTAGTCGAGGTATGTTTGTAGTTATTGAGACTTACTCATTTTTAGTTTTGAAGTGAATGAACAACTTGCAAAATCGAGATTTGCGATGAAATGAGATAAACAAGTAAAGAGATTAGAGTAGGCGCCGATGAAATACAGCGATTATAAACGGCGTGCGAAGTGTCTCGATAAATGAGCGTGATGAAAGTACGATAATCGTGATTAATAATTAAGAGACTTTCGAATCACCCGGGGTTCCGAAACCAATCATCTACCTATAGATAGAGAAGTCGATGTGAGAAGGGCTGTCAGCCCCTAGATTACGTTCCGCACTCCCAAGATTACCTCGAGATTGTTGAGAGTGGTTGGGGGGTGTGCATTGGCGTGCCATGTGGATTCATGAGTTTTAGACAGAACCACACGTGAGCGAAAGATAAGAGACACTGACGCCGGCGAATGACTAGACCTAGACCTTCCCAAACCTGGCACGCCTGGATTGGACTAAACTGGGCCGACATCCGGGAATGTGAGCTTTGTCTATCATGTAATTACTTGTCATCCAATGGTATTGACTGCAAAAGCCCAAAGTAGAAATATCGAAGAAACGGTATGTTTCTCTATTCGAGTGGAAGAAGTATCACGTCATGAGTTAATCTAATGACAACTTCATCCAGATAACCGGTGCTGCGCATCTCGATTAGGTAGTACTCCGCCGGGGGTGGATTTGGAGGGGCGGAAAATGTGGTGGTGCTTCGATTTTTGAGAGCGCCTACCCTGCATTTTAGTTCAACATGTTTCGAGGGAGCACTCATCCCCTTTATGAGCCCTCCTACTAGTCTGGAACATCATGATAAATCTCAGTGGCCCGAGGAAGGGGACAAACAAAAAAAAAATTCTCAAAATCACTGCATTTCATTTTGGAAGGCCCTTTTCCACGCATCCCAGCTCCCTTTTGACGCTCCCGCTCCCGACGATCTCCGATACCCTAGCAATTCTTTCCATATTGTCGTAGGCTGTCAAGCTAATGTCCAACGTCCTGGGAGTGCCTAACCTGGACCATAAACGAAGCACTTAGCAAATACTTATGGTTGTGGCGTCTAGTGATGCTCTCTTTTCCGTCACCATCAACCTCGCCGATGAGAATGACCTATTAACCATTGCCGACATTGTGAATACCGTGAGGAACAAGGGTCATCTGAGATAACCTGGATATATACTGCGGTCCGTGGACCAACAGTCGACTCGGTCTAGGAGGTCTGTGCGCTTAGACTCGTCCGTCAGCCAGTGTTAATATTTACTTAGGTATCGAGACTCGTATTGCCTTGGCTCGGTGTTTTGCCTCGATAATATGCCGCTTACGCACATGCTTATCAAACGGGTGAGATCATCTCCTCTTCTCCCCAGTTATCGCGGCGTTAGGGATAACCTGACACTAAGATAAAGGTCCATCTACCATATGAAAAAAAGCCATAACGATAACCAAGGCTTCAGACATATTTCTCGATTAAGTATGCCAGATTTTATGATGGTATCAGCATCGAGCTCGGCATCGGTAGTTACCTTGATGATCTCAGGGTTAGTCCCTTGGACTTTTGGTTACACAGCTTGGATGTTGAGCTTCGCGGCAGCAGTCAGTTGTACCAAATAGCCGTAAAACCCTAGTTTCTTGAGCCGCCTTGGCGGCCTCAGCAAGTAGAACGTTATTAAGCTTGCTACTCGAAACGGCTGAGTATATGGCACTGGAGATGGCACCGCCGACAAGGCGGAAAGTGCTTAGTAGACCAACTGAAATTCCTCTGCAACTTCGAAGTAAGCCGGATGCTTCCAGATCACTGCACTAGAGACGGATACCTACATATCTTCTTAGTCATCCAGGCTGAGGGACATAATGCCAAGATAGGAAGGTTGATCCATGTGATGATTAGCGCAAGAATGATTGCTTGAATGTTGCACTTGTCGAAGCCTACCATAGCTCCGATTGCTGCAGTCTGTACTAGTTACCAAATTCTCATATCTCACGTAAGGGAGAAAGAGAGAGATAATGGCGAATTGAAGCCAAAGACTTACACTGAAAGGACATAGTGAAGATATCTGCAATCGTGATAAGAAACAATTGATACCAAAGTCTACAGGTTAGCTTAGTCAGAAATGCATACGTTCTGGTGACGCAGCGCAACTTACCCTCTGAAATCCCTGACAAGTCGACGAGGATTGAACGGTTACGCAGTGATAGCATGCGAGCTAGCTTAGGGATTAGCATGACTGCCCTAATCATGATATCATAAGTCCGCCAAGTGTCCATTCAATGCTCATGGTATCGACTTAGTCATAATATGACCATCAGCAGAAGTGTGATGTCTGACGCAAAGAAGAGAAGGCCGACGAAGTCCTGTTTCTTCACAGTATCTAGCTTAGATCTTCCCTTGTCAAGATGCTTGCTTGCGAAGGTACCAATCACCAGTCATTTACTACAAGGTCAAAAGGTTCGAGCTGTGTTAAAGGAAGTGAATCCTCTCTTGCTTTTGTGTATTTGCTGGAGCATTACTATTATCTTTGCCCCTTTTGATCAACAAAGGACGTAATTTCTTGGGGAAACAATGTCATTCTCTCTTTTTCCACAATCAACATATAGCAGATTGACCTTCGTATATCAGCTATATAAATACCCCTTTCCAACAAGCTCTCATGAATTCTTTCCTAGGCTACACACACACACACACACTTAAGACAACCATTAGCTCCTACTCCATCACAAACATTAACCAACGGACTATCCTCAAAACAACCCCCTCCACAAACTCACAATACAAAAATGGCCTGTGCATTGCTTTGTTATGTCGTTTCAGGCTGTGGCTGCCCACGAGGTAATGACATCAGACACGGTCCGGGTTGCCCTGGGAAAGATGTCTGTAAGCCAAGCCCGACGAACGTGACGGTGCCGGGTCCTTGTAGCACCCATTAAGAGTAAGTCTTGGGCATGGGTATAGTTCAAGGGCTATACGTGATCAAGCTTCTGCTATGATCGGATAGCAGTTGATTGGCGCAACTGTCCTTGAGTAATTTGAACCGTCTGGATGCCTCCAGCACACATGTAGATACTAATATAAGATCGTACAATCAACACATATATTAACTGTAAGTCCTGCTTGAGATATTCATGATAACGTGGTGCTCTGCAAGCACGAATGGGTGGATCTCTCCCTGTCCAACCCTTTTCTTTGCAACATTAGGAACTCGTCATATTAGGCACTCTTCACGAAAGCGTATTCTGACCAATCGTACCAATGAAGCGACTTGATCAATTCTGCCTTATATGGACATATATAGGTATCTCTCCGGATCTAAGAAAATACATACCAGCCACTGACACTATATCCGAGGTCTATGGCTATCGGTAAGCTACTAAATGCACCCAAAGGCGGCCTGTCTCCAGTCGAGTCTCGGGAGTGAGAGGTGTGACTAGATGCAATTATGGATGCTTCGATGTGTCAGAAGGTCAGGTCTTAGAGTAGGAGATGATCACTAATGTAGCAGAAAGTTTGAAATGTATGGACTGGGCCTCAATCCAATCAATTCCTGGGGCTTCTGTTCTGAAGGTGGCAGGGCCATATGCCTACTGTAGCTGATAATATACCAATAGCAGAGCGCAGCCGGGCGGCTGAAATGCCACGACTGGATCTGATAACCTGACAGAGGCTTTCGTAAGGACCCTAATGTTACTTAGGTAGGTATATGAGAGCTTAGGAAGTCGAAGACATCGCGTCAAAGAAGTATTGCTGCAGAAAAGCCTCAATCGCCTCATCTGTTTCGGAAGCCGGGTCCGGAAATGATGCGGCCGTCTTGGTAAGCACTGCATTGTACGCGGTTACAAACACCCCCTGCAGGCGAGGCCGTTGTTTTTCGTCGTCATGCAAACACCCGAGTAACAGATTCAAAAGATCCGGGCAGAGACGTTTCGTTTGGAGCGCTTCATTCCCTTGCGGGAAGTATATCGTCTCGATCATTTGCTTGTGCAGCTTGTCAACAGAAAAATTCCTCCAAGTCGTATTTGTTGCGTGGTCACGATTGGGTTCAAAGTCTCACTTACCGTTGATATATCCCAGAGATTCGCCATCCATCCCGCGTTTGCCTTTCTATCGTGGTCTCCGGGGTCAAATTGGCCAAGGTCCTGTGCAAGTCCGAAATCGATGACCTTGAGGGTGATCCCTAGCCCATGTTCTGCGAAATCATTGTTTGTAGTAAACATGAGGTTTTTGCCGTGTATGTCTTGATGTGCGATTGCAGTGGCGCTGTTATTGCCTATCTCTTCAAGTACTGTCGGCGATCCAATTTCTGCCCCTATAGGATATGCCATTCCTATTACGGCCCTTATTACTGTAGCGAATACGTGAGATGGTAGTTTTTTTCTCCTCTGGTTTACCAATAAGTACTTACAACAAAGGAAGAATGACCAAAGTATTCTATTCGGGATGTTGACATGCTGCTTTGCGTCTAATTTGCTGATTAAACTGCTTAAATCTCCAAGCTCCAAATATTCCAATGCTATCACCGGGCCTCGGATAGTCACGAAAGACTTGAATGCAGTGGAAGGTGATACGTTTGAAGGAGAGTGTTGGTCGGTCGGGGCGCCTTCCGTGGTTCCTTCTGCCGCTCCGGCCGTGGTTGTATCATCACAGAACCCGAGGATAGAGACGATGTGTTCAGCCCCATTGAGTTTCTATGTTCATGATCAACATCTCTAGACTGGGTCTGTAACAATATTTCAGGCCGTGATGAATGTAAAAAGGTTTTCTCAAGTACCATGGCTCCACTGGGAGCGTAGGAAGGGAAAAAGAGCCCAACACCAATATGTAGAGCCTGTACTCAGGTAAATACAGGGCTTATACCAGGAAATTTGAGTACCATAGTAAAGTGACAAACCTTAAGCATTGCAGCCTCTCGACGTAATTCGAGTTTTCCATAATTATAAGCCATCTTGAAGGCTACACGGCGATGTGAAGATGTGAAATTGTCACCGAGGCCCAACAATACAGTGAAGCCATTGGTGCCACTTCCCACCAGTTTCCCCCATGTCCAAAACCTATTAGTGAAGTTCTGTTGTGCTTCTGTGGCTAATCTGATAGCTTCTCCTGAAAAGTTTGCAAGCGAATAATTATTATTTGCCATGAGCCATAGATCGCACTGGCGTGATAGTTTGCTTATTGTTGATATGCTCGTTGTTGCACTGGCCTATCTTTCCACAAGTTTGCTCTGGCCTTCTGGAATAGGCCACACTTACATAGAAGACAAAGGCTTTTTGTGAGTACCAGTATGTTGTAGTAGAAGGTCAGTGCTAAAATATTGTGAATAAAGAAGTATATTTGTTTCCGGGATTGACATGAAGGGGATTCAGAGAAATACTTAAACAAAGCGGAAATCACTAGTCAATACATATCTACCTGCACCTAAAAATGCAAGACAAAGCTGTATACATGCACCCGCTGCGCTTGCTTGATTAGAATAGTCCTGCAGATCTCGACTTGGTCATGCTGTATTTGCAAGTATACTGAGAAAATTTGTGGCATCGAGGCATTACAATTACCTACCTTTATCTTTGACGAGTCGTTAGATATATTCCGATCTTAGAGTTTAGAGATGAAGAGTCAGACCTTGAAAGGTGAGGAGTTAGCATGGACATTTCTGCCTATTGGGGAAAACGCGGTATAAGGGATTCCAAATTTGGATGCTAAAACCTCCAGCCTTGGAGGCTTCCAAACCAACACTTCAACGTTTGTATGCGTTATCAGACCTGTCATTCCGTTAGCCTGCGCCCTAATAGAATATTATGTCGCCTATCGGCCAGGGCATACCGTAGCTGCTATGCACAGAAGGTGGATAGAAGGGAAGATACTTTGAGGATAAATCATCAGACGTAACTCACATATAAGTAGCCATAGCGAAGCTACAGCTCTTGAGGCATACTGCCTACTAGATCATGACGCTGGGGACCACACTTATTAGGACATAGAGCCCCAGTAGGGGCCATCCATGCGGAAAGAAAGTTGCATGTCTGATTAATAACTAAGGCAACGCGGAAAATGAATCCAATGTACAGCCCATAGTAGATCACGTGACAGCCCTTTCCGTCACCTCTTTTGTAATACCTGTACTTCCGGTAGCTTCTAATGTATTCACTGAGCACAGAGCACAGCGAAACTCGTAATTATAGATCCCATTCCGTCTCTGAATCCGGTGTTATAGTCTTTGTCTACTCACATTTTGAGGTTACCTGAGAATCTCGGCATCTTATCTCTGGTAATACGAAGGCATGCCACTCACGACTGGTAGATCCTATCAACCGATGAATGCTTATCCATACCGGTATGTTATCCAGGATAGAGCGCTCACGATACCGCATCCGGTGGTGATGGAATGTTGGTCTTCCATCCGTCTCAGTCTTTGTAAGCATGGGTTGAGGTAATAAAACAGCGCTTGGAGGCTGCCTACCCGAGAAGCTTCGAGTATCGCTTGGCTCAATTATCTAACGACTTCTTCGAGTTCTGTCATGCCAGCTAAAGATGCCCAGGCATGAACCCAACAGCAGCAATGCGGATCATGAACTTGAGAGGAGGAGAGAACTCGTTCGCCGCCTTAAAGTATTTGCAGACAACTACACGCCGTCTCGAGATCCTACTTATGCCGTCGTGGGAAGAGCTTTCACCATGTCCTTTGGCAGTAGCAACAGTCAGCGACCTTCGAAGCGTGAGCTCTATGAGCTAGTCACCACCCACTGTGATGTAGTGCGAAAGCCCAATGACCCGAATGTCAAACGTCTCAAGGATTACGTCCGGTCGCTTGATTCCAGGGAAGTATCTCAGTTAGACTATCATGCAATGAGAGGGGAGTTCCAACTTAAAGGAATAAAGGAGAGGATCAGCCAAGCCTTTTTCTTCGGCCTCTTGACGAGGGAGGTAACATGGCGCGGAAGGAAGCGACCACTCGTCAGAATCCACATAAACAAGGGAAATAGGCAGAGCCTTCACGGCAGATTCTCACCAGGGGACTGTTCGGTTGAGCTCTTTGTCTATCGCACAGACTCTGTTAGGAGCAAGATGGGTAGCTTAGCTCACGAAGACGTCCACGCATTTATGTTCATCTTCTCAAACAAGGCGACTCTTCCTAACCCTGAAGACGGGCAGATTCATGACTACTACTAGTATTTAACGGCTTCGTTTATCCTCGATACACTCTATGGTTAGAACCCTCAGAATCTTAGATTGTTCACAGCAAGGGAAAGGATAAGGAGAGCATACGAGGAGCATACGAGGAGCATACGAGGAGCGTCAGAGGGAGGAGAGAAGGCGACGGCGAGAAAGAGAGCAACGGGAGCAGCAAGAAAGAGAAAGAGCAAGGCGAGAGACGGAGGAGCGGAGGAGGAGGGGGGAGAGAGAAGAGGCTGACAGGCGACGGAGAGCGCGACACAGGAATTCCGGTGGACATCATCGCTAAGACACCAATCTTTTCCGCACTAGATATCTTGTAAATCCTACCAAGCTACCTAGGTAGGTAACTTTCTGGATCGCCGTACCTCAATCTGACATTGAGATGGCTTTGCTTCGAATTCAACATTTTGTCATCAATGATTCATTACCAGCTTCTGGTTGTAGGGATATAGCCCTGTGTGGTTACTCGGCAAGAGCATCGGGCATCGCGAACACTGTATTTGCATTTGAAGGGAATGGGATCGTTTTCTTAGAATAGGGTAATTAGATATACAAGAGTATCATCACAGGAAGCCAGAGAGGCTCAATGCACGATTTTCAGCGCCACCTGAGGATCGAAAGGTAGAATAAGAATGACAACCGGAAGTTCTTATTGATATCGCAAGTAGCAGACTAAATTATTGTAGATCTTATACCGCCACGAGAGGCGTCTGATTACGATCTGAAAGCACCTCCAGGATGATCTCGCTCTCGTCTTTGAAGGCAGCCCGTTACGAGGCTCTGATCAACTCCTTGCGGCTACCCTTGCCTCTGCGGCTTGATCTCCTGAGCTGTCCTGTTCTCGGGATCTGCCCATATTCAGGTTCTTCTCCAGCTAGTCTCCGACTGTAGCGCTCTTTCTTGTATTGCTTAGGTTGCCTTTTCCCTCTTTTTCTGCTAGCTTGAGCATGGGTGTCTTCGCTAAGTTCCTCAATCGTTTCAAGCGATGCAACTGCAGTTCTGCGACTAGAACCTAGTCTTCCGCGCTGACTGCTGCGTGTCGCTGCACCTTTGGTCGGCGGTGAAGTGGGGAGTGCGTCGCCGCGGTTGCGACCGGTTACAGCGGGCTCTACCTGCTGTGTTGGAGAGTTTAGTGTTGTACCGATCGGACGCTCCAGTGATATACTGGCTAGACGCTGGTTGCGATTCGCTTCAATTTCTCGATCCTCGAATTTGATCTGCTCGTCCGTCATGCCATCAGCTCGACGCTCGTAGTATCGCTTCAAGTTATCATAGGCTTCCGTCTGAATCCTGGTGCCAAGTATATACTGAATTTCTCTCAATTTCCTTGCAGATCGGCGTATTCGCGGTCGCCTTTTTCATTCTCGCGATTTGACCTCGAGCGATCTATCAACTCTTCCAGGCGAAAGATTCTCTCAAAATGAAACTTCTCTCTGTCCCAGGCCAGCGCTTCGCGGTCCTTTTCGAGACTGTTCCAGTACTCGTCCCAGTCGCTCCCAGTCTGAAATTGGTTCGGCTTTTCTTGTAGTGCAGGACATTTCGAGATGCGTGCCCAAAGCCGTTTCCAACCTTCGTCTTCCATGCCGTTCGAGGGCCTGAATGGTCGCCCTTCGATGTCATGTTCCAGCCTCCTTAAGTCTCCTTGGCGACTCTTATAGAGCGGATCGGGGTTTTTGTATACGTTCCGTTCGTGGAGCATCCTGATCCGGCGCTGATACCATCCCTCTCCAAAGAGCTTCCGGCCCCTAGCGGTGTAGGTGTCGCTATCAGCCCGCAAGCTTACTTCATAGATTTCCTGCCTCCGGCCGTCTGGGTCATAGTGGTCAAAGATATCGTTTGGCAGGCCTTGCCCTATATCGTTGTTCGAGAGTGACTCCTCATCTAGGTTCAAGTTGTGATTGACATGACTAGGCTGTCCATTATGCTTGGAAGCGTGGATATCCCCTGATGGGGTGGGATGCTGCATAGGTGACTTGGGACCCATTTTGAGAGACCCGAAAATAGTTGGAAGAGTGAAGATGAGTCCGACAAGTACGGGTATGGATGACAAGGAATGGTAGAAGAATAATGAAGATGATGGAAGGTCGTACGGAAGGTGGCTATTGGGTGCTGACGGAGTTGGAATGCTGTTAGTGTTGACAAACCCACCCTGCATGGAACGTGACTGATGGCCGCTTGCGGTAACCCCCCATACTAGTCCGCTGCCGTTACTATCGTTACAGTCTTTTACAACCGGGTACATACCGATCCCCTGATCCATGAAGATGAGGATCTGATCCTCTCGCCCCACCTACTTTGCTCGTTATCCTGAGTTTGTTATTCCAACATGGGGTATGAAGATTATAAGGGCCGGCCGGTCTTTTATCTCTACCCCGAAAATGACAACGCACTTGCGAAACAAATCATCAATGACCCTGCGAATAGTAGCCGGCATATCCAGGGTGAGGAACGCATGACTATTCGGCTGCCAACTCAGAATCGCCCAGGCGATATACGGTTGGCCTGTTTCCGCAGACTAGCGGACGAGAATGCCCCTAGAACAGATGTCGATGTCATTCTTCCCAACTCGAAGGAATTTTCAAGCACAGTTCCCCAGTGCGATTTCATGTTTGATGAGTCAGCAGACCTCATCCTACGCGATACTTCTCGGAGACACAACACGCATCTCAAAACAGTCGGCGACGAAAAACCAATATTGGCTTCAGCCAGCAGAGGAGGCAGCCGTCAGTGTGTTGTTTTTCTGGGCCATGACGACTCCAAAAGCGCGGGTCCAGAGTGGATTTTTGAGATAGGTCCTGCTAAGTTTCGTCTCAAACCACCAGCGCCCAGTGACCAAAGCGTTCCGTTAAGGGCGAAGCTCGACTTTGCTCGCAGAGCTGATAGTATAGAGAGGACCATAGATGACGCGACACGAAATTTCAGTAACCTAGCCCTGGATTGTGACCGACCGGAGATTAATGTAGGTGAAATCAGTGCCGAAACTACCATCAAGTATGCGAGAGTCAAGGACGGGAAATTAGGGGGAGGAAGCCAAGGCGAAGTATACCACGTTGTTGATACATTCAACGGGACACCCTATGCTTGCAAGATACGGACCGGAAACGAGAAGATTCAAGGAGATGATCCTAACGAAGTGAGAATAATCAAACAATTAGGCCACTGGAGCAGCTGGCATGTAAGTCAGGCTGTGCCAAGACCGTCTGTTTCTGTGGCGTCTACTTACGATGGATTCTAGGCCAACATCGTCAAATGCGATATCATGATGGAAATTACCACAAATACGCGACAGATTTTCATGCCTCTTTGCAAAGGAAACCTCAAAGATCTTTTGAACAAGACAGAGGATCCGGGGGAGAGAAAGAAGATAACGGAGGCCGTAGCACGTCAAATGTCAGGCGCACTCAAGTACCTCCACGCCCTCGAACCTGCGATTATTCACCGAGATGTCAAGCCTTCCAACATTTTGTATGAGGACGGAGAACATGAGAAATATGATTACCTATTGGCCGACTTTGGTGTTGCAGTGCTGGCTGGAGATGCCGAGGGCTATGTCGGAACAGAGTTCTTCGTAGCTCCGGAGGTGAAAAATTGGCGACATGGCACAAAGTACACAACAAAAGCAGACATATACTCGCTGGGCGTCACACTTCTGTCCTGCTTATGTGGCCCTGCGATAGGTCAACGAGAGATAGACCAATGGGAGAACGCTGTGAGCTGGTGTGGTCTACCCCCGCCATGTGCCACCATGCTCGCCGCGAACCCCAACGAGCGATATTCGGCCGCAGAGCTTGTTAGGATATTCGAAGAGTTCGATGTACAGATGGGAGGAACAGGGAGTAAAGATCCTGAACAGGCTGGTGCACACGCGGGAGAGGGAGGAGAGAATCAAGAAGCCAGGCAACCCGATGGACCCGCGGATGAAGCCCATCTCGAACAAAGGAACACACTCAGGAGGAAAGCAGATCATGGGGATATCAATAAGTCGGTACCTAAAAGAGCAAAAATGAGCAGGAATTGAAGAGAGAAAAGAAGCGGGTATTTGAGAAAGCTCGAAGAGGTGAGGTAGCCTATTGGAGGTGGTGAAACCCACAACATGCTAGACTGGCCGATATTAGAAACTCAGACTGCGAGGCACTATCCATTGCCACTTGATTGAAGTGAATGGTCTGTTAGACCCTCGATTCCTCTTAACGTAACAGTTTCGGATAATGATGATCACGCGTCGACGAAAAGGGCTTTCGAGATTGCGTCTTTCTAATGACCTCTTGTACACTGTTGGTCCCGATCGTACATGCAGGAAAGACATTCGGCGAACAAAGTATATTAAATGTCCAAAAAGAGAAACCTGGAAGCAATTTAATGTCTTCAGCAGGCACACGCACATAAAGAGCGTGAGCTGGAGAACTGTGGCGGTTCAAGTAGTGGAGTACGGATAAGCTAGCTTGTACTGTTAGCTGTCGCATAGGTCCCTTCATTAGTAATTGAAAATGTCGCTTAAACGGCCTTTCTCTAGACCAAGTCAAATCGTTCGGGTCGTCGCAGAATGTCAACGGTCCGTCGCAGCAGCGAGGCATCATTCAGGATGGGATGAGCCAGTGTAAGTTTAATGACGAGGACGACAGTTGGGAAGCTGTGAGGAAGACACGGAGGAATTGCGCCCCCGACTCCAGGTAGCGCACATGAGGCAGGCGCCACGTGGAGTCGGACTCGCTTCGCTTTACAGAGATGAAGATCGATCGGGCCCACCTGGTGGTTTAGTAAATGCGAGGTCTTGGCGAAGATCCTCATGATGTAATCAAGGGTATATGCGAAGAGATGGAGTCCTTGACAGAAAACAGACTCTCCACAACTACCGAATGCTACCATAATAGTAACAACAAATATTAAGGGTCCGAAAAGATGGACACTAGGCCGATGGAAGGGGTCCGCTAATCATGAGCCAAAAATTGAAAGTTACTCCGAGTTCACTGTCGGCACAGCAGACAGAGTACCAAGACGCTAGGAGAGCGGACAGCAGACACCAAGTCCCACTACGCATTCAGCTCGCATTCTCTTCGTCCAGCCAGTCAAGCCATCATGCGACGGCCACAAATTCTTCCCGATGGCTTCATGTTGTGCCAGGTCGTAGTCGTCATGGTGAACTGTGATGTGTTGAAGTTGATTATATATATGTCTATTGTGTCTTACTCTTAATGAGAAATTCAATAAGCATCCATCACAAGAATCAACATCAGTAACACAGAAACAACTAGCAGCAAACTCATCATCTTTTCTCCCAACAGTCGGTTTCATACAAACTTGATTACCATATCCTCCATGTCTTCCAACAACTTCAAAGTCATCATTGTCGGCGGCGGGCCCGTCGGTCTCACAAGCGCCCACGCCTTATCCAGAGCCGGCATCGACTTCGTCATACTCGAGGGCCGCGAAGATGCCACGCCCATAGGAGGCTCTCATCTTGTCATGAACTCCCTAGGGTGGCGCGCCCTCTCTGAACTCGGACTCTCGGACGTCGTTAAGCAAGTCACAACCGATTTGCCCAAGATCAAGCGCATTAACGATCAAGGCCGCGATATCGGCGACTCTCTCTTTTTCGAGTTCCACAAGCGGGAGTAAGTAGCCTCTGTCTGATCTGCATGATGCCGTATGTCGTGAAATCACTGATTACTAACAATGATCGTCATCTATAGTTTCGGCATGTACCCCAGCGTCATCAGCCGTTACGATCTGACCCGCATCCTATACGACTCACTCCCTGCCGAGGCCCAGGCTAAGATCTTGCTCAAGAAGAGAGTATTCGACATTAAGCTCGTGGCCGATGGTGTTCAAGTCACCTGCAGAGACGGCTCGGTCTTCTCAGGATCCATGGTCGTAGGAGCAGACGGTGCCCATAGCGTAGTCCGCGACCAAATGCGCAATCTAGCCCTCGCAGCCGGCTCTGAGGAAGTCAACGCCGAGAAGCCCTTCCTCACAACATATCGGTGCCTCTGGATGAGCTACCCGCGCACCATCTCCGACAAGTTATATCCCGGTCTCGCACACGAAACTCATACACATGGTGCATCCACCCAGCTCTTTGCCGGCGAGGAGACGTGTGTAGCAGCGCTCTACGAGAGGCTTGACCAACCGACACGGGACCGCATTCGATTCACTCAGGCCGACACAGACGCTGCTCTTGCTAAGTTTGGGTCTCTGCCCCTTCTTGAAGGCGGTAGCTTCACGCTCGCGGATGCGTGGGCTGGTAAGATCCAGTCCGGCATGGTCAGCCTTGAGGAAGGTGTCGTGGACCACTGGAGCCACGACGGGAGAATCGTACTGGTTGGTGACGCAGCGCACAAGTTCACGCCCATCACAGGAGCCGGCTGCAATAACGGTATCGTCGATGTGATCGTGCTCGCCAACGAGATACACAAGGCGTTCGAGGCGTCTTCATCCTCGTCGCCGTCTCAATCGGAGCTCTCGGTCGCATTCAAAGCCTACCAAGAGGCACGTTTTGGAAAGGTCAAGGGCCAGTGTGCCTTCGCAAGTCGCGTGTCGGCCACGTCGTCTTGGGCCAACTTCGCCTCGAAGATGGTGGATAATTATGTCCTCTCCAACAAGTTTGTTCAGAGGAAACTTTGGGGTACACGGGATTCTGCAGAGGACCCAAGTTTCTATTTCGCCAACCAGAGCGATGATAAGATTGCGGCGACTGCAGCTTGAGCACCTTTGAAATTGGAAGTTTTTAGATTGGATAGGTGTAATCGGGCTTAGAGCGGGCATACAACGGCGCATACTAATGACCATAGACTTTTTCTTTGTTAGATACAGACTTACTTTACTCTCCACTTCCAAAGTCAATAATCACAGACATATTTTCTCGCTTCATACTGTCAATCTGCTGAGCGTGAATCGATCGGGACTCGTTTTGATGGAGGTTTCAAAGTGAGAAGGTATCGAATGCAATGTCAGCCAGATAATAAGATCAGATGACTCCATGAGATGGAGGTACTTTAGGGGGAAGATAAGTGCCTAAGCCACACGAGTGGCTGAAGACTGTCGCCAAGCCCCAGTAGAGAATTAATTGACCCAATCAAAATTGAGAAATTTCCAACTACTGCACCCGCTTCCCAAGTCTTGAAATTCTTTGACCATCAAAACCTTTAAAACTGACTGTCATGTCATTCGCTTTCATATGATAAGGGGAAAAAAAATCATGAGATCCACTCCATATGTGAGAATAAGTCGATGGAAAAACTCAAACCTCATAACAAGCTGGGTTTACTCAACTCATATTCATCAACAACAGCACCGACTATTCTACCTCAACAATAGGTTCTACTCAAATCAGGGGCCGGCTACTTCTCCATCCAACAGCAGCGGGCCGCCAAGTTCTACCGCTTCATTCAAGGCATTTGAGGCTCTCTTCACCCCTCCACCTGAACCTCCAAAGCCCACCCAGTTAGAGATGGACGAAAAGAAAGCCGGCGAGATGCCAAACCTTCACGGCAAGAGGCCATTTTCTCATCCTCAACAGAAATCAAAACTGGGGAATAAGAGACAGCAGAAGAAAGCTCGCAAGAGAGAGCGGGACATGAAAAATGGCTCTCATGAAGAGGTTCTCTGCGTTGATATACGGAACCTAAAGGAGACTCTTCTCAAAGATCAAGAGGACAGCGCCATAGTGGCCGAGGCCGAGGCTGAGGCAGAAGCTACCCCTGTCCTCCCAGAGCCTGGGACCGAAATCGAAGTCAAAGTCCTCGAACTCTCCTCCACAGGCGACGCGCTTGCCATCCAAGAAGGCTCAACATCTAATCAGATCATCGTCTTCCCCTTCGGCGTACCCGGCGACATCGCCAAAGTGAAAGTATTTAGGCACCTACCCGAGGCCGAAGGCGGGTACACCGTAGCCGACTTCATATCCATCTCCACCCCCTCACCAGACCGGAACGACAGCCTCATCCGCTGCAAATACTTCGGCTCCTGCGCGGGGTGTCAATTCCAAATGCTGGACTACAGCCACCAACTCTCTCTCAAAAAGACCATCGTCGAGAAAGCCTATGCCAATTTCTCCAACCTGGCACCCGAGCACATCCCCGCTGTGGGGGACACCATCGGTTCGCCGCTGCAATACGGCTACCGGACAAAGCTAACGCCGCATTTCGATGGCCCGACGGGCTGGAGCCGGAATAAGAAGCATGTGACATTTGAGAAAAGGCCTGATATAGGCTTCACGCCCAAAGGCAAGCGGCAGACGCTCGATATCGAGGATTGTCCGATTGGCACGGATGCTGTGCGAATGGGATTGAAGAATGAGCGGAAGCGAATGGAGACTGAGTTTAACAAGTACACGCGCGGCGCGACTGTCCTGCTGCGAGAAAGCACGGAGAGAGTCCTCAAGAAGGACAAGAACGGACAAGAGCAAGAGATCGAAGAATCCCGCCCTGACGCTATCAAAGTTGAGACAGCGGATCATGTTGACTGGAAGACATGCGTTACCGATAATAACGGGACGTCGACTGAGTATGTGGGTAACTACGTCTTCCATAACCCGGCGGGCTCGTTCTTCCAGAACAACAACTCCATCTTACCTGTTTTTACGGATTATATCAGGGAACATGTCCTACTCCCTTCACCTTCAACACCCAATACGTCCTCCTCATCCTCATGTTCCTCGGACAATACCTCTTCGATCCCAACCACCACAACCCCCCAAATCAAAAACCTGATAGACGCCTACTCCGGCTCAGGCCTCTTCACCATCACACTCTCAGACATATTCTTCAAATCCCGCTCGCAAAACCAATCCCAAACTCAAACCAAAACCGAGACCCAAACCGACAGCGAAGCCTGGAATTCTAGCAGTAATAATAACGGCCAAGGCAGCAGCACCGGAATAGACATATCCGAATCCTCCATAACCTACGCCCGTCTCAACGCCAAATCCAACAACCTCACCCCCGGCCAAGCCACATTCATAGCAGCAGACGCAACGCGCCTCTTCGACAACGCCCAAGTCACTCCCCAAACCTACCCGCCCGACGAAACCGTCGTCATCCTCGATCCTCCCCGAAAAGGCTGCGACACGGATTTTCTGAACCAGTTGTTGAAGTACGGGCCGAGGAGGGTCGTCTATGTGAGTTGCAATGTCCATACGCAAGCCAGGGATGTCGGGGTTTTGGTTCGGGGTGGAGATAATGAGGTGGGTGGTGAATGGACAGTGAAGAAACCCGCGAAGTATGCGATCGAGAGTCTTTGCGGATTTGATTTCTTCCCTCAGACGGGACATGTGGAGGGAGTATGTGTGCTGAACCGTGTTGACTGAGTGAAGGAGGATGGATACCTGGAAACTTTCAACCAGGGTTGACCTCGATTTAACAGCCCTCATACTATATACGCCCTCAACAGCGCTTTGCTCCCAAAGGGTTAGAACAGACAGCTCAAGAGAGCTCTTAGATAATTGTAACAATATTCATACTGAAAGAGAACTTAGAACAAAAACTTCACCTTCACATTTTCAAAGTCGTTAGGTCAGGGAAAATGCCATACTCATGATTTTCAACCAGTGCGGGACCCTGTGACTACAATCGGACAAATTTTGTCCGTCCTAGAAACATAATGATCAGCTCTCCTCTAACAAGACCTTCAAAGCCGCAACGGTAACCTCAACGACATCCGGCCGTCGACTTCTCTTAGCACACTCCTTAAGCACGTTCACCCCATCACTCTTCCTAAACTCGCTCCTCGCCTCCTTGCCGACATCCCCTTCATGCGAAATCATATTATGCACAATAAAAACGCCGCGATGCCTAATATCCTCGCTCTCATCGGCACACAACCCCAACACAACCTCTACGCCCCGTTTTCTCTTCAGTATCCCCCTAACAATCTCCTCATAAGCCGTAAGACTAGCCAAAGCCCCACCGGCCGCGGAACGAGTGCCAGCATCTTCAGCATCAGCTAGTGCAAGGAGGATATGCAAGCGGTTCGCAGCCTGTGGTGTGTCGTCGGTAACAAACATGGCGACGCCCTCGACGCACTGCACTAAGTTGCAGATGAGTTCGGTAGCGGCCTTAGAAACAAGATTATTAGAACTCAGAAGCTGTTCTTCTATTTCGGGCCAGGCGGTGCGGATGATGGTGACTCGAGTGTCGTCGTCCGTCGAAGCGAGGTTGGTGAGAGCCATGAGAGCTTCAAATGTGGGGAGCAAATCCCGAGTATCGGCTGCGGGATCAGGTGGTATTATGGACAGGAGAGGTCGTATAGCGGAGTTTTGTGGGCGGGCGCGGGTGCCGCCGAAGACGAGAGCGGGATTGGTGCTGATTAGGATACGGGCTAGTGCTTGAGCTGCTGTTCGTTTCGCCTGGGCATCGGACGTTGGGAGGGCGGCCCATGCTGCGATTAACAAGTTGACAGCACCCTGCTGGGCGAGTTGGCCACGTAGACTTGTCGTGACTGAAAGGGCAAATAAGATAGAAATGATGATGGATAGCGAGGCGCTTGAGCCATGGCGACTATGTGTAACAAGAACGGGAACAACACCAGACTCGAAGACATTCTTGCATCGCGCCGAAACATGTTCGTTGTCATTCAGGGTATTGGGAGGTGCTGGCTTGCCCGCTGCGTTGGCGTAAGCCTTGAGTTGATCCATTTTCTTTTCTTCTTCGGACTGTACAGGCTGGTATCTGACGAGGTTTAAGAAAATACTGAGAGCGCCATACGTGAGAGGGGATTTCGCTGGAGCTTCGTCAAGAACCTTGACGAGTGCTTTTAGTAAGGGCTGGTTGTGAGCTACTTCTTCCTTTACTGTGGGCTGGAGAGTGGCGTAGGCCAGCCCTTCGACGGAATACTGTTTCCCCAGAACGGGGTCTGTTAGTAACAAATGAGTAAATCTTTGAGAGAGCTGCTCGATGGTAGTAGACGCCGGTTGTATCCTGTTCTCGTTGTCCTGTGGTGTCTGTTGAGCTGCCGAGGATATTGCCTTTAAACCGTGGCGGTCAGCACTGCGCAATCAGGCATTGTGTTAACTCCACCATTGACGTTCATCATATCGGTAGTTAGGTGCTGGGGTTGACGAAAACTTCGTTTTGCCTACCCTCAGTTTCGCCAGGATGACGATGGCCAGGTGCTGGACGCCCTTGGAGTGCCTCCTCATAGCAATGGAGCCCGAGATGGCCTCGGCGCTCGGGTCAGCCGAGTGGACGTCCCTGGAAAGATCCGGCTCCTGATCCACAACCTCCTCGAGCCAGTCCATGCAGTATTTCGAAATGGCGGCACGGCACTGGGGGTCAGATGCAGCAGCGTTGAGCATCTCCAGGCAAGCGGTTTCGACCTTGCGGCTCTTCCATTTGCGGCGCATGAGGGGATCGAGAGAAGGTAGGAAACCCTCGCTCAAGAACATGCCGGCAATGGTGTCGTGGGTTATGGGGAATAGAGCGGCGGCCACACAGAAGGCGACGATGTAATCATCGTAGGTGCCTCTCTCAACGCGGTCGAAGAAGAATTTGCGCAGTGCAGCGGCGCCCTTCTCGCCAGCAGCTTTGATGTAGGCGTCGGTGGCGACGATAGCATGGGTGCGGACCTCCTCGGCCTGTCTCATGTCGAGGTAGCCGAGAATGGTGTCGATACACATGTCGTCAATGACCTCGCAGATGGACTTGTCTTTGTTTGTGGTGGCGGCATCTTCCTTGAGTAGCTGAGTGAGATGGTCGAGGGCTTTGCAGGTGTCCTTGTCGTCCTGGCCGCCCTCCATCAGGTTGGCGAGGATGAGCTGAGTCTGGTCGGTGCTTGAGAGCTTGCGCATCTCCTCCGGACTTGAGGGGATGACGGCTGGTTGCTCATCCATGGTTGACGATGTGTTGTGTGAGATGTCGGGATTGATGGTTGACTGTGTGAATCTTGGTCGCGATTTGTTGTGACAGGTGAGTGACAAAGGGATGTGATTTGGTACGTACGGGAAGGTCAAAGGAGCTTGACCGATGAGAAGGAGGGCACTTATATATATGCTGAGAGGATGAGACACTAGAGAGACTCAGCCATCAGTAGTCGCTATTGTAGGCGAACTTTGAGAGGAGAAAGTTTGGCCGGTCAATGAGCTGTTCAATGAACGATAAACAAAAAGCGAGTGAGACCTATTGACTAGACGTATGCGGGGAAGGGCAATACCGTTATTTATGCATATACCGTGATGAGTGAATATATGAGATGGCGGCCTTGCCAAGGAGATGACTCGGCGAGGTTGGAGATTTGGGGTAGGTCCTATAAGAAAAGGTCAGGTGGATTGGAACATACCTTGGGGTTGTCAGGGATCTCTCTACCGAACGGAGGCAAATGCAGACCAGAGACTTTAGCTGAGTAGCTCTGGTATCGAGAGTGCTTGAAGATGATTCTTTGAATTGTCAGTAATACCCTGAGCTGTATCGTTGGCGATGAGAGGGAGTGTATCTGGAGCTGGATGCTACTATTCGAGACGCGCTTTTTGCCCCGCCGTTGCCGCGATGCCCCGCGTTGTCCTAGGACCTCTTTGCCTTTTGTCTCAGTCAGCTTTGTTAGCCACACTTTGCTAATGGAACAAGGGAAATAGGTCAGCTTTAGGTACAGGAGATGATGATATTAATAGAAGAAGAAGAAGAAGAAGAGCAGTTTATGCTTATTCCCGTTACGAATAGAATATGGAATTCTGGTATTTCACATAGTATATCTAGGAAGTCACAGCAACGTGGACGAGCAATGACGTCGGACGCTAAAATAAGCTCGAGGGGACCCCCAAATTGAAGCAGCTGGCAGATCCCTGTAAGCAACGTGCACGAGCCGCCGGAGCGCCGTTGCACTTTTTATCCCATACATCATCACCAACCATCCTGCAGGATCAACCTCGAAAGAGAGAGAGAGAAGAGCAGCTCTATTCCGATCTTCAGACTCCTTATCCCTCAGCTCCAACTCCCCTCGAAAGAGCAGATATCTTACTTGCAAAAGCAAACGAAGAGCTCGACGACCAGAGTAGCGACGACGTTTGTTCCAGCTGGCAAGGGGGGGCAGGCCAGGCACGTACGTGAATGCCGTCATCCTTCTTTCCTACCTACTCGGTGCGAGCCTTGATCGAAAGAAAGGTCTCGGTGGGAAGTTGCGCCTTCTTTGGCACGTTTGCTGCTTCGAATTTCAAATTTCGTATCACGGGGGACTCGTGTGAAAACCAAAGGACAAAATACTCAGAAAGGGAGAGAAACCCAAACAAGAGGAAGGGAAGAAGAAGAAGAAGACGAACACACCAGAAAGAGAAAGGGAAAGAACTCCAAAAATGAACCGCATCGACGCCTCCGACCACTACGACGAAACGGGCTTCACAAGCGCCGCCCCCTCTCTCCTGACCGTAATAATCGACACCAACCCGCGCGCCTGGGCCGCCATACACTCCGAGCTCCCCATCTCTAACGCCATAGCCAATATCCTCGTCTTCATCAACGCACACCTAGCCTTTGGGAACGAGAACCAGGTTGCTGTGTTGGCTGCGCATACAAGCCGCGCCGTGTGGCTTTATCCACCTTCCCCTAATCGGGATGATCATAGCAACGGCGACAGAGATGGCGATGTCGAGATGCAGGATAGAGAGACGATAGCCCCGAAGCTGGGCACCTCGGCAAACAAATACCCCCAATTCGCGCAGATCGAATCGACCATCATAACCTCTCTCCGATCTTTAATATCCTCTACTTCCCCGTCCGACCTCCCGCCCTCTTCAACTACGAGCCAAATCTCCGGCGCCCTAAGTCTCGCCCTCTGCCACATCCACAAGACGGCGCAAGCCTACGAGCCGCCCAAGACATCCACAGACCCAGCTCAACCCGTCACTTCGGCTACCATAGCAAATGGCAACAAGCCGACAGGAGGTAGTAATCCGAATCTGCATGCCCGGATTCTGGTTATTTCGGTCTCGGAGTCCGCGCCGGCGCAGTATATACCAACTATGAATGCTGTGTTTGCGGCTTCGCATGCGGGTATACCGATTGACACGCTGTCTTTGAACCCAGTCTCTTCTTCTTCTTCTTCTTCTAATACTACATCGTCTGCTTCCACATCCACCTCAGCCCCCTTCCTCCAACAAGCAGCCTTCATCACCAACGGGATCTACCTCTCGGCATCCTCAAACCCCCGTGCCCTGTTAACCTACCTAACATTCGGTCTCCTCCCCGATACCCTCGCGCGCAAATCCCTAGTAACGCCCACACTAGAACTGGTCGACTTCCGCGCCGCCTGTTTCTGCCACCGAAAGGTCATCAATACCGGATTCGTGTGTAGTATCTGTCTCAGTATCTTCTGCGACATCCCGCAGGACGCAGAATGTCTGACATGCGGCACAAAATTGAGTCTCGGTGATTACGGTGCCAAACCGGCTGTTGTACCAAGGAAGAAGAAAAAGAAGGGCAAGAAGCTGAATGGCGTTACTGGCCGCGAGGAGACAGGTAGCCTGGCTGGTACGCCTGTTCCCGGTGGTTGAAGAAGAGAGAGCGCGGGTAAGACTGTAGACTGATTTGCACGATAATGTAACGATTTCTATACATTAACTTGCTGCGTAATGGATTATGACACGGAAGAAAAAAAAAAGAATAGCATCTCATCTGTCCCTTTCCGCGTAACTGCTCGTCATGGTCTAGTCTAAAGAATGTCCCTCCTCTTCCTCTACCCCTCTACCTACATACCTCAAGCCAGTCTGCCGCTTCCGCCACGGCGTACCACAAAACTCAGCACCAGCCAACATGAGAGACATAGTCAGGTAGTTAAAGTATCTTAATAACATGGAATACCAAGGCAGGCCCATCCTAAGTAACCACTCTACTTAGGAAGATCTCAGGAACATCCTACCTAAATCATGTGAGAGTTGCTATGTATTCCATACCATAATATTAGGTAGGCAGACCCACAAGGCATACGACTCAATGCTGCTGTCTGAGATTGTGAGGCGAAGGTAGATATAGGCAGCCATTTGATAGACTGACTGAATATCAGCAAGCCGCACTAAGGTAATGGAAATGAGGATGGTTATATCTCTGATTCTATCATCGGACAGCAGTCACCAAGCGACGACAGTTTCCCGCAAAATCGCGAGATCAATGCTTAAGAAGGTGCAGCTAGTACTGCCAACACTTGTTTCGATGTGTCCATTGAGCGACCAGCAACAAAAATGTCCTCCCTTACCTCTCTAAGTAGATCCGCTTGTTTTTCAAATTCACCTCATTCACAAGCACAGCCGATAATCCTCATGGCATTACGATAAAGATACTAGTATGCTGAATTCACTGCCCATCTGCTTACCTACCTACCCAGATATCCCTATCTTATTTAAACCGTAAACACGCCTGTGCCGGTATGTCTCTTTTGTTTAGTCCTGTGAAGTTCAGAAATCTATTTCTGCCCGCCGTACCACGACGCTCATAGGTTAAACCATATCAGTGACTGGACGAAAATCTCCACTCAACCGTGCCATGCCATGCTACGTCATGGCGCGACCAGACGAACAACACGCAGAGAGAGGTATGCTCTCTCTGGCTTGTGTCATTAGACTTCGGTATGTGGCGACGCATGTGTGAACATACATTGATGATGTATTTTAGACCCCGTGATGAAAGACAATCAGGCTCGGCCTAATAATGGCGAAGTAAAACCTCAAGGATAAATGTGTGTATGTGGAGTTAAGCCGAGGTCGAAGAAGGTCGTCTTGTTTATTTGATGAGTACCGAGCCGTAAGATAAAGGAGGAATACCACAGCGGTGTCGTGTGCCCTAATCTAAGAAAGAGGGACTGAACCTGTAATCAGCCCTAAGCCGAGGGAGGTAGATTAAGTTGAAGAGCTGTCATCGTTTTTCAATCCCATCCCGGAAAAGAGAGCACAACACGGTGTCATCGTGTCTCAAGCCTCAATCTTCCGAGCTCCCTGTGCGATACGACCACTCCCCTCTCTGATGCGCGACATGACGCAATGCGGGTCCCGATCAGTGGAGCCCATTGACGCAAGCGCAAAGGAATCCGTATTGTGCGCAAAGTAGAGGTAATAGCCCCTATGAGTCTTCTTGACCGCCATGACCCCAATGGCTCCAGTCGAGGTCGATTCCCGTACGCCCGGGTGGTTAGAAAAGTCGTTGAGGATGAAACTCTCGAGAATAGAGTTCTCATCTTCCTCTCTGATGTCCCTGCCGTCTCGACCGCGGGCGGTGCCTTGGTAGAGACGTTCGGCACATTTTTGCGATGCCATGCTTGTCGCCATGTGCTCGCCTGTGCCGCTCGTCACTGCCGCGACAGCGACGCCATCGTCATCTCCTTCGTCGACGGGGATAACAGCAGTTCCTACTCCAACGAGTGCGGCCGGGCCTACACGTCCCCTGTGCTTCATACCAATGCCCCCAGAGGATGAGGCTGCTGCTATGAGCCCGAAATGATCGATCGCGATGGCACCCACCGTGTCCGTGATGTTATCCTCAAGACCACATTCTTGCTCCTCACTACCACTATCATGACGAGCTAAGTGTGAAGTCATTGGTGGTGCCGAACCTGGGTTCAAACTAGAGGCAGTAGATTCATGCCCGGTTGCCACTGGTGTACATCGCTGGCGTTTGGCGGGTGGCGATAACTTCATCGGTGCATTCTTTGCCATAGCAACTGCAGATCCCAAGAAGCTCAGGGGGCTGCGCTCTAAGGGAGCATTGTTGTGTGATGCCGGGGGAGTTGAAGGTGCCAAAACGGGGGACCTTCGTTTCTGAGGGGTCTCCCAGGGCGATGGCGAGCTACCAGTTGGAGAGTCGGGCTGCCCTTCATTCCAGGTCCCCGCTAGAATAGCAGTGGTGTGGTCTCTGCGAAGTCCGGGGTCGTGATGTGCAGCCAACTCTTCTCGAGCTGGATAGGTAGGTGAGACATCTTTGCCTTCGGCTCGATTGAGATCGTCAAGCCATCGACGGAAACGATCGCGAGCGTTTCTGGACACGAGGGCGTCATTCATAGTCAGCTTCATGCCCACTTCTTTGGCAAAGTCTTTTGCGCCGTCTCCCACAAGCAAGTTTGGTGGAACACGTCGTAGTGACAGTGGCTTATTGCTGCTCTCGAGGATCATTCGGGCCAAAGTGACAGGATTCTTGATATCTGCGACACCAAAGTTGATCAGAAGGAATGAACGGAAAAGCAGATTGACACTGACCCTAGGAGACTTACTCGGCACTGCACCGCAAGCGCCGCTCCGCCCAAAGTGGTCAACAATGGTGGCGTCGCACTCAACGGTGCCGTCGATACAGAGGTTGCTTCCATAGCCGGCGTTCGTGATCTCTTTGTCCTCGAGAACTCTGATGGCAGCTTCGACAGCCTCAACAGCTGAACGGCCAGCCTTGAGTAGCTTCATGGCCACACTTGCTGCTCTATTACATCAGGAATTAGTGTTCTTTCAGTTTCTCAAGAGCTACAGGTATCACATACTCGCTGCAAGCTTCCAGGTGTACCCTCTCGTTGATGACACTGTGATATCCTGCACCTGCGTGAATAAAGACAGCAGCGGTGGGGTGTCTGACGGATTTCCAGCGCTTGTTCAGCTTGTCCGTGGTCCCATCCAAGGCAGAAAGTCGGTCTCGGGATTCCGAAGGTCGAGTTTCAGGACCATTGTTAGCGGCACCGTTCTCTGTGTCATGCGTTTGATGAGCATTGGCGACGTCAGGATGAGTGGATGTCGGATGACCGTGTACGGTGGTATTAGAGGAAGTCAGAGCACTATTCTCTTGAGATCGTCTCTTGCCGAGCACGGAACGGACGTGTAGAAAACATTTTTGGCGACGACACTGGAATTCTCTGACGAGGGGAATTCTGTAGGTGGGTTGGTCGGATGCTTGATCATGTTTGTCACCCATTTCGGCCAGATCAGTTTGCTCTGGGAGCAGTGCCGTTGTCAGCCTCCGGAGAAGAAGCACTACACGAGGCCGATAGGAGTCAGCTTACTCTAGATAGGAATATTCAGGTTAAAGCTGGCATATGTTGGCAGCGATTGTGGTGATGAATGGACCTGAGAAGGTGGCCAACGAGGTGAAAAGTGCGACTGCTGCGCACTCGAGGAAGGATGTAGAAGGGTATAGACTATCATGAAAGATGAAAGAAAAAAGATAGATAATAATCTATGCAGCCAACTACTAGTAGAGGCAATCCCAGGTAGAAGTAGAAGATATTCATAGGCGGTGGTGATGAAGAAGGTGAAAAGCCTTGACGGGAGTGGGTTGGGAAAAGTGAGAGTTGCAAGCCCAGGCACAGGAGATTCAATGACGCAGTAGCACTGCCAGTAAGTAGTCGAGATATTGAAAAAGATGGCAGTAACACCGCGAAGGGAGTTGAGGAAGTTGCGATGCTCCTTCCAATGAGCGCCGAAGTGAGTAGATGCCTTGTCGCTTCGAAGGCTTCAGGCGACGGTCGTGATCTGGCTCATTCGAAGGGGTTTCCGTAAGTATGATGAGTTATTGGACCATCTAATTGACTTATCTCTTGAGCTGGGAAGTGGTTTGGAAGGTTATCAAGACTGTTGGTTGGGTTGAGAATGTAAACACATGCAACAGCCAGTTCGTAAACACATACCACAGGCAATTCACATCTACCTAAGGTTTGGAAATGAGACAACTCCGATGCTCACTCCTTCCCCTTCCCAGGACTTTTGGGTCTATCGGGATGAAAACTTCGTGATATATGTCACATACGGAGATGCTTGTTCAAATTTAGCTGAGTGTCAGGTACATGTAGTTTTGGGGAGGGAAAGGTCACTTGCAAGGAATGGCTTGTGGATGAGGAGTAAGCATATTTTCTCTATATAGATTCATTGACGATACCCAAGATGAGTATTTGTACTAGGAGGTTGCCTCGTTTCCTATAACCTTACGGCTGTCGGTAGGGAAGAGAGGGGGGAATGTGCTGGGAGGTGGTTGAGAGATGATATCGCGGCATGCCAACCACTTCATGACGGGCTTTCTTCTGCAAAACAGGCTAGTACCTGTTTAGACTAGATGAATGCGGCAGAAGATGACAATTTGATTGTCGTTGACGGTAGCTTCTTGCTATAATGGCATTATTTGGGGTAAAATCATTCTCATTCAATGATCATCTAAGATGCAATTGAATGAATTCAACATCATGAACCTCATCTCAAGTTTACGAGGTATCACTTTAGGTACTTACCTAAGGAAAGGTCTGCTAAGCCACAATGTGGGGTTCGGTGTTATTAGACCAGCCGCATCGTCGTCATATTTTAGGTACCCGCTAGTGAACCAGGCTACACTATTTCGCAGCGACAAGTTGAGTGATAGCTAAGGTACATGTAGGTACCTACAGCAGGCACCTGGCCAGGAAGCTGCTGGTGGCCCAATGTCATATTTCACCCCGCCGACCCACCACCACCTGCACCACCATCACTATTGACTGTGCCATCATCTCCAGACTCTCAAACACGACACCCTCCCCATCAACACCACCACACATCGCATTGCGCTCTTGGGTGACTGGTCTGATTGGCGTCCTACACTCCTCCTTTCACAATGGCAAACCAAACTACCCCCGTTGTCATGGACAAGTACGTCTAGCTAAACCTCTCTTCCAGTCACCCACCACCATTATCTTTAGTACTGACCACTATCGCAGTGGCACGGGCTATTCGAAGCTTGGTAAGAAGATATGCTACGTAGTCCTTTCAATGCGCTGACATCTCAGGTTTCGCCGGCAACGACTCTCCCTCCTTCGTCTTTCCCACCGCCATCGCCACCAAGGGCCCCGCTGCCGGCAGTGCAGGATCTGGTTCTGGTCGTCCCGCTGTCGCCAATAAGCCCTCCTTCCTCACAGGCGGTGCCGGTCCCTCAGGTCACCTCTCTAACAAGCGCGGTACCGAAGATCTCGACTTCTATATTGGCGACGAGGCCCTCGCTGCTGCCAACGGCCCAGGTAGCCACACCTCCCACCACAACCACATTAGATATCTAACGGTACCGTCATAGGATATAGCCTTCACTATCCCATTCGACACGGCCAGATCGAGAACTGGGACCACATGGAGAGGTTCTGGTCTAACTCTATTTTCAAGTATCTACGTGTCGAGCCCGAAGATCATTACTTCCTCCTCACCGAGCCGGTACGTCCACCGTCCACCGCCACCGACCTTGGCCTGGCTTAAATCGAGTCGCTAACGGCACCTAGCCCTTGAACCCTCCCGAAAACCGCGAGAATACAGCCGAGATCTTCTTTGAATCGTTCAACTGCGCCGGTCTTTACATTGCCGTCCAAGCTGTCCTCGCTCTCGCCGCTTCCTGGGCCTCGCCCAAAGTCACCGACCGCTCGCTCACCGGCACCGTCATCGATTCCGGTGATGGCGTCACCCACGTGATCCCCGTCGCTGAGGGCTATGTCATCGGCTCCTCCATCAAGTCTATCCCTGTTGCCGGCCGAGATATCACTTATTTTGTCCAGTCCTTGCTACGCGACCGAGGCGAGCCCGACAGCTCGTTGAAGACGGCTCAGGAGATCAAAGAAGAGTACTGCTATGTCTGTCCCGATATCGTCAAGGAATTCGCCAAGTTCGATCGCGACCGCTCTCGTTTCGCCAAGCACGTCGTCTCCCAACCCGGTGGCCGCCAAGTCAGTGTTGATGTCGGTTATGAGCGCTTCTTGGCTCCCGAGATCTTCTTCAACCCCGAAATCTATTCCTCCGATTTCCTGACCCCCTTGCCCACCGTCGTAGATAGTGTTATCCAGTCGAGTCCGATTGATGTGCGAAGAGGACTGTACAAGAACATTGTGCTCTCGGGTGGTAGCACGTTGTACAAGGATTTTGGGCGCAGGTTAATGAGGGATATCAAACATCTTGTCGATGATCGCATCCGCGCTAGCGAGATCCGCAGTGGTGGTGCCAAGAGTGGTGGCTTGGAGGTTCAGGTGGTCACACACAAGCGTCAACGACACGGCCCGTGGTTTGGAGGAAGTTTGCTTGGTCAAACACCCGAGTTCCGATCATACTGCCACACGAAAGCTGAGGTGCGTCTCCCTGATAGGATAGACTGATTTGGCTATCGTTACTAACTGATGTTATAGTATCAAGAATATGGTCCGGGGATTGTTAGAAGGTTCGCTTTACTGGGTGGCCCTGGTGGATCATGAAAGAGAGAGACAGGCAGTTAGACACAACTCTTTTAGATGACCCTGATCGAAAATGTTCATTCTATTTCTAAGGAGCGCTGGAATGATGGTTCATGCAATGGCGTTGATATCCGAGATAAAAGTCAGAGTATTTATCATCTTGCCCGGTGTTGCCACGTTCTGAGGGTTTTCGAAATCACTCCGAGTTGACTTGGGTTTCCATGTGTAAAATGGCAACCCTGATTGAATTATCTCTTAAGAGATGGTGATGCATTGTGTATAACCCATGACAAGAAGATAACTCCGGAACTTACTTATGCAAACACACTTCAAGGAGAGATTGCTATTGAACTCGACCTCTTGGAAGGCTGCGAGCTAGCCCATCTGTTTGACAGAAATGGGCTTGTACAAAAGATCCATGAAGACTCATCGTGGTACAAAGCTTCGTAAAAGAGTGGCAATTGTTGTTTACTATCATGGAATTGATATGGCTACAACAATATACAGCTGCAACAAGGTAAGAGGGGTCAACCAAGTCAGGTTAGAACCAGGAGTGTGGTGCTGTGCTCACAGATCCTGATATGTACCTAACCTCTTAATACATATACTTAATTACCAGTTCAGAGCCTTAGAGAAGTACCTTCGGTTAGTTGACCAGTGGTTACTATGTACCTGTTAAAAACCTTTAAAGCCCTCTTCTCTTTTGGCATCCAGGGTTAGAATCTTGCATTCTTACCTTTGTTTTGGTTTCTCTGTTCTTTTCCAGCTTTTAGTTATGAAAACAGGATTTATTTCCCAATTCCAAACTCACCTCTATCTGTGTTGAATATTTTCGTGGCAATGAGGTAGTAGGGTACGATACAATAGGACGAGAACAAGTTCCAGTCTCTCTATCTATGCGGCCATAATGCTGGAAGCTCTGCAAGCTCTGTCCTCCCAGGCTGTCAAAACTAGTCAAAGGGATGCTTTCGCTCTTAATTGATGAGCGATACGCCATTTAATTTGGATACCGTGTACTTCGATCACGTATATGTCCAGATGCATAGGCCCAGTCAATAGAATAGCTCAAGCTGTCATGCTTTTCACATAGCCAATGACAGAAAGAAGGTCGGGACCTATTATTGTACACTTTTCATTGTTCACACTAGAAATAAGTTCCGGCCTTCTAACCCGGCCAAAAACAAGCCATCAGCCCCTCCAAGGGTTTGATTACTTGGTCAAATACAGCTCGGACACAATGAGAGTCATTGAGGTCTATCGTGGTCGGACCGACGTTACCTCTGATGCAACGGTACGTGACATCATGCAGTGCGATGCCTGCCTCACCGATCGCCTTCTTCTGCCACTCGATGGCGGCCGTGAAGCTCGTGAAAGCCTTGGCTTGCCCTTTCTCGTCGCAGTGGTCTGACCAGAAAGGGAGCGACTCGATCGGCTGTCCGAACCAGAGTTCCATGATTATGATTCCTAACCCTAGTAATGCGTCTGAATGGTCGTATGCCACGACGGCGGTGCCGGTGCCTGTATCACTTATATGCATCTGCGGAACGGCAACGTCTTCTGCTGCCGCGCGCGGTGAGGGCGCCTTGCTGAGGAGGAACGGGCTCTCCGGTATCAACTGACCGTCCTTGCGCACGAAAAAATAGACATCTTCTTTGCCCAGTACCCGCGGTAACCAGGGCGTGGGGTAGAGCTCTAGTACGGCGTACGCCAACGACAAGGCGACTGACATGCGCTGGGCCCGAGTTAAGTCTGAGACAACAGCGGTGGCAGCATCTGCGCCGTGGGCCCTGCTCTCACGACGGCCACCTCCTCTTTTGGCGTGAGCGGCGTTCGTGTGGTCGAGGATCGACGCGAGGCTTATGATGTGGTCTACCTCGGCAGACTTAAAGGAGAGTGCTGGGTGGTAGTTGAAGATGTGATGGGCGCCTTGGCCGTCGTGAAGATAGCCTAGACATTCAGCTGTTTGTTGGTAGGTCTGGAGACTATGGCAGAGATCTTTCACGAGGATGGGGGGCTGTTTCATTGGTATGTCGTCGGGAACCGTTGTCGTTGCTGAGGAGATTGTTGAGATGAGAGTTGTTCCTGAGTCTTGCGACCAGGCGGTGCGACTATCTAGTGTTCTGGATACAGTAGACTCTGTTGCAGATGATTTCCTACCTCGCGACCTCGAGCTGGCAGTATCGCTTGTCGCAGCTTGGTCAGGTGAGAGAAGATGATGCCCAGGTCTCTCGGCCGGGGTGATCATCGTGGTATTAAAACAGGACCACGCACTTTCCACAGTACCATCTTGGTCCCCGCTTAGGGTAGATCGCGTGTACCTTGGGAACGATATCTTGAGTTCGCGGCCCGCCGAGGCCCGGCCTTTAGATAGCGGTTTATGCGACCGATGCATCATGATAAGCTTAAAGGCGTGAGGATCTTCGCAACTGCAGTCTTTCCAACTCATCGATATGGCCCTGTGCAAGCTCGACGCCTGGGTCTTCGTCTGTTTGAATATGGAGGCTGACGTTGACGGCTTCGATTGCCTCGCAGGAGCCAGCGCTTCTGCTTCGCCAAAGAGTTTGGACACCCTGTCAATTTGCTTCCCTAGATTTTCAACTTGTTCCTGCCATTTGGTCTTCCGAAGCGCAAACTGGAGTTTCCGGAATCTCTTATGGAGATGAAGTCGCTTGATTGTGTTAGATGTCGCCATTGTCGCGTCAGTCTGTGTTTAAAATTAGTGATTCTTCCTCCTATCAGATCATAACAATCGACGGGGACATCGCTATGAAAGTCTTACTAGTGGTCCACAGCGCTCTAGCTTTGACTGTAGGTTGACAAGACAAGCATTGATAGCCTCAAGTGAAGAATTGTAGTTTGCATACTCGCCATCTCCGCTGAGCTTAGATTTTAGTCTTGCGGTCAGTTTAGGATCGCTCCATCCTGGATTGCTCGCGTCATCCATCATGTCGCTCAACTCATACTCCGAATCAATTATGGACCGCAGCATCACTTCTATATGTTGCCGAAAGATGATCTGTTCCCGGTTGAGGCTGTTCATGAGCTGGACGAATTCCCGTCGAAAGAAGACCCAATCGCCGAGGGTGTTGTATCCATCCTCATAATGCTCGAGAAGGGTTATGAGAAGAGGAAATATGTTCAAGGCAAGACCGATAATATCAAGCGCTCCGATCATTGTTCTGTGTTGAGCAAAAAATTGAGAAGTGAGACATCAAGAAACAACATAGCCGGAAGATGGAAAGGCAGATGGAGATTGGGTAGTCTGAGGAAGAGGTATAACAAGGGTGAAGCTGTTCATATTAGGCGATGGCAACGGACACTATAGTATTCCCCGAATAATTACACTGTAAAGCCGGGGTCCTAACCATATTTGCACATTTGGCTGGGACGACAATCCTACGACGTATAGCCCTGAGTAGGTACATGATCCAAAGTTTTTGCACCCAGGAACCTACCAAGTTTTATTAGCTATGATCCTAGATACAGATCATTACAAAGACCGAATTGCCTCTGGGGAGAATGAAGCATATAATTATCAAATTCAGCGAGGCGCGGGACCTTTTTCTAAGGAAGCCTCGAGAACGAGCTGGATGTATAAATGTGGTAGGTATGTGTGTGGCAAGCCTTGGACAGCGATTGCCTTGTTAGATGCAGCGTTTAACGCCTTAAAAGGGCCGGACACAGTGATACTAGGCTCGGTTGACAGAACTAGATGTGACAAAGCCAGGTGATTATGCACCAGCTTGCTTCCAACGCCCAATCGAATCCCTGTCTTTCATGGTCAGGATTTGGGGGCAGACGCCACCACGGACCACCGTGCAACCAGGTAGGATACATACTTGGACCAATTTCGAGCATGAAACAATATTAGAAGCCGTCAAGCCCTTTCTAATTTACACTGAAATCTATGGCATGGTTTATCCCCAAGAGTCGGCGACATGGTAGAAACGATGGCATCTGCTCCGGATGAGATACTTGTTGAGGCTGCTAAAGCGCGACGACAACTCAAGGATCTGTGTCTCCAGAATACTCAGAAGCTCAACTCCGACGATATCCCGAACGGAGTTGAGTTAGACAGCCAAGGTCTAACCGAATATGTGCACCGTTTCAACATCTGGGCTAGCAGCTTGGGTGTTTTCCAAAAGGGGGATGCGTCACTTGATTCGCGATTGTCAAATCACCGTATGTCTCGCGAGATTACGAGGTTGTTGAAGCAGCTGCATGTATTCACATCTGAATGTAAGTACAGGCAATACAATCATGAGCGAGTCACTTATATTGATTCAAAAGATTCTAGTGATTGAAATAGTTAAAGGGAGTCGTCAACAACGGGTTTGGACCTCATCGGCACCCCGAATTGAGCCTGAAGACTTGAGCGATTATAATGAGATGAGCAGTGATTCCGATGACACAGAAGTGATACTTATTCCCCCTTCTGGAGAGAGATCATCAGATGATCAGTTTCTTTCTGAGTCAAGGGAGTTATACTTGTCCATTGATGAGTCGATCACTAGCCTTTTGAGACTCTCTGTGCTGGTATCTAAATCATCTAGGAAATCCAAATTCGCTAGATCTTCTAATGCTGGAAATTACTCTATTAGCCCCGACATCAATCATGTGCTGGACCTTTTCCCATGTGCATCCAATAAGCCATTCCTGCTAGATAGGCTGGCAAAAGCGAATGCTCAGAGGCGGCAATGGCTCTGGTATCGACGTAGGCACCGTCAGAAGCTTTCGGTAGATGCTTCCGGTTCTACAACAGAGCGGCTATGGCGTCCCGAGGCCGATGAAAATGACGATGCTGTGTCCTTGGCCCTAGCCTCCAACGTTGAAGGTCAACCTGAATACGCTGCACCCAGTCTCACGGGAACCAGAGCAAGCACGTTCAGGTCGGACTTCAAGAGCACCGTATACTCTCAATCCAAGGCCCCTGAAACAGTTTTCGGTTTATCATCGATGGCTGCAGACGACGAACAGCATTTCGTAACCCCCGAACCCCCGAACGATTTAATACTGGGCCAACCCTACTTTTGCCGATACTGTTGTAATATGGTCGAGCTCAGTGGGAGAAATGCTTGGCAGTAGGTTCAATCTAGTTCAGTGTCACTTCTTAATTTCCCCAGTCCGCGTCTCCTTGCTAAGCTATGATCTAAGGCGACATGTGCACGCTGACCTATCCTCGTACACATGCACATTTCCAAACTGCGATGAGGTCTTTTTCGAATCAAGACACAAGTGGTGGAATCACGAGATGGAGCACCACAGAAAACAGTGGCAATGTGGCGTTTGCGGTCTTCAACAGCCAGATAAAATGGCTATGGAGACACATCTCCTAAGCGTCCACGACGACCAGATTCCTAAAGGACGAGAGGATGTCGTAGTGAACAGGTTCGGGCGACCGGTCTCGCAGATTAACGCAGATGAGTGCAGCTTGTGTGACTATTCTGAGATTCTGCGTCGCCGCCACGGTGTTGCCGGGAAGATACAATATTTATTATCCCCAGAGAAGTTTTCTAGACACCTTGGTCGGCATCTAGAGCAACTAGCACTATTCGTGCTCCCATCATCGGACTTGATCAGCTTAGACCAAGCTTCGGACGCTCATGCAACAGATGATGAAGAAAGCGCCGATGAATATGCAGAGAGCGAGCATGAGGATGACATGTTGTCCGATCTGGAGCTAGTGCAAAAATTGGTCGAGATCGCGTCTGCAGAATCGAGTCCCCCTGAACGGCTTTCCAAACCGCCAGAACTAGCTTTACGGTGGCAACCACCGCAAGACTTCACTCCACCACTGAACGATTTCTATACGGATGACGTGGATCTTTTACCAACGAGACAAGAGCCTCTATACGGCGGTGATCTTCACACATCAGGGTGGGCTCGAGGCCTTGGCTACCAGAAGGAGGGGTTCTGTGCGCGCTGTCCCGTTTCCCACTGGGTGAACATCGCAGATGGTAGTTATGCTTTTCACCTGACTTATTTTCATGGAGTTCCTGACTCAGGAGTTCCTTTACCGCGACCAACTATAATACGACCAATCGAAGCAGCATCGAGTAGATGGGAAGGCTATTGCGAAGCTTGCTTGGATTGGAAGCTTCTCAAGAAGACTAAGCGTGGATGGAACTGGTATAGACATTGGCTCGATGTGAGTACATCACTTGGATGATTATCGCATGGATCGTGGCTAATATACAGGTTAGGACCATAAGAGTTTGGTTAAGTGCCGAACCGATGCCGTTCGAAGCATCTCTCCCTCACAGTCTAATCCGGCTCCCGAGTCTCTTATTCCTCTTGACAGCTTAAAGATTGCGGCCAACAGTGCAACAACTCTCGAGACTGAGATAGCAGCTGAAGGGGGCAAGTCAGGCAATCTCACTTTCGCACAAATGTTCACGCTTGCCCGAGATAACAAGTCTCAAGATATTGAGAAGTTCTTGAAGGCGGTTCACCAAAGTCATACGGCAGAGACCATGAAACAGCTCTTAGCCCAGGTAGATCATTCTGGCCAAACGTTATTAATGGTTTCGGCAGGTCAAGGGCTAGATAAAGTTGCTGCACTGGTGTTAAGCATGGGAGGAGATCCCAATATCATTGATATGGAGAACAACACGGCACTAGATCTTGCCACGGATGCAGGGTACTTTCGCACAGCCCGAATACTCATTGACGGCGGAGCGGACGTGTCCAAATCCCCTATTTTCAAGCGAGTGCTTTCGAACCCCCGAGAGTACGCAGGGGAGATGACAAACTCTACCGCGGAACCTTCAAGCACTGCAGAGATGGTTGAAATGGCACCTACTGGACAACTTGGGAAAGCCGCAAATGACGGTGACCTTGACTCGGTGAGAAGACTCCTAGGAACTGATGACGGCCCTTGTACATGTGATATCGAGGAAGGCGCCGAATCTGGACTCTCCCCCTTTCTTTTGACTTCTAGAAACCGTCGTTTCGAAGTTATGGCACTTTTGCTTTCGCGTGGGGCGAACATAAATACAACTTCAAAGCAAGGTTGGACGCCTCTAATGCTTGCGTGCAGGCGTGATGATGAGATATGTGTCATGTATCTCCTCAATCATGGTGCAGATGTGAATCATCTATCACCTGACAAGTGGTCTGCATTGGCTGAAGCTACAGTCAAAGGGTCTATCAGAGTCATGAGACTACTTCTTGAGGCTGGAGCCGACCCAGAAGTCAAGGCACAGTCTGACTGGACGCCACTGATGCATGCCTGTTTTCGAGGTCATATCGATTGCGTGGAGCTTCTGCTGGGCGCTGGAGCATCGCATGAAGGGGTCTCAGCACATGATGAGACCCCTATGCTTCTCGCCGCGGCGTCGGGGTCGCCTACTGTAGTAAGACGACTTCTAGATGACGGTTGTGCTCCGGATTCTGTTTGGTCGATCGCGCAGACATCGGCCGTTGCTGAAGTGGGAGATGCATCAAGACACTCCATCACCGCAGAGCAGCGCATTGAAAGAACGTACAGAGTTGGGTGGACTCCTCTAATGGTGGCTTCCCAAATAGGAAACTCAACTATTGTTGCGATGTTGCTTGACGCTGGGGCTAGTACTGAACCTAAGAGTCCAATGATGAAGACAGCGCTTGAGATTGCGCGAGAAAACGGGAGAACAGAAGTCGCAGAGCTTCTAGCATCATGGCCTCATAAACAGAGATAGCACCTCATTTCTAATCCCGTTGTACACTTTCCTGTATCTATAGAAACTCCCATGATTATAATCAACATTTGCCACTCAATGATAACAAGTCCGCAGGTACCACGACTGGTCCTCGAGAATCTTGCTTAGGAAGAGGTAGCAGGCGAGGCAGGAAGAGATAAGAAGACACGCTAATGTATAAATCAGAACACAGATTCGTCTATCATGGTGATCATTCCAACCTAGCAGGGGTGGCTTCTCGTGCGGGGTATAGGGGATCCGCTGTATATCGTGTGATAATGTCGGCAGATTTTTGTACTTGCTGAGCTTCAAATGTAGTCTGTTTTCTCAGTTTGAAACACTCCAAAGTTTTAGGTGTTGCATTTTAGTAAAGAACCTGCTGTTGAGATCGTGATGCGCCTACATCCGCCAGCTTGGGAGGCTAAAGCCGCTGCTAAAAGAGCGGACACCCTCAATAAGATACCGGCCGATTGGAGACTAAGCGCTGCGGAAATTGCCGAGGCAAGGGAGCAACGCGGTCTGACAGGCCCCTTTATAGAGAAGTTCCTTAATGAAGACGATATCTTAACCACCTCCAAGGACAGCGTACAGTTGGTCGAAGACATCCGAGAAGCTAGACTTACAGCTGTTCAAGTAACAAGGGCCTTCTGCAAACGGGCTGCAATTGCTCACCAGATCGTAAGCATTTTTTTCTGCCTCTGATGTCGCGGCTACTGATTATGAAACTATGGTAGAACAACTGCCTACATGAGGTCTTCTTTGACCAAGCGCTGGATCGCGCCGTTTGGCTCGATGAGCAATTTTCCGCACGACAATCGACAGTAGTAGGGCCGTTGCATGGACTTCCGATCAGCTTGAAAGACCAATTCCATGTGAAAGGGGTTGATACCACTATGGGCTACATCGGATGGATTGGGAGCAACCTTGGTATATCCGACCCTAAGCAAGCACACAAGGTTGAGAGCCAGATTATCACCGAGCTATTATCCCTTGGGGCAGTCCTGTACTGCAAGACCAGCTTGCCCCAGACTCTCCTCTTTGGCGAAACCAAAAACAACTTGATCGGGGAGACACTCAATCCTCAGAATCAAAACCTATCGTGCGGTGGCTCTTCAGGCGGTGAGGGTGCTTTGCAAGCACTTAGGGGTAGCGTCCTCGGCCTCGGCACGGACATCGGCGGGTCCGTACGAATACCGGCAGCTTTCAATGGCATTTTTTCCCTCAAGCCGACCCCGGAAAGACTATCATACCGCTACGTTGCGAATAACAACCCCGGAGAGAACACATATCGTTCTACAGTTGGCATCCTGAGCAGTTCGCTTGGGGGGCTTGATCTGTTACTCCGTGCCAACCTATCTACGAAACCCTGGCTACGGGATCCTGCAGTTGTCCCGATACCCTTCCGAGACGAGATATCGAAACAATATGAATCACGAGCGGATCCTAGTGGTATAGCCAACGATTCGTTGCCGCTGAAGCTCGGTGTTCTTTGGACAGATGGAACAGCTCAGCCTCATCCTCCTGTTACCCGTGGCTTAAACATGGTCGTGGAAGCAGTTCGAAATGCCGGACACAAAGCAAGTGGCGAATTTTGTCTCTGTGCTGTTCGACGTGATATAAATTATATTCAAATGCCTGACTGGTAGTGTTCTAGGTCGTCGATTGGAACCCGCCAACCCAGGCTACTGGGCGAGGAATCCACGTAAGTCAAACAACATATCACTCTTTTGAGTTCTTAGCAAGAATACGCATACTAACAAAATACAAATCCAGCTAGCTTTCTTGAAAGCCGATGGCGCGCATGATATCCGTAGGTACACTTACCTCCCAGCCTTCAAGGCTCTGAAGATTGATTTGTCGGAGTCAAACTAAACCCTGATCTCTGGCACCCGACTTGGAAACACTCTAGGTTGATTAGATCATAATACCGTGACGGATGGTAACCTCGCTGACCTAGAGTATTGTAGATGATCAATTGAACCTTTCGGGTGAACCGCTAATTCCGGATTTAAGGGAGTCGTTCCAATTGAAGAGCCCAATGAACCTACTCAAGTACCAAGATTTAACCTTGAAGGGTCTCCAGTACGAGGCAGATTACTCTGATTACTGGAACTCTACAGCAGATGAAGACGGCAAGTATATCAAGTGTTGGTTCATAGTCTTTTTCCTCCAGCACACTAATTGGGCCCCTTTTTCCCATGCAGGGCACATAGTAGATGCTGTGATCATGCCTGTGGCTCCCCATGCGGCCGTAATTCCTGGAAAGTACTATCACACAGGTGAGTTCAACATATTCACACGTTTAATGTTTGCTCAACTGATTGATCTTGCTCTAGCATACACTGAAGTCATCAACTTAATGAACTACAGCGCTGTAGTAATTCCAGTCACTAAAGCAGATAAACTTATTGACACCGTCGACACTACCTATCAACCTTGCAGTGATTTTGATCGTCAGAACTGGGAAGCGTGTAAGTTATGCTAGGCACGAAACATGTGTCAATGCTGACGCTTATTGCCTAGATGATCCCGAAATATATGATGGCGGACCAGTCGGACTGCAGATTGTGGCGCGCAAATTTGAAGAGGAGAAGGTTCTGTCTATAGCCAAAATCATCGTGGCCGCACTAGAAACATCGAGGGCAAAACAAGCTGTAGCGAAGCCCAGCAATGGAAGGGAAACATGCTTGTAGTCAGGGCAAAGCTTTCAACCCCCATCTTGGCTGGAGGCAAGATGACGTCTAAGGCCTGGTATAACAAGGGGCTAACACTCGCCTGCCCACTGAGCAGTTCAACAAATTTCCTCCGAATTTGGAACGTAGCGTGTTGTTCATATCAATTCTCTATGTCACGTATATATAGCTAAGATTACGAGCAGAGCTTTTTACGATCAAGCATTGAGTTTTCTGAACTGTAGCTATCCAGCCGACCACCTAGAGTATTCCAGGCGTGGATAGCTGTACCTGCCATGTTAGATACCCGCCTTATACTCCGTAGGTAGTTGGCATGACTAGTTGTCACCGCGGGACATCGGCCATACGTGAGTGTTCATCCCCAGATGCCGACGTCAGAACCATTACTGAGTTGGTCCGTGGATACTGTCCTTACATGAATGATGTATTGATACTGACAAGCTAATCCGCCAGCGACAAAACTTAGTTCCCAGCTAAGCGTATACAAGTGCGCCGCTACAGGGGATACGTTGTTTGTCCAAGCTTGGACTTAACATAGGGGCCAACAACATGGAGCAAGAAAGTTTACTTGTATATCCTTTTCGCCAACTTAAAAATAGGTACATACCTTGTTATCGTTAAAAATAAGACAATGAGTCATCGAAGTCAAATGTGCTCGGTACCGGATAGGTGCACATGAAATGATTGGTATAAAAGATCTGTCTCTCCGACAGCTAGAACAAATAAATCCCATTAACTTTTACTACAAATCATACTTCACAATAATTCGACACCTACCGCACCATAGTTCTCACCTACCACACAATTTGGGTACTTCGATACCTACCTCACAATACCTTTTGGCACAACAAGAAGGTTCAGTTTTATGCCTCCTGGGCCCACAAGAAAGTCTTCATTCTTCGTTTTGCATCAGACATTCCTAATTTCCCACCATAGTTCTGTACCGTAAGGACTGGCAACTACAATCGAGATGAGCGACGATACGACCCTTGGAGCACTCAATCTCCAGAACAAAACGGAAGCTAAACTAAAAGAGATCGCTGACGCCCATACTGGGAAGCATGCACCGCTAGTCGAATACTACGACGCAAGGGGTACGCTCTTTGGCTGGACGGACGATGGCAAGGGTGTTTGGGTTTTGCCACTCACGAAAGCCAATTTTGATCGCTTTGAAGACATCGCTAGATTGCAGCCCAGGCTAGGTCAGTGTGAGCTTCTGGAGTTGGCCGGCGCGGCGTTTTTTTGCAGATTGGAGAGATTCAGATCGGGCGAGAAGAGTTATGAAGGCGGAGCCACCCGCGACTCACAACGACAACGAGGCTCAAAGAAGCAATTGAAGCTGACCATGCAAAGCCATTGGGACTTGGCGGTGTTTGATAATTTAAAGCATATTTGGCTCAATTCCTCCTCCTCTCAAAAAGTATACTCATTCCACCACATTTGATACCAATATTTACACGGGACCTCTTCTTGCTCGTCATCCAGCCCTTGCCCCAAAAATGAAGTCTCGCAACGGGCATGGATTCAGTTGTACGGATGGCGGTGGGCTACAAATCGTTGTCCGATATCGCCCAACAGGTGCTGTCGTTGCAATAACAATAACTCGGTAGATCGCCGCTATAGATTTTCAGCATACATATTACAGAACGTTCATGGGAACTGGGCAACAAACGGGCTATCTGCATCGGCCTGGTTGTAGCAGAGTCAACACGAAAGACAGAAGCCAAAAGATAATACTATAAAGCAAGGTGCGCCTCATGCTTTTTTTCTTTTCAATTTGGCCAAATTAAGTTGTTAAGAATATTATACAGGAACATTCATGCTTGGAGATGGGTATGAATGTCCATTTTATGCAGCTCCAATGATAACCGGTCAGTGTATCACTTGCCAATGAATATTATACCTGAATAGTTGTACCATCGCCGACCCAATAGCAATGATTGACCACGCGGTTTCACGCGGATACTAGTCTAATCCATACAACTCTGTAGCCCGTGAACGATACCATATTCTCTCTCTCTGCCTGTGGTACCATCCTCATCATAACTGTCACTATGGCACAAGCACAATAACACGACGAATGTGTATACAACACTTTCCCTTTCACCGAGTCATCAAGGCCGTGACGAGACTCCAATTCGCAAATATCACGGAGACAAAAACTGACAGCAAGTTAGCGAGACACGGACCCGATAGCAGTCGGCGAGACAGCCGACGGGAGGCTATCGCGTAAGAAATCCGCGGGGTCCGATGTCCTCGTCAGAAGTCTTCGTACCAACCAATGAGCCCATAGCCGGGGGCTGGCCCGTGTTCCTATGGTGCCACGGCGACGCTTGGGTACGAGCAAACATTGAGTCGGAAATTCCTTTATTCACATACCTGTGCACGCGCACGAAAAGTGTAGTCATCACGACGTATTATCATCTGGCCCCCATAGACTCATTGCCAGCGGTCGCGCACGACGCTTTGGCGGCAGTCCTATGAGTTGGCACCGTAAGCGCATCATCGCATTGCGGAATGGCGTTGGATCCTGCCAACATGGCTATTGGAGGGTCTAGCGCATGGGGCAACCTGGCGGCATTCATGACGCAAAAGGCGCTCGCTCCCCGACGTCTGAATCACTTGGTTTAAAATATCAAATTCTTGTTGTCTCTGTGACGGATGGGTCAAGATGTATAAATCATGCAGATATACGTCTGCGCTTCCTGTAGACAAGATGCTCTAGTATTGCCAACATTATCCGCCGACGGTGCCGATTAGCCTGCGGTTGAGGCTTCGCCCCTATTGGCGACCGATGAAGTGTTTGCTGGACTACCACCGGCCCTTGTCGTGGTCGCAGGCGAGAAGCTTGCTGCAGCAATTCAGTAGATGAGCAATTGACATATTTGTCGCTGTAAAACGATGATCACTCGCTAATGCAGAGACTAACACGGTGGCAGTTTACACAAGATGGCCCTGGGAAAGACCAAACATTCATACCATGACGACTCTCGAGTACTCCTTCACACTAATACCACAAGCGAAGTCAATCGCTAAGCAGAAAGCGTTTTGAATAAAGGTTTGATCACGGCCACGTCCGTTTGGTGAAAAGCCGATGGAGTTTCGATCTCGCCTTCGCGGTGGTTCCTCCAACCGCGTCCACTCTTTCACTCTCGATGGTAAGCAAAGTACAAGGAATTTGGTGATCGCCTCTTCCAAGATCGTGATCTCGGAGTTGCACAGTGTGTCTAAAAGGGGGGACATAAACAGATGTACGGTTTGGGAGCTTTTGTAACGCATCAGCGACTCTGGACGGTATGAGGTCACTCTGGTCAAGCGCAATGGGTATGCTGTCGAGAGAGAAGATCCCGTACAAGAGCCATCCGTCTAGTTGGACACATACAAGGACTATGCCATTCTCTTCGCAAGCTGCAGACTTGATCTTCCACCAGCCCCAGAATTGACGCCGGCGATAACTAAGAAGGATTGAGTTCCGCAAGTCCCAATCTGTCTCCGGGTCGACTGTGATGGACTCTTCATCAAACGCCTCTTCGAAGGAGAGAGCAATCTGCACCGAGCCTACGCGGCTGGCCATGATCATGTTGTCCAACTCATGTGTCTCTCTGCAACAAATGTACTGCGGCTGTGACAGTCTCGATGCCATGGAAACGTCGATATCTACTACGTAGTCGTAGAGCCAGGGTTTTCTGCGCGCAAAGAGGCTAGGACCATATTGCTCAAGTGAAACGAATCGGATGTCTTTATTGGATCGCGCATCGACACAATCAAGAGGAAGAAAATAGCTCCCCGCTCGTGACGAATCTCCCCGCACAATCCGAATCATGTCGGTCGTTCGTAAACCGCGACTGGTGATACTGAAGTCGCCCCGTCCGTTCCACTCCAGAGCAGGCTTGACAAGCCATTTGCATGAAGTGAAATCTTTGGGCGAGCTGGCCCATAGACTTCGGTATTGCCGCTGGTCATTTAGCGGAGCTGTCCAAGCGAATATGGACAGATCATTGCTCGACTTGATGAGCTCCTCTTGCAGTCTCACGAACGCTTTTTCCCCTTCACCGTATAGTAGCGGCATGGTGATGTCAAACAGCCCTAGCAGACAGTATGCCATATCTTCCACTCGGGTCGTTTGGCGGTTGGAAGCCCATGACATGCGCCGGCCGATCAGAACATTACTCAACGATCCACCCTTCAAGACAGCCACGTCGATGGCGGTAACGTAAGAGAGTATCGGAGCCAAGTCTGTCTTGGTCCCAAAGAACTTCCAACTGCGATCGTAAAACTCGACATGCTTCGGTGCAATCAACTCCTGCAATGCCCAACCTCTCGAAAACCATCGACACGTCTTGAGAACTTTATTGACGCGGTCGCGTATCTCAAGCTTATTGACGCGATCGCGCATCTCAAGCTTGTTGTTGTGATCGCGCATCTCAAGCTCGGTAGTGGTCAACTGGCGTGGATCATCGTATACGCCATTCTCACGCATGAATTCGTGTTCTTCAAATGACGCGATGACCATCCGATCCGTCAGGTTGAAGTCGGCATCGCGCTTGAAGTCGAATAACCAGGCATAACAGACGGCCGAGTCGCGGTACCAGGCAAACATGGAATTGATGGCCTCAGAAAGCTCAGAGCTGCTCGATTTATCGATGCAACACGTGTCAACCCACGCATACATGATGCCCTGAGATAGCGCGAGACGACATGTCTGCTCGATCTTGGCATAGCCGGCGCGGTGTTGTGCGTTGGGTTGCCACGTATCGTCATTGTCCATCAACATACGCTCGCCTTCGCCCTTTTGCATGTCGGCAAATGTGACTTCGTCATCGCCCCAGGTGTGCGACAACACAGCATAGCGTGGCGTATCACGCACGAATTCCTCCAGCTCCAGCGTTTGGCAGTTTATCAGCCGCATCAGATGCCGTGGTGACAGTCAGCGACCAGGAGGCGGCTGAGAGCTTCATTTGTATTGATTTTCCGGGCAAAGTTTGGCTAGAGTAGTATAGGCTTGAACATAGGCGCAAGGCTCCGGCATGAGACTCACAATGAGGTGTTGTGGTGAGAAAATTGAGTCAAGAATCTGCAAGGATCGTTGCCTTGGCGGCATGGTTGCATCGAACCCATGGCAGCAGCATACCTTAGCACTAATCAGGGTCCATGAATTGTAATTAGCGTTCGAGAATGCCGTCCTTGTTTTAATGATCTTTCCTTTTTCTTTTTTTATTTTATTTTATCGAACTGCTCGGGACTCCCAAAGTTGCAAAACACGACGAGATGGAATCTAATATCAGTTGACGCTTTTTAAATCATCCAAAAGTCGATGCCTACCAGCGCCACGGGGTGGGCTTTCTGCAGTAAGCTGCAGATCAAACGGTACCTGACTTGAAGCGCTCGTCTGCGCTAACTCAGCCTGGTTGCACATTGCAGTACTTCTAGATAGCTTATATGCAGACTTGGAGAGATACCTTTTGCATTATTAATGTATCCCCAGCTTCGCCTGCTTTCATGACGACACGGTAGCTTCAATCCATTATAGGCCTCTTCAGATAGTTTACGTATGGGAAACTCCAGTAGAAGCTGTTCTTGGGGGTGATTGTCGAGCTTAGAGGTAGTCTTAGCACCGTTACTACTTAGCTAATACTGACTATGAGGAAGTCTGAAGATGCTATTTCCACACATATTCATTCAACAACCAGGTAGGTTCCCAATGATACAACCTTTTCCTTACTGGCAGACTGACGATCCAGTACTCCGTAAGACGGGCCAATATTGATACCTGATTACGATTTGGGAGGTGAGATGGAGCAAGAGGCCTACAGCTAGACCCACTGCGGCTGAATGACGGGGACTTGGTTCTGATGAATAAATGGGCGACATGCTAGCGGTTTTATGGCCTACATCAACATCATTTTAGGAGAAACCTCTGATTCTCCCTTCATCAGAAGGATCATTGATAATCCCAGGTTCCTTTATCCCACTCTCTGTTTCAAGATTGCCATGCCTTCGCCCACGACGTTTTCTCAATTTTCTAAGCTTCCTTCGGAGCTCCAACAGCCCATTTGGAAATGCGCATTACTGCAGCATTTCAAGTCCTATGAGCCAATGTGTGTTTTGGGGCTCGATTATGGCGGCCAAAAGGCAAATCCCCCCAAAATCGTCGAAGATGACTTCGGGGAAGCCCGAGTCAAAAACCCCATTCAGTTTGTCTGCCGAGACGCACATAGCGCATCAAAGGCCTTTGTCTCCGAAATGAAGCCTCTCTACTGTGTGAAGATCGCGAGATTCCCGTACGATGGCTTTATGGCACCGGGCACTTTGTATGTGCCAGTTCCGCTCAGATTCCCGGTACCGATCACGCAGCTTTTGATCGAGTCACCTTTCAAGGGATATGACGCAGTGATGGCAACGAGCTTGTTGCCATTGGTCAACAACACAGGAGTCGAGAAGCTCTTCATCAGAACCACCGCTGGGCCCAGTCGTTATGGAGAAGAGGAAGACCCCTGGTTCACTTTACGACAGAAACCTATAGACACGGATGGGTCTCAGCATATCACAGTTGTACAAGGCAAAAAGAATTGCTACGTCATACCTACATCGCCCTTTCCTGAGGGACGGCGCCCCTCTAGCCTACCTGACGGAGTGAATGCCGAAGCTGACACCTTTGAAGAAACTGATGAGTTGGAACTCACTGCGTTGAAGGATGGAGTGCGATACAAAGAAATCGCACGCGTCTTGCCTGGAAACCCTGGCCATCAACTCATACCTCCGTTCAAGGCGGAAATGCATCTGAACAATTGGGGTTGTTATAGGTTGCAAGATCTAAGGAATAATTGTGAGAGAGGTATGCCAACTGTCAAGACTATCAGTCTGTTGGGCAGATTAGAAGGTCAGGGCGAGAAAGTCTTGTTTCCGTAAGGGTAGGGGGTATTGAATGCTTGAAGCCAGGGAGTCGGTATGGCAGGAGTCTCATGTCCCTGTTGAAAGAAATACTTAGGGCTTCCCTCTGTTATAAATGTCAAGCTTTAATGGGAACTTGTCCTACCATTCAAGAATTCTTGCAGTGCTAGGTGATTGATGCCGTTGCGTAGCATTGCCTGACGTCTGCCTCATGCTCTGGAAGAATACAACATATACCATGCCCTCTATTTCATCCGATTATTTCAGCTGACATCGGCAGAAAGAAGTCCACGCTCTTGCATCTTGGGTGGTAGTTCTGTGTATAAGTTATCATGCATACTACATGCTATCGCTCAGAGGGAAGGTCAGGCAAATAAATTTAGGTAGCTGCTTCTCAAGACTGGAACACAGTCTCTCGATGTACCTAGATACATAGCTGTGTCAGAGACTTGGTAATATAAACAACCAAGACAAAGCAGACCCTTAGCAACCCACTCCACAATGGGTAAACATAAGCCAGCATAACACCCCACACACTCTCTGCTTTCTCCTTCACGGTTCTCTATTCCCCAACGCCACTTCTTAACAGGTCAACAACAACAGGAGTGAGCTATACATTTCATCTTCACACTCAAGGGCTTGCATACAAACACAGCATCTACGAATTCCTACCTTTGATCACTCAAGACTAACCCTGTTCGTATCGCCACGCAGACTTAACCCTACAAATTCTGACGCTGACTGTCTCTTTCTTGCCACAAGCAATGGATTCCCACGCGTAAGTGAATTGAATCCCTTCTGCACTGCTTTCTTCCTTTCTATAACTTGGTCTCTAGCTCTAGCAGGTTGGAAGCAACGACTGACATCATAACTCGATCATGAAACAGGAATGAAGAGAAACCCAAGCCCGCTAAGGACCAGGCACCCACTGAAGGCGTCAATGCCGGCGTTACCGAGGTCACCAAGGCCTTTCTCGTAGGTGTGGACGCCACCGGTTATTACCCGGTCTTTGCCGAGGCAATGGACACCAAGGATGGAGCACTCCCAACGTTCGACGACTACCGTGATGGACTGCCTTTCGTTGGAGCCGATGGCCGAGAGAATCCTCACATCAATCCGCGCATTGCCGTCTGCTATCCTGGAGCCATAGCTGAGATCAAGAAATATCTCTACAATGTCGAGGTCACTTGGGCCCCCGAGGTAACTGACCCAACCCTGGTCACACGAGGTAACCGACGTGCCGGACCCATCGAACTGGCTCTTGAGAACTTTCTCAAGGCTAGTGGAGCTGAACCCAGCCTCTATGTCCCCATCGCACAAGGGCTTTAAGCTCCAGGTATGATGATTCTACATATCTTGTCTCACCTTGAGGTAGTTACTGACTTGTTTCCTAGCATCCCCCGGAGAATCGTCACTGCAGAAGAAGTACGAAACTATGGAGAACCGGGAGTATGTTAATATCAAGAGAGGCGGTTAGTCACACGATGAAATCACGAGGATACCCTAGCTAGTCAAGTAGCAATGACGTAGGAAAATGCCAAGGATAATCAAAAGATAGTCCTCCGCTACAGCGAACAAGTATCGTCTAAAGAAATTGTGACACTGCCTTAGCGACACCAGTCTAGTCTTCAAACATGTGCCAATGTCCGACATCATCGAGAACCGCCTCATCGGCCGCGTTGACAATCGCTTTTGCAAACTCTTGGCAGACCGCAGGAGGAGACACTGCATCTTCACTGCCCGTGATAATCAGAGTCTGCGCCTTGATAGCCGATACATTGAGTACCCCAGTCGCGTCAGCAAGTGCTGCACATCCCTTGGCATAACCCTCTCCGTCCTGACCGAGTAGCGAAAGACGTATGGCTGCGATAGCAAGAGGATTTGAGCTCTTTGTTCTTTTAGAAGTTCCACCATCAACGACGGCATCGAGCACAGCAGATATTCCATCCTTTCGGACAACGTCAGCCCTTGTGTAGAGTCTACCACTGAAAGACCGAGGTAGAGGACTAGGAGGCGGCCTCAGAAGGATTAACTTTGAAATCTTGTCTGGATGATCAAGTGCAAATTTCAAAGCAACAAGACTACCCATGGAGTGTGCTATCAGAGTAGCACCATTTTGGGATGTTGCCTAACTTGAAGACCTCCTTAAGATCGGCAGCGAAAGAGCCTATACTTAATTTGCTCAATGGGAATGTGGGTGATAGACGGTGTCCTTCAAGATCAAACAGGTGAAGTGAATAGCGTTCTTTAAGATCAGCAGCATCGATCAGAGGCCCCCAGGACTCAATGCTTCCACCTAGGCCATGTACGAAAATAATTGGTCTCCCCGAAGGCAAGCCCAAGCTTTTGTAATGTATCTGTTTGGTAGATGCGGACAGACTCTTGGCCTTGCCTGCCTTAGTAGGAGCTAAGGATGACATTCTCTTGACACGATCTAAAGTTGGATTTCCGGAAGCAAATTTTGCCACGCGATTGGTCAAGGATCCTAAACCAGTGATAGAGACAATTATCTCGTCGCTCGGCTTGAGATACACCGGTGGCTTCAATCCGATACCAACACCGGCGGGCTATCCTCACGTTAGTTTTGTCATGACACATCGCTTCCTCTGGAAAGGAAATCGTGCTTACCGTGCCCGTTGCCAGTACATCCCCTGGTACCAGAGTTTGGCCTTCGGATATTGTTTTGATCAGGAATGGTATCGAGAATATCAGTTCTTCTGTCGTTGCATTTTGGCGCAACTCGCCGTCCACAGTCTGAACTGTCAAGACTTTCGGCAGTGCCGATGCTGGTACCGCGATTGGGCCCTACGGACATGTCGATCAGAAATGAAACTCGACTAGAGCTGTTTGAAAGTCACGCCTACCATTGGGCAGAAGGTATCCGGCGACTTCCTAATGTAAAACTGCTTATGATCACGCTGGCGCTCGCGTGCAGTGACATCATTGATAATAGTATATCCCCAAACATACATGTCAATAGCGTCTGCCTCAGATATACGAAATTCCGGCTTCCCAATAATAACGCCAAGCTCTCCCTCATAGTCGGCTGTCTCCGTAAATTCAGGATGCGGATAGATCTCCTCGCTGTCTGCGTTGATGGAAGTGGCGCGTTTCGTGAATATGACAGGGTGGGATGGCTGAGCAACCTTGTCAGAGCTGTCGAAGCCGGAGCTGTTGAACTCCTTGGCGTGCTCTGCGTAGTTCTTGCCGACACAGAGAATGTCCCGGCCCGTGATGGAAGGAAGGACTTTCACTTTAGACCGTGGGATAGGTTTGCCGCAAAGCTTGAACTAGTCGCTGCCGGCTTCGATGACTTCGTACAGACTTCGTGCGTATGTGCCGGATAGAAACGAGAGCTGCTGGACAGTGTTCGCGGTCATGTCAAAATGACCGATCCGTGGTTCGCGCGTCTCGGGATCTGCAAACGACACATAGTTGGTTGATGACATTTTGGCGGGTTTAGGATACCGACGCCGATCCTTCTTTCATCAACTAGAGGAAGAGGCACGATGAGAGTTAGGCTTAAGGGTTTCATTTAGGTAGGCATGTTCATCAAGGGAGAATATGTGTTTGCTCCTCTCGGACATGCTCCGGAGGAATCGGTTCCGGGGCCGTCATGACCCACATCCTCCAACTGAGAAGGAACCCCGCCAAGATTCAATACGACAGTAAGAACATAATAGTGTATGGCGGGGAATGCGGATTATCGAGTGTTTTAATCTCTACATATGCCCTATGACTGTTTGAACCTGCGGTTCTTGATTCCAGCTCTCCCGGGTCTTGCCAGTAGTATTGGCCATCATTCCTCTAAGCATTAAACTCCTTATTATTTCTGGGAACCCGACTTGGCAAGAAGCGGACTCACTCGAGCTTCACTCCCAACGGTCAGAGCCAATCGGCCGGAAACGAGCGGTAGGGTAATCTTCGTGTACGAAATCTGCATCGTAGTCGTGAGGATCGAACTGGAGGTTCATGAAGTGGCCAATGATCCGTCCATCCTCCCAGACCGGTGACTCCCAGGCGCCTCCAGGCAAGGAGAAGCGGTTGCGCTTGTACGGGTCTTTGACGACGAGCTTGTACATCCGGGGTTGCTTTGGTCTGTTCGGGTTTCGTTCCCGTTTCTTCTGATCACTGTAAAGGAGGGGGAAGTTGATCAGATTAGCATGTGCCACAGACGTTCAGAATGACCTCAAACTCACTGGACATCGAACAGTTCCTTGCCCTTCTTCAGTAGGCCGGTCTCAGACAGACCACTGTTATGAAAGCCAGCTAATATGGCGAACTTGCGATGGACAAGCATGAGAACCGCTTCGTGCGGATAAGAACGGCCTGGGTATGAGGGGTTGTATTCATTCTCAAACTCCCAGTAAGGAAGCGTGTCCAGTTCCTCGTTCGTCAGGCTATAGAATGTCTTCGCTGGAATGTTCATATCCCGGTACACATCAGTTTGCGTGAGCTCCACAATGCAGGGTGGCTATGTGAGTAGGCATTCATTCAACATACCGTCGGTCTTGTGGATCTCGGAAGATCCGACCTTCTGCTGATAGTCCGGGTCCTTCTCCCATCGCGACTGCTCAACCCACTTTGCCCAATCTGTCTTCCACTGAGCCTTCTTCGCGACCTCGGCTTTCTTCAGCGCGGCCTTCGACGGCGTTCGCGGTGTTTGCGGTGTTCGGGGTTTCTTGGTCGGCGAAGCTGATGAGCTGGCAGGGCTCTCTTCAGCGGGGCGCTTTCGGCTCTGCTTTGTAGGGGTGATGGGACCGGATGGTGGCTCCATGGCGGTGAGAGATTGGGACAACAGCGGATGTAAAAAAGACACTGGAATGTCTTGAGGCGTCGGCGCTGCCTCGGCCGGCTATCAATCAATGTAGAATGATCACCGATACCTGGGTAAATGTCACAGGCGCTGGGACACTGTGCTTTAGCAATCGGGGATGTTGATTGACGGGGATTGGAGCAGTACCTAAGCTAGTGGAAGTGGGCTAGATTACCTGGGGATCAATGGGTGTCGAAGAATGAAGATCCAGTGGCAACCAACTTCCATTGTCTTCCAGCTGTAGATACTTAAATACAAGGGCATGCTTTTGGGGACGCGGCTATCCTCAGCGACCTTATAAATAGGGTCGGCACGGCAACACGCTAGCCAGGGTCCCCAGCAATGTCAAGCAGAATATTGTAGATGCACACCCTGCGAGATGTCTGAGCCATCGTTGCACTTCTAATAAGGGAGTCAAAGGTAGTCTTATGTATTAACAGTCTGAGACAATGCTACCTTTCCACCGAACTCTTCTGCAGACTATACGAACATCGGAGACATCTCGGCAGTACAGAGCACCTCTGTGTCAGCAACAAACCTCCTTTTCACCTTCGTCGCCAAACTCCTCATAGCTAGTATCTACGACTGAGGTACAGCCTTTTGCCCACCAACATCCGCCCACACACCAGGCATACTCTGCTCAACCACTTCGTTTCCAACATTATCCCATTCGCCATCCAGACTTTCAATATCACTTGTCTCGTCCGAGACGGGAACATCTGCTGACGATTCGCAGAAACCCCCGTCGCTCGTAACAGCATCGACCGTAGCTCGGCTATCGTCTTCCATCCGGCGTCCTGTGCATATGTAACCCATTGGCGTGTGTAGAATATCAGCGGCCTTGCGACGAAGAGTAAGCCACTCAAGCAAGAATGCAGCAGGATCTGGAGCAATGCGATCTAGATCTCCGTTCGCAGCCTGAGTTCCCTTTATATACTGTGTCAAGTGTGGCCATTCTGCTTGATCGACATATAAGCGACCAGCCAGAATCCCTACATCCCTTGCAAACCAGTCAGGAAACGAGTAGCTTTCCGGTAGGCTCGGCCGGATATAGGGAGTGTATTGCAACATGGATTTCGTAACCGCCGGTGCATACGAGATCAAATGCACCGAGCTAGCGGCGACAAATTGCGGGTCTTCTGATCGCTCGAGAAACCATTCCGCTTCTTCAGGGATGATGATAAGGGCCGTCTCGGTGTCTGGGGACCAGAGAACCCACTGGACTGGTCGCTAAAAGACAGTGGTTGTCAGTCATCATATCTTTTTGTTAAGTAGGAAAGTGATGACCCGGAACATTCTTACCAAAAAGTTGTCTTCTTCGCGGGTATCAGATGAAGTTTTGATCGTCTTGCCAAACTCGCTCGACACAAACAATCGAGAGCTTGTCTCTTGCACATGAAACTTCTTTCCAATACCACTTTTTGAGACCCATGTAAACGCATGCTCGAAGCCGGATTCTCCGGTGACGGTCGAATTGGATAACCGGCCGGTGATTGCGAATTGTCTAATGGCTTTATGCACCCCTGGAAATTCCAAAGCCTGAAATAGTGTTCGCTGCTGGACTTGACGAACTTGCTCGACCTGGAGCTCGACCTCGCGTTCCTGTTCCACTTCTTCCATGGCACTCCCCTCGCCGGCGTCCTGTCGACCGTTTGCGGATTGGGTCAGGAGTTTCATGAAACCCTGCAGCGCAGATGAATGCAGAGGTCTTCTTGCGGTTTGGCCAATCTTGTTGGGTGTTGGTCCATAAAGCTTTTTGAGTGTTTGTCTCTCTGGCTGCTTCAGGATCTGGAGGATGTATCTCTGCTGGTCGACATTGGTGATGTAGTCTTTATAACGCCAGATGGCGTCTGTGCGCCGGCAGAAATCGATACCCTGGGCGACATACAATATCTGTAGGTCCTCAATTGAGCGGCATGTCTGCTCAAGAAGCCAATAAACCACATGAGACGAGTTCAACTTGCGGGTAGCATCGAGATGGCATAGATCACTAATACTTTGGGTTACCTCTGGGGGTCCAAAGAAGGCAACGCTTTGTGTAGTTCGTAGTTGGCGCAGACGCATGGCAGCTGGGAATATATTAGTATCATACCCTTGCAAACATAGTTTCCAGAGGCATGTTGTGCTATCATGATTGATCAGATAGCTTGATCACTCAAACTTACCTTGGACTGTGAAATCTTTTGTTTGCTTTAGCGCCAGTGTGACGGCTCCTCTAGCATTGCTTGGGAGGTTCAAATCAACCCCCCTGGTATGTGCTTCGTCGAGGTAGACAACACATTTGGACATATCATCCGAGAACGGAGTCGCCAGAAGTGGGACGTCGACTTTCGTCAGGCTTCGAAATTTGACCCATGCCCGGTCATCTGCTCCGAAAAAAATGGCCGCATCTGCTTCCGGGTCCGCATTAAGCCATTCTCGAGCGAGTCCCTCGTTGCTCATCTCTAGAACGTATGCTCCGGAATCTATGAGGACACGAATACCAAACCCGTGAAGATTTTTCAGGAGATCTTTCTCTGACCATCTTGCACCTGAGGGGTGTGTCATAACGAAATAACATCTGTTCCGTGGTTGTAAGAGGTATGAGAGCACCTCTGCGCTTGTGTGTTTTAAAGATGGTAAATCTTTTTGATTGATAGTTAGTGGTAACATCATGCGGTTGTCATTCGTGCCACTGAATCCTGTGGATCGAGCAACATTCTCGCTATTACTTGACACAAGGGGAAGATCCCACGAGCAGGCTTGAAGCTTCCTCTCGAATTGTCGGCAATGTGCAGGAAACACGAAGTAGTTCAAGTAATGGTCAACTACAATTCGGTTATTTTTCAAGTGCTTCCAGAGCTGTTCCATCTGCCCTTGGTCATCCGAGTTCACAGTATTCCAGTGAGAAAGGGCGTCCGGCAAATGCGTGCAGCCAGATATCCATCCCTCATATTGAGCAGCGGGGTCGTCCGACTGAAGGATATGTTGTACACTTTGAACTAGCTGCTGGGGGCTTAGACCGCCATAGTAGAAAGACAAGCATGTAAACAAAATGGCCACGTCGGGGTGTCCGTATTCTGCTTGCTCGGAAGGCTTTCCTTTTGCTTCAAACGGGACAGCTACTGGATGGCGTCCGGGATGCAATCCGTATTGCACATTCCATCGCTTTCCGAGACATGTTACAAGGATCCTGTTCTTCAGCAGCCCTCGCATCAACAAGAGAACATTCGTAGCTGCTGAAGGGTTTGGGAAGAGGCTGGCGATAATAGACAGCTGATTATCGTCAATATTTGAACCGTAAAGGACATTTTCTATGGCCTTGGTGTATTGTTTGAAGTCCGATATACTGGCACTGAGGAATTTGGTCCTTCCAAGACTGATATCCTGAATGATGAGCTTATGCAAAGCGTCTTCAACGTCTTTCCTGAGAAAGTGGACAACAGGAAATGAGTCTTTGAAAGACACTTTCTCATTCTGTCGAACCTCAATGCTTCGAGGATAGCGCCGGTGCAACTCTGGAAGATGGCTGGCTACTAGATCGAGCATCTCTTCTGCCACCTGCCAACGGTAAGGGTGGCCGTCGACTGGTAACTCGGCGCCACTAGGATAGTTCAATTGGGTTTTCACAGATAGCGTGAAGTCGCACTCGTCAAGGACGTCGCGACAATGACTGTCGAGCCATGTTTGGAAGCTGAGCATTCTCTTTGCTACCATCATATCATTGTCTGCAAGCTTTTGCCATCCGCAGAGCTTATAGGATAGCACATGTTCATGACAGGTCAATATTACAGCATGGCGGTAGAAGGCGTCGTGATGCAGGGCCTCGTATAACCCCATCGTGGTCGGTGTAGTCGGAGTCCTTCGTGAGAATGGCATACTGTATACATCGCGGCCAACTAGACCGCCTAAGCGTGTTTGCAACATCTGAGCTGTCTGCATGATCAGCGCTTTGGGTACAAGCAATCTCGAGATTTTTCGTCCATCTGCTAAAATGCAGATTGCCATCGGGACAATACACGATGTTTTCCCTGTCCAATGAGCATTAGTTTGAAACAGTCTTTCAATACTACACCCAAATGCAGAGGTAAAGAAGTTGTGACTTACCCTTTCCCATGTTCATTTGCAAAACTGTATTTTCTCCAGATTCAGGGGCGATGATTGCTCGCGCGACGTCTACTTGCTCTGGTCGGATGAGGATGTCACCGTCAAGCTCCATGAGTAGCCAATCAGGTGTATCCAGGGGACTCCAGCTCTTGTGAGGTCGGTACCGAAGCTCGTCACTCAGTGCTCGCTGGTCTTGTTGAAGAAGTGCATATTTGATGCGCCTCAGTCGTTGTAACAGGGCAATATCTGTTCCATACTGAACAATGTCCCTCGCAAACTCTGTATTAATCTTTGGCTTTGCAGTAGACCTTAGCAATTGCAAGAGAGCTTTTCGTGTTGCAAGTGGCTGAATACCTCCTGATTGTAGCCAGCCGTATCGGGGTTCGTGAGCCGTAATTGTCGCTATAATCTGCTTGAACTGGTAGTTTACGTGCGCCTCCATGCTTTTCAAGCCTTTCTGAACTATGTCCAGAAACATCACATCTTTCATTGCTTGCTCGCGATGGTCCTCGGTCCAGCTAACTTCCTTCAAGGCCACCAAACTGTCTTGCAATCCTTCGACATAGCTCAGCCGCACTCGATCTTTGGTTTTCGCAAATCTAGAGAGAATTCGATTGAGTTCTTCCAGCTCCGGTACCTGCTCTCGGGACCTCATATCTTGGGCTCTCCGAGGTAAGTCCATGCCACTGAGATCGACCAATTCTTTGGTTCGCATGTTCGGTACAGAACCCATGGATTCCAAGATTTGTGCCAAGACCGACTGAACGATATGTGGGCGGACCCCTGTGGCAAACTTTGGATCTTTAAGCTTCCACTCAGCGGTCGCGGCGAGGTCTTGACGGAAGACTTTTGAGTCAATGACCTTTTGTAGCTGCTGGGCGTAGTTCTCCAGCTTCATGGCAGCTAGTCGTCGCTCCCAATCTGGTATAATGCCCTCCAATAACGATGATGAGTTAAGCCCCAACTCCCTCGCTATACTATCCGCCTCCACAAAATTGGTTACGGCTTCAGTTAAGTGGTCGCCCGGCATCGGCCACATCGTAAAAGCCAAGCCAGCAATGGTGTCACGAATGTCCCAACATGCCGATTCGTGACTTTTTGATGTTCGCCCGTGGACATCCTTATCCTCTCCTCTCCTTTTTGGCACAAACTTCGGGTATGCAGGAATCATAAGCTTTCCAAGTAGCTCAAGACTGAGACAGTCTCGGTCAGCAAATTTGGCAAAAACCTCTTCATCTGGAGGTTCCAAGGCTCTCAATTCATCCATACAGCCAATGGCTGAAAGAGCAAAGATCATGTCCATGTCTGCATTCTTGTTGAATGCCAGGAGCCCCAAGGAAAAAAAGAGTGCAGGCTTGCTTTTCGATCGTCGACAAAAGTTCACCAGTTGGCCCCATTGCTCATTAATCGGGGCTACGACTTGTGTGTACAGCGGCCTTGAAGCTAGAGTGACCTCGCCACGATCGTTTTCGTCATGAAACCCGCCGATAACATCGTACCTTTCGAGTAGATTGACCAAAGGCGTTTCCATGTTGAACAGTCTGCAATCAGAAACAATTGCCCGAGTGATCTTGTATACCTGATTTGCCATCACAGTTGCATCCCGATCCCGAGGCTCATATGTTGTCTGACTGCTGATGTCTCCTTCTTCACTTACCCTTTTTAAGATAGGTCTTTCGTATAGTGATCTTTGGAAAATACCGCGAAGGCAGAGATGAGTTGGTGTTGAAGTCTCTAGAGCTTCACCAGCGTGGAATCGACCGATTTTATTGGAAGTCTGCTTGATAGACTCAATTATAGGTTTAAATCCATCATGCTGAATACTCGAAGTCCAAATTGGATCCCAAGTGACTCGCTGTACATATCGGATGTCAGAAGGGTGGTAAACCCTTTTGGGTGTCAGACTATCGAAAGCGTCGAATATCCGGCTTGTTCCACGAGACAAAGCGCTCCATGGCTGCGCTGCGCTGGATCTGAGTATATCGAATGCCTCTTCCGTGCCCGTATTTTGCGTGAGCGGATCTGGTAAACAGAAAGAGGTCGCTGCGTAGTACAATGCCTTCGTGTATACAAGCCGTGGCTCGGGAGGGCATGTGAGTTTGCCCAGAACATCGTCAATCGTGAATCTACCGTAGTCGCCGGCATTTTCGACAATGCATTCAACATTCGATCCCCGCCGCGTGGGAATCGGTACTCCGAGTGGAACAATGACACTTCGCTTTCCTGTCTTGGTATCGCGCACGACAATTTTACTCAGAAGTCCGTACCAGCAACCGGCGTCTTGATCGGGGTCGATTTCCGCATTCAGCTGATGGCACTCTAGTAGGTTGTTACTATTGACTTCAAATCGCAGATCCATATGTTTCAGAGTTACTGAAAGCTTTCCGCCGCGCTGAGCTTGATAAACAGTGAGCCTGTCTGGCGTCGTGAAGTGTTGAAACGTTTTTGCCACAGTACCAAACGTGGTTGAATGGGGGGCAACGAGAACGCTATGATTCAGATTCTTTTTGCGACGGATAGCTCTGCGATTGTGGACTTCGAGAATCCAATCACTGTCTCTCGTTTTCCAAAATTGCCAAGAACCAGGCGACGCCCGTCGAATTTCCAGGCTCTTGGTAGTCAGGTTGAGCCAGTGAGCGCAGTTCTCCATGAGTTCTGTTGGGATGTCAAAACTAGTTTCAGATCGGAAGACTCGCTCCGGGACGAACTCGAGCACTTCAGTCTTTCGAGAAGCTGCATTTAATCTCAAGGTCCTGATCACAGCTTTTCTATCACGTAGTCCAAAATGTACCTCGAGACCCTCAATTCTTTGTGAGAACTTGTGCGACATACCGGGCAGAGAGGATTCGTATGTCAACAAATGATGCTTGGCAAATATTCGCTTCACTTCTTCGTCTTGACCAATGGCGACAGGAAGCTTGCCTCGAGTTTTGCCATTTACTAAAAGGTGGCCCTCAATGAAATTGAAATGGACTCTCTGAGGATGTGGCCCATCCGTTGTAGCAACGATCCAACGCCCGTTACAAAGCTCAACGGGGAGGAAATCCCAGGACAAAAAGACAGTTCCAGCGCCGGTGTTGGAAAGGCTATATCCACACTCCTCTAGGGCTAATCCAACCACTGACCGGTAATCTCGCATCACAGTCTTGATTTGATCTTGGATACGGAAGGATATTTGCGCATCCCGAATGAGGACTCTACTGAGTGGGGTATTGAGATCGGTGATATCGTCCAAGGCATTCTCTTGCAAAGCCAGGGAGCTCTTTAGCCATGCTATCACATCGTCTGAGCTGATTGAATGCTCGCACCCCATGTAGATTGCAAATGTCCTTCGACAGAGCAACGCGGCATGAAGTCCGTAATTGGCAAATCTTTTTACCGCCGTTGGATCCGAAGCTCCTCGAACCTCACCTTGAATCTGTTTGATCCATCCTAAGAGGGACTTTCGGGCTTGATAAAGCAGTGAGAGTGCTTGCGGAGAAGGCTCAAGACTGATGAAACGCAACGTGAGCGTAAGTAGTAGTTCCATGCAAGTGTGTTCCCGCCAATTTGTTTCAATACTTCTCAGACGGTTCTCAATGATTTCAAGTAGCTTTTTGGTGAAGACTTGGTACTTGAATATTTCATGAACTGCCCTGAGAGGCTCATGAGGTAGCCTGGGTCCAGCCTGTACCGCAAGCTGGCATAGTAGAGTGACTGTCTCTTCATTGCTTACATTCAAGTTAGATGACGACAGCTCTGTCAAGATGTTAGGCCATCGGCGTCTGCTTCCAGCCATGACCTTTTGCAGTGCCGAGAACTCATGCAACGAAACGCTTGTCGGGCATTGTGCTTGATTCGCTTGTATTTCATATGACGAGGGCCCTTCTGCAATTGGAGGTGGATGCATCGTCGGTGGAATGACAGTCGTAAGAATCTGCGGCAGGGACAGCCCGCAGTGGTGTTCTAAAGTGAGAGGTAGTGTTAATCCTTCAACCCAAATCTTTCCAACATAGTCGTAAAGACGGAAATCGGCCGCAAAAGGCAGAACGACGGCCGTGAGTGGCACTTTTCCATTATTGAATCGATAATGAGTTTGCACAAAGCACTTGATGGTAGATGACAACGATAACCTTCTAGCATTTGCTCTTGTAAAACGTCGGAAGATCCCGCAGTCTACAAGGTTAATCTCAGGGGCTCCGATCACCCTGGGTCGGCTAGGATGTGCCAGTTCGCTTAGTATTCGCCATGTTGCATCTCGATAGACCGAAATCAAAGCTGGAATAGCAAGCTCGAATACTACCAGTGATCTCGCAGGCTGGTGAGTCGGCAAGTATGCTTCTTGAACCTCGATTTGAAGATTCTTTCGCTGTCGCCATTCATAGCATTTCTTACAATCATCGATATTGCGCTGAACCTCTCCGTTTCTGTCTATCGTGTAGGTACAGAGACATTCAAGACTAGCGATTTTTTGAGTGAGCTCATCATACTTATCATGGAGCTTTCGTAGTTCTCTTCTAGTCTTCTCTTGTGCTTCATCGGAAGCACTCTGAATTTCATCTTCCAAACGCCGCATACTGTTCGACTGCTTGCAGTATCGCACAGCTAAGCAGTCATCGTTCGAGATGTCCAGTATGGTGTCCAGGTCGCTTTTTCCGTGTCTCTCTGACAAGTAGTCCTGGATGCGATGCAGTTGTCCCATGGCCTTTTTTGTTGGGAGCTGCAAGGCGTCGAGAATTTCTGGCTTGAAAACTGGTCTGTACTCTCGGAGTAATGGGTATTTCTCGATAACGCACTTGTCCAAATCTACCCACAGCGTAAATAAGCTGAGGAGCATGCCACTCATGTGCTCCGGATGAGATGTGTAGATTGGTTTCATGGCCTCAAGTACATGATCGATTTGGTTTGCTAAATGCAAACAGTCTGCGGCATTTGTATTTGCTCCCGCTCGTGAAGGTTGCTGATCAATAGTGTTCTCTAACTCAGCGAGTCCGTGGACCTGGTCGGTGAACTTTTGCATTCTAGCCATCCCTTGCTCGAGAGGATTTGGGAGGGAGATCGGACCCAGCGAACTGCTTGAGACTTCTGTGCGAGAGAGAATGTTTTCGAGATATATACCACTGTTTTGTAGCTCGAGTCTTGATTCACTTGCAAGAACCCTCTGCGGGAGTCGTGGAACAGGGCGAAGGGAAGTCTGTCTGTAAGAATCCCAAATGGACTGGACTGTATTGCTTGCCGCATCAATGGATTCTTTGACGATACTGGAAATATTTCCGAGCCAGCTCTCGTATGATAAGCTAGAAGAGTAAATGCCCCAACTCTTGTTGCTCGTTTCCATCTTCACCATTCGACGTGCTAACTTTGCTCTCAAGAGGTTGACCGGTTGTGGGCGTAAGAATTTGTTCGAATCATCCAACAATTGTGAGAAAAGCACAGCCATCAAGGCTTTGTAGCTAGCCTGGCCCTGCTCGTTTCCAAGAGACAAACAACAATGCTTCTGCACAGCAACACGCAAGAGGAGCCATAATGGAAGACGGCGCCAAGGGACATCATAGCCTTCTTCCAAATTGATGTCATCTCTGACCTTCTTTCGCAGGCTGGGAGGCTGGACAGAACTTCCCATCGCTTCCAAGACGGACATAAGCATTTGCGTTATGAGGGCTGGGCTCGTCGTGTCGCGGCCTTCGACAACTGGAACCCCCGCTTTCTTCGAGAAAGCTTGGACTGAGTAGAGAGTCTCCATACTGGCCTGCTCGAGAAAGGTAGTCAGGCATTCTTGGAATGCACCATCCTCGAATTGAGACATGGAAATCCGAGCACAACGACCGGGGAAATCCCACAAGACAGCTTGGCCAGCCGCTAAGATCTGTTCTGCTTTGGCAGATAACTCGAGGGATTCAAAAATGACACCTGGTTCTCCTTCGCTGGATTGAAAACGAGTCAGTGCGTAGTTAATGAAAACAATTGATCTGCGTATACTTACTGTAAGTCACGACGAATGAGTAATCCGGCATTCTGCTCGTTGATATGTAACACCAAAACGCCAGTAGAAGGTAACTTTTGAAAATGGGAGAGAAGAGTTCGCTTCTCAAGACGTCCGTGATTGAGCTCGAGACAGGCTTCGAGAGACGTGACCAGACTATCGTAAGTATTTGTGAGAGGCAGCTCGTGTCTTGCGGCTGCGACATTGACGGTGGTGCATGCGCGAAGCATGCGCCGAATGATCTCGGCTGATATCAGGTCTATGTCTTGGTCCGGTCCTCCAGGAACCTGCGGGGGCAATACCAGATGATTGTAGACTGATAGAAGATTCATCTTGGCAGATTTCGGATAGAAGGATTATGATTGGGGAACAGGACAGGATAGACTATGCTGGGACACCCTCGGGGATTGAAGATCGATGGAGATGTTGCAGTGAGGAAAAAACACAGATGGTGTTGAAAGCTTGGAAAAAAAAAACGATTTGGGGGAGAAGTTGTTTTGGTGGCACGTAAGTGAGGCAATTGGTGCCGTTTCGTCGAGGGTTGCACTTGCCTTCAGTTGGAGTGTAAGGGAAACACTGACGGCATAACCAGAGTCTCAAATACTGCAAAACGAAAGTCGAATAACGATTCTTTTTTCCTTCAATTGAGAGAAGACTAAGGAAGAACGAGAAGTTTGAGAAGGGTGCAGATGCCGGAAATGAAATGTAGGTGCAGTGGAGGAGAGAGGTAAACAATAAAAGTCACTTGGGAAGGTAGGAGCCAGCCCCGTGTTTTACCCCTATGTGACTGCTGGCTGCCAGAGACCCGTGCCACCCACTGAAGAAAGTTTTCAAAATCTTTACAAGTGGTAAACACTGGTCTCTCGAATTAGTCAAACAAAGAAATTGATATGTTTGGGCATGGTGTTATGTTATGCACGCACCCGTGTCCGAGTCGAAACCGCACATCATAATTGGTAAGAGAAGAAATTGCAAACGAAAAAGCAGCGAATTGAAAGCTTCTCTACACAGATGTCACAACTATAACCTGTCATGTACCCAATTTTCTTCTTTCTTTTTGTTCTCTCATCCGCTACAGTATGATGCATCAGCTAGTTCACCAACGCAGTGACAAGTATATCCTATACAGAACAAGACTGTCGCTGTTGCTGTCCAGGCCGAACCAGAATTTGACAGGGACCTTGATTTAGACAAGAGAATATGGCGTGCAATTATGTTTTGTAATTCAATTTCTTCCATGAACAGCTGATTGTGACTGCAGCCAAGTATCTCGTTCTCTGTGCAATCGTTCGAATATTTCCGAATTGTATTCATGCCAGATTTCTTCTCTCCGGTAGAGATTGGTGGTAGGTTCGTCAATGTCCAACCGCTGCGCGGCAGCATCCATGGCCTCGAAATTAGGCATTTACACCCGCAGACGGGAATACTGCTATTGACGAGCTCAAACGTCTCAGAGAAGCAGCTGTGAGAATGAGCTTGCAGTGCAGCACTCGGTTACTTGTCTTCAAAGCTCCAGGGCTTTACAAACTTAAATGATGGTCTGTACTGTGCCCAACCTTGCCGTTGTTCGCCACATGCCATCGGGAGATGGTCACTCACCAGCATTCTCCTTTCCACCCTGTCGTTCTCATAGCACCTTGATCAATGGCGACAAGCAATTTTCATAACTCAAAACTCTGACAACTCCATCAGAGTACGAATCGCTTTCAGAGTTGCTACCACATTATGTGGATCGAATGTTCGCTACGAAGGTCGAAGAAAGAGTCTGGGATTGGTCGGCGTTCATTAAAGAGCGTATTAGCAATACTAACACTCCGGCATCACATCTCTTAATAAGTCAGTTGGTTTCGAGCGTCCGGCTGTAATCATTACACACTTGTTACCGAATAGTCACCTGTGTGACTCAGGTGTGAGAGAATTTCTTCTCACACTTTTGCCAAATTCCCTTTTTGTTTCTTTGTGGATGGGACAAAAGTATCTGGAGCTCCATATCTCTGCCTCTTCATGATTCATCCTTTCAGGGCTTGTAGTCTACTAGTATGGTTTTTCCTCAGCATGGGAGGGGTCCAGTGTTCGATAGACCGCGAGTCTAATGCAATCGACTAGTGCGATTTTATCACGGAGGTAATAGCTGTCAATGGAAGTGGTGACACTCGTGACCTGAACCACTGTAGTAGATCTCTGTATGATGTATTGAGGTGATCTCCGGAGGAGAAAAGAGTAATAAAACTAACTATGGAGGTGAAGTCTTAAGTAGGTGATCTGCATGGGGTTACATAAGCTGATCCACTGCACTAATTACATGGGGCTACCGTGACAATTTCCTTTTGCAACCTCTCCTGTAAGAGACTAAGAAACAGTCATAGAGGGTGATGGCAGTGTCGAAGATTGTCCGGCGTTGCAACTGCTTTCGATTAGCGAGAATATCCCAAAGGTCTAAGATTTCCATCATCCTCCCGGCTATCTCTAATGGGCGTCACAGGTGTGCCGCAAGACGAGTCTGTTAGTAGGTACTTAGGAATCTGCTCACCTGATCCCTTGTAGAAAGTCTAGCCTGAAGGTAAGATTCGGAATACCATTGAGGAGAGGTAATGTACGCATGTGCGACGGAGTCGTCAGAACCAACAAAGGTTGACACGTTTATGACCGTGTACTTGGGATTGCTTTCATCATACACAAGACGACAGTTAACTGAGAGGATACAAGCCGAGCTGTTATCCGTGGTGAGATTGTGAGCTTGCTGAACTTAGGAAGACTTGAGCACAGCAGAAAGGGGCACCGATGTGGTGTCACTAACGTCTTGGAGAGCTCCGTATGAAGAGATATTATGACTGAAGTGATCTCACAAGGTTTCAGGGCTGCCAACCGGTCATGGGTGCGTATTCATTCTCATAAACAATAAGGAGCATTTTCTTTAACAAGTGTTGACTAAGAATTGAGTCAGCAGCAATGTGAAAAGTCGACTTGGGCAGATACGGATACTGAAAACGGATGTACGTCGCGATTCCACTGGTCTACTTGTGGAAAGCAGAGTTTCAGACCCAAACTCGTGTAAATCATCCCGTCTTTCACTCTCCAAAATCACAATTATCAGCCCACCTGCAAGATGAAGGTACTGCTCCTCCGCGGCACAGCACCGGACAACCCCGAAATCGTTTGTCTTGGAAATCCATTGGCTCTTGTCGCATTACTGTACACTAATGAGCGGAGATTATACCTCACTGAAGGGTTGAATATCTTAGACAAAGACAAAAGGGCAAACTGCACCATGATGGTAAGTTTATCCGAGTAGCCAAAGAGCCATACTTCGAGATAGCCAGTGTCTTGTCAGTTTTCTCGATGATCAATACTAGAAGCACCAACACCGAGAGTTGGACATTTATCTCTGAGAACTGCTTTTGAGCCAGTATTGTCTAAAGGACATACACGTTGTGATATATGCTGTTTCACTGTTTGCATCATCATTAGGAAAGGACTCACGCCACCATTTTCAGTATTATAAAAGGTAAAAGAGTCAAGTAAAGTATGGTTCATTGTGTGATAGTCTGCCCGGCTCCCTATGAATCCCTAAATTTCCAGCTTCATAACACTGAGCCTCCTTCGGTATATCTGGAGTACCTCCCCAACTGCCGGCTTGGTAAGAATACTGACGCCATAGTCGACAGTATCCGCCTTCTTCGCCTCTGGGATTACCTCTTCGTGAGCTGCTTTCTCTTCAAGCATTTGGTCGATATACACTTTGTTGCGAACTGAATCGGGAAACAAATCAAGTAGTTCACAGCCGACTTGCTGGATCGCATGCGCCCAGTATCCAGCCACTATCTTGCTGCCGCGGCCTGCTCTAGACAGCACAGCTCTTGCCATCATGGTAGCGTCTGGTACAAAAAGCGAGACTGGGTGTTTATGCCCTCGTGCACCTGTGACTCGGCCGACCTTTATCCCCAAAATCTCAATATCTTTGCCCCAGCCATCGACCTGCATCTCGAGTTGTAATGCGTTGGTAATTGCCATTAAGAATCGTTTGCTCGCCGAATACGAAGCCAAGAGAGGGAATCCCGAGTCGATCATCGTGCTCATGTTGATGATCAGAGATGGAGAATTCTGCTGCAGCATTGGTAGAAGAGCGCGAGTGAGTTGTAGCGGAAAGAGGGCATTGAGACTGATATTCTCGGCGATGTGTAATTCCGAGGAATTCGCTATCGACTGGCAGACTGGGTCAACCGGAGCGCCTCCAGCATTGTTTACAAGAACAGTGAGATGAAGACCCTCCAGTTCTCGTTTGATCTTGTTGAAGTCGAGCAACCGTTCCCCAGACTCGCCCTTCCGGAGACAAGGGCCGCATGCTACAGTGCTCGCATCGGCCACCAAGATTTTGAAGTGACGTTGCGGGTGGGTAAGAGATAGCTCGCTCCGGACTCTTGACAGTTTCTCACTATTACGACCATGAAGCACAACGTTGAATCCCTTAGCAGCGAGCTCATGAGCGTAAGCACGGCCGATGCCGTCGGAAGCGCCCGTTACCAGTGCCCATGGTGTTTCGCCGTACTGAGATAAATGGGCGAATCGATCAAGGCGCGATGGACTTATATACACTAAAATCAATCTTATGATTTTGGTGAGAAGCATGGACACCGATAGAAGTCCAACTACTTCTAGCGTTGAAAGTGGGAACCAGAACATTGTGCTAGGGGCGACCTTGGAGGCGTTGAAATCGATCGGAGACTAATGCAGAGGATTTTCTACCAAAGCACCGGGAACAGCACTGCTGAAAAGGCGACGGGGGATCATTCCCATTTAACATCGAAACCTCAAAATATGGTTATTACCTTCTCATCGTCTAAAATTCCCATTATTATTGGAACAGTAACAAATCCCCACCCACTGTGATTGCTTAAATCCTCTGTTCCTTTTAATAGCGTCCGCCAAGCCAGACTATTGTATAGCCACCGTATTACGCTACAGAGCGCGACTGAGATCTTGAAAACCCAGTGAAAGGTACACTCAAGAGAACTGCAAAGCGCGAGATCGAGAACATGTAAATTAAAAGTCTCCTCAGGGTCTGAATACACAAGCGAAAGGATGTTAAATGACCTCCTGATAGTACAGCGCGATCTAATCTGGATTACGGCTTCTGCCGCGTGCGCGAGCAGCGTCTTTTTAGTGGCTTGGCAGTATCAATATATTTCATAAATCTTTGACTAGAAAAGTTCCCGCCAAGGCGGCTGAGAAGACCAGTAAATGGGAATTTGCCCTATCCACTTGTTCGGCCTTACGGAATTCTTGATCGCGATCGATTTATTTATGGAATCTTCCTTCGAGAGCCACTTTAAATTTCACATGATCCCGTGAACTTCGGGGCCCAAATCATCGGAGCAAGACACTTGCTCCGTTTCACTAGCGCGTTTGTAGGGCTCATCATTGATAAGAAAGGCAAAACATGCGCGTTTGTGAAAGCAATACAGCGTTTAGCGACTTCGCAATAAGCCAAGCATGTCAATAATGTTTGCCTACCTATCATATTCGGACGCAAATGAGAGCCGCAACTTGCTGCGAAGTGGCCTTGCCGCCATTCAGCTCGGGCTCTTCGGATAAGCGTCTTACCAGCTGAACAAGTGGGTTTGGGAGAAGTAGGGTGACTGAACTTAAGGGAAAGTTTATGATCGCGAAATGTTCTTCCGTGCCAACGCCAAGTGAGGGTCAAGTTAGGAATTGAAGTCAACAAGAGCCTTTGAAAAGAGCGTAGCGAAGAGGAAAAGCGTTCTTTAGAACTTCATTCATTTATCTCACTATCGCGACTGGTCTGGGTCTACAATGCATCGGACGGTAGTGTTGCCTTTCAGCTCGTCGCCAATCAAGTCCATGTGATTATGCCACAGAGGCGCTGCCGAGAATCAGCCGCACAGGCTGCCCAGCTCATCCGTGGCGACAGCATAGACACTGCCAAGCTTCACAACCTGGCTGTGAATGGGTATAAAGTTAGAGACACCCAATATGAAATTTCAATATGTGCTTTCTATTTATTTCAGACTCGAGCCTACTGTAACATCAACTCTCAACGACTTATTATCAATCATCTTCGAAAGGATGCAGAAATTGCGATCTCCCGGCTCAAGCCACAGAGATGCGGTCGAAAACATCAGCTATAAGCCGGTAGAGGCTGTTGATGAGGAAACAGACTGTCCTTCGCCCTCGCTAGATGAGCTCCTCACTGCCCCGTTGAAGTCACCTACTCAGCTAGCCAAGAAATTGGGACGGCTCGACTTCCTCTCTTTCGGCTTCTAGATAATATTAACCTTCATCCCTGCTCTGTTTATTGGGATTGTTGATGGTCATGATTTCATTTGCAGTCTTTCCGCTTACCGACGTGAACCCATAGTGCTTGTTTTATATTAATCTCTTGACAAGAAGCCAACTTTATTCCCGATACTATTTGCCTCGATTGCAGGCAAGTTTCTTCTAACAGTCGGCCTGTTCTGGGCAGAACGTGGGGGTAGAAATCCCTTTGATTCCCTTCAGGGCGTGTAATTTCCCACAAGATCTGAGGCATTCATTACTTAAATTAGATCTTAGAGAGCTTAATTGGATCCCAATCAATTTCCAGCGCCATCGAAAGACAGGTCACCATACGGGGCAACCATTTTTCGGGTGTCCTCATCACGCTCTGATGGGCATTCTCGCCACTTGGTGGACAATCAGCACTCCGACTTCTTCAACTTTCTCCAAGATTATTGAAATAGGGGTAGTGATTACGTAATCACAATGCGTTGCATTTTCAACACAATTAGCTTAGCTTTAGCAAAGTGGTAGACCCAGAGTGATCAACAACCAGAGGAACAATTAATAGATTTCGCGTTGAGCTTTTACACATATTAATTTCTATGCACAAGTGTTCAAATTACAAGAATTCATTGATTTTCCAGTTCTCAGTGCGTTTCAGGGGCTCGCGCGCCTCACCCTTGAGTGGTGATGGCTGTGTTGAGCCCTCATCTCGGACCCGATTTCATTATTAACTTCCAACGTAAATATTCTTTACTTCCCCTTCTAAGAAGCGACCGGTATGGTAGCGTACAACACAGATCTAATCGGGGCACAGGATTTCGAATGGCCGGCATACGGACCGCTCTTCCTAACCTCGCTCATGACTGCCCATCGCCAACAAAAATGCAACTCTACCCAGCTTCGACAACTTAGACCATTTATTGAATACTAGCGAAGTGCCTTGGAGAGAGGTTGATCAAACCCAGCCGGTACCTTACTCATCTATGCTAGGCATACCCGTTGTGGGGATTCCCGCTGTTGGAAATATTTCGTTCAATATAATCAGCAGAGGCTTGGCAATCGACTGTGACTCTTTTCGATTTATCGCCAACTTGACTATGTTCAAGCCTTGGGCGAATACTAGCGATTTCTCTGTTAAATCACAACCCCCACAAAATACCCATTTCACGTGGTCAAACTTGAGCGTTCCGTTCACCATATACTCCAGCAGTACACCGATATATGGTAGCAGTTCATTTGGTATGAACGTCATTGGGTGCTCTATAATGCCACGAGATATAGAGTCCTCTGTTCTCTACACGGGCCAGTCGTGCCAGGTACAAGCTATGAGGAACTTGGCAGTCGATCCTGTATCGTGGAGAAAAACTTACAATTTCGTGCATTGGGGCCTAAACATACTGCCGTTTGTGACGATGGGTGAAGTGCATCCATATAATGCCACAACCTCGTTGACAGAGTTTTGGTTTTATTGCAGCAGAACATTTGCATCATTACTAAAGTAGTCTTGGCGTCCTCAATACTCCTATTGGCAGGCATGACGACCCTAATTCTCCCCACCCGAACTCTTGCGCCAGATATTCTGGGGTACGTTTCTACTTACACAGGGGACAATGCTTTCACCGATGTGACAGACCAGGCGTCGTACTTAGATGGACTGTCTAGAGCGAGGGCTTTCAAAGATTATCGCGTTACGGTTGGAGACGTCAATATTGGATTGGACACGGGATATAAAGCGTTTGCGGCCAGTGATAGAGCGAAACCGCTACAGAAGGATAGGGTTTATACATTAAAGGAAGAATGCTGAGTAGTAGGTCAGCTCCACGCATGCTATTCAATAATGATACACCGAGTGTGTTGTTTTGTACTTATTGGGACACATCATGCTAACGTATACATTCCGATGAAAATGACAGCTGAGTTTGTCTTGGTGCTGCATTTGTCTAATAACACAAATGTCGAATAGGTGTATGAACCGCTCCACCCGCCTACACGGTCAGGACTGCTGCATTTTAAGACTATTCGGCAACATCAGAATACCCTGTGCCACACAACAATCTATGAGAGAAAGAAGAGAGACTCGACAGACGGAGCTTCAACACTACACGGGTGACTGCCTTGAGCTGATTCATCCTGCTCACAAGAAAGCATCTCGGCCCATCGATGAGTTAGCATTTAGCCTTATCACCTGAGCTGCAGCCAAGCTGTGTACCTCGTACACTAATCGACTCGCCGCTATCCCGTGGCACTGAGAGACAAGAGCTGCAAGTAGGGCTCCCATACTGCTCCCCGTTGCCAGAAACTCAGGTATAGGACTGCTCATAAATGTTGGTGTAGCGCATTAATGCTGACCCTATAACGAGGGCATGCTGTAGGCAGGGATGTCACACTCGAAACTCTACGAATTAGACCATGTCACTGTGATGGAAATGCCAAGGTTGAAACTCAACAGTTTCCTGATTGCGTCTCAGGCGGACCCTATCAAGTTCAGTTTGTAACAAAATCAGTTCCGGAGTGCGGGAAGATCAGAAATCAATAGAGCACACACACCTGGCAGATTTGGTCATCGAACTTGAACAACTCCAGCTGAATGGAAAACTTGCCCCATCGGGGCTGTAATTGTTATACTAACAATCGGCATACTTCTCTACTGGCTCCAAGCTGTGACGGCAATCTGAGTGAAGTACTTGTTGTAGGTTTTTGAGGAGGGGGAGAAAGGGGAGGGGGAGGTGACATTTCGTCTGGTTGTGAGTAACAATTCACTTTTGTTTGTGATGGTAGACACTGGCATGAAACACGCTTGTCTGAGACGTAAATCGACACGTTTTCCTTGTCGGCATGCTTCTCAAGGAGTTTTGGAAGATTGTTTCAGGTTATTATGAGATCGGCGGAATGGTTGTTCAAGACATTTTCGTGAACCTCGTCTGAAGTGTACCGCCGCACAACATTATCAAAACATTGATTAATCTGGAATGGGACAGGCAAGGCACTGGCTAAGATCATGAAACCGGTGATTGTAAAGGTTGTTGGGAAATGCATATTGTGATGTCAAGTAAGTACTTGGTTGTACCGGTGTAAGTCACACTGCAATCCAAAATCTCACCAGAATAGCACGGGCAGTTCAAAGCATATACAGCCAGAGCATTGGGATCATGGGGATCCAGGCCACCCGGACTACCGATAGGTGGAGGACCGAGAGCATCGCAGCCCGGGAGGTCAGGGCAGTCGGCTTGTGCTAACGGAAGCACAGCAGCCCCGAATGCCGCTAATAAGCCAGTTGCGCGAGTGTAGCTCAACATGATGACCCAAGATGGAAAAGTTGATGAACGCTGGATGATGAGCTCGAGAAGTCGCTCATCCGGAGGGCGATGGATTGCCATTGCATTGATATACTTCCAGCTATATCTTGCTGTCGTCTTGGCATGAGGCCTCGCCAATAGCCTGTAGCTTCTCTTTTCAGGACCATCGACATTGTTTTGGGATAGGCGTTGTCAAATGTGGAAATTGCCAAATGCTAGACCGAGCTGTCGGGTAGCGCCATGGCGTCCAGACGCCGAATTGAATGGCCAGACCACAGACTATTGCTTGGAGATGCCTGCCGAGCAAGCAATTACCGTTGCGCACAGCAAAGACTCCCAGGCGCGCCGTATTATTTATGTAATTAGTGCCAAATTTTTTTTACGGCCTGAGCGTGTTGTCAAGGAAGAGCTGGCTAGCTTGCTGGCGGTCTGGTGATGGCTCGTATGATGTTTTGTTATGTCAGGTACGAGTAGCTGTCGCAGGACAAACACCCTGGAAATTTTTCTGCTTAGAAGAAGAGGTCTTGCGGCGCCGGCCTCGGTTCTTTCGAGAAATGTGCACACCACGCCTTCGCGTGTTCCGATTTCACGATCCATAGCGTCAACCCCTTGAGGTAACGGCTTCTTTCAGTCAGTCTCGCCGTATCTATATAGGCCAACTTGTGTTATTATGTGTGCCTTGTAGATTTTTTTTTTAAAGCGTTTCCGAGTGGTAGAGAGTCCGTAGAAGGGAGCTCTTGGCGGTTGCTACAGCGTTTCGTCTAAACCAGACTCACGATAGCTTCAGCAATCCGCGTTGGCGAGACTGATCCAGACGTCTTGCCTTATTTTGTCGTCTATATGTATCAAGACCCTCTCAAGTGTCTTTTTATTCCCCTATGGCCACTTAAACCCCGACATATGCATGAAGAGCCGACAATACCTCAAACAGGGAATCTACGTCAATTCCAATATGAGACCTATCAATCAATGTAAATACAAAGATGATAGATCAGAAAAATGCGGCGATGCGGCAAGCCGCGCCTCGCGAGTGTGAGGACTTAGGTGAGGTTCTCAGGGCGTCTGAGAGGTAGTCGCCTCCCCAGGCTGCTGATAACTGCATTTTTACGGTGGACCTGAGCGTGCTAGTGGGGGCACGTTGATGAAACAGAAGAAAACTTCTAGCCACATTGTCTGGGCAGATTCGGAACAGGAGATTGGATGTCGACGGTGAGTTCACAGCTCCAGGGCAGGCAGGCATTACTGTCGACGCGACTAAGATCTATAATGGCAGGCTGAAGGATACTAAGCTTCGGCAGGCGCTCCGAGCGAGGCGAGTTTTCAGATGAGTACTATGAGACATTGTGTTTCAGACAGACAATGAAAAAAAGTCACAAGCCATCATAGTTCACCAAACATACATCCAAATCAGAGATCTAAGAGGATGTAGCAAGTAAATAGATGTCGTTGAGGGCGAAGAGCGTGCCTCGAACGCACCATCGCACGGAACATAGTTCTAGAGTAGGTAGACGTTCGTCGAGTTTTCAGTAGAGGAACCACGTCATCATCGTTTCTCATCCTTCCTCTCGTCTAGGAAAGAGTTAAATCAAGAAAGTGTCAAGCAAGGAAGACGAAGGAAGAAAGACCCCTGCTGCAAAATCAGGAGAAAACCGCCCAAAACGAGGGGCATGTTTTTCCGGAGGTGATTTACTCCCTGTCACGGTAACATTGCGTCATTACCTCCCTCAGCTTGTGACTTTATTACCAAAATTCAAAGAGGAAGAGGGGCAACTTTTTGAACTTGGGAGGAAATCGCCAGGGTCCAACTGGGACCTTTACCTTCCTTTACCTTGTGGCAACTCTGGAATATTTCTTTTCTACATACCTAGTACAAATAAAAGATATAATTGACTGACAGCCTCCTCCATTCCTAGCTCATGAACGAAGGGCAAAAGCGAGCCCCCTTGTACTGATCGGAAATGCCTGCTCGACCTTGACAGACAGCCTGTTCCGCTCCGTTTCATTCTTCCCGACGACCTACCTAGGTACCTCACCCATATGCTCTGATTTCATGAGCGACCGACTGGCACCTACCTTCCTACCATTTGAAGTCACGCCGCTCAACTCAGTCACGAGCAACCCTTCTTTCTTTCTTTCTTTCTTTCTTTCTTTCCTTCCAAGCTGGGATCTCGTTCCTTATAACAATCCTCTATCCTAATTCTCCTCATTCGAGCCAACGAAAGACAATTCCCGACACATTGCCACAGATCCAAACTCCAAGCATGTCAAACAGACCAAGCGCGCAATCCACAGGCCGCCAGCGCCAGCGCCAACGCCCTCGCCCCTTCGGAGCAGGAGTAGGACCCAACACCACAACCACGAGCTCCCTAACGCAGACCAACACGACCCCAACCACCACAAGCACAAATACCATCCTCCGCCTGCGCGCCGCTCCATCCGACCCCTCGACGCAGAATAACGTGCGGTGGGCAGACGATGTAGTCGATAACGAAGGGTTAGGCCGGAAGAGTTCCAAAGGTTCGTTTGTTACCTTCGCCCTCCACCCATTCATACCTCTTCCTCCCCGAAACTGGCGCAAAGCGATGCTACCGTGTGACACGTAACTAACCCCATCCCAATCCATACAGCCTGCTGCATCTATCACGCGCCCAAAGAAGTAGGCGAATCATCCGACGAATCAGACTCCTCCTCATCTTCATCCTCAGATTCCGATCCCGATTCTGGTCCCGACAACAACACGGCGTATGATGCGCGCGCGATAGCCGTGGCCAAGAGGCGGGCTAAGGAGCGGGAGGAACGGCGCAGGAAACGACGAGAAGCTGGACACGATCATGATCACGATCACGCGCCCGATTGTGAGCACAGGGCAGGAGGAGCTGGGGAACATGGAGGAGAAGATAGCGGTGGTAGCCGGAAGAAATCGAAGAAAACCACCCGCAGAGATCCCAGTCCTAACGCCTACGAGAAGCAACCACGGCCGAAGCCCAGAAAGGACGATCCCAAGACAGGAGGAGGGCCGTGATACTTGCCTCTGCCTCTCTCTTTATCTTTTACATCTTACGAGCTTTTACGATCTCCACGAAAACCCAGGCACCAGATACCGAAACCACATACCCCAAACTCACGCACCTTACCTGCCTGTCCTTAGTAGTGGAATATTAGGAAACGGTTTCTAGCCAGTACACAGTTACGCAGGTAGAAAGGCGAGGTGAGACTCACAACAGATAAGAAAAAGGAAAAAAAGAAGAGAAGATCAAGATCCTCAAGATTTGGTCTAGACAAGACGGGGGCAAGACAGGAAGTCACAAACCAGTAGATATATGATAGACAGTTCCTCCAAAATCTAATTAAACCAATTATCTCTCTACCTGCCAATCCAACAATTCCTTATACTGTCTCATTACTACAGTGACATCTCGTCTACATGTATCTCATCGGAAACCTGTCCGGACAAGAAATTGAAGCACGGCACAGATTACCTACCGTAGGTATCGTTGATTTTCACAATAGGCAGACACGACATAGATATGTGAACAGTAGACTGAGCAGACGTACAGATAGACGGGGATTGGTCAGGATGGATGCATAATAAGGCAGATGCGTAGACAGCCCGGCAACTAAAACTACGCGGTTCTTTTTCCATGCTCTCTTCTCACTTCTTTCCGTCAAGTGACAATTTGCTCAAGGGCATCGGGAAAGTCTGAATGTAGTCAATCAAATTTTGATTCATCTCGTCTCGGTCTCGCCCTACTTGTTTTTCATGCTATGCTGTGCTGTGCTGTGCTAACCTATCCCTGTCACGCGCACGCGTCTCTTTTCGTTCTTCTTTTCTGCCCATTCCATACCATTTCGTGTAGTATGCTAGCCAGGTGCAAGTGCCAATGCCAGTATTTGTAGTTGCAGGAACATTTCCCTCTCTTGAGCAAGTCCATTCGCCGTCAGCGAGCAAAGCCATACATCCGTGTGATCGAACTGCCCTAATTACAGATTATAGCGCAGGCAACAATACCAAGTCTCATAGTCGGATGGGCACTCAAGTTGATCGTTTTCTCTCCTCTCTCTGCCCACGCATGAGCCAAAGACAGTCAGCCAGCTTCAGAATCATCAGAATTATATCCTAGCTCGTTTCAGCTCCCTATGAGAAGGGGCCTTTGATATCCTTGAACCTTTCATAGCCACCTGATGGTACAAGTATTATGGGAAAAGGGGTAACACATTCGTCCTTCCCCTCTTGGCTTTGCGCGCCAGCTTATGAAGCATGTCGTGAGTGCCGTCATGAAGATTCCTCCTTATGATTCGGCACCGGCACCGAAATGATTGGCAAGCCCATCATGCTGGGGACTTGCTTTCTCACAAATCCCTTCTTCCTCTGTTCTGGTCGAGGAACACCCTGTATAGCTCTCGGCTCCTTCATCAAAGAGGGGTCTAGCTTGGCTGGGATTCGAGTCGTCACAGCCCGGTAATCGCCCGGAAACTTGGCGCTCGGCATAGGCACGCAGGCCGTCCGCCAGAGGTGATCCGTGCTATCAGTGAGGTAGGATGACAACTTGGCCGACTTGGAGGGCATGCTCGTCGAGACGCCATGAGAAGCCCGAATCGTGGAAAGACGAGACAGACCAGCGGTCAGACCCCGGTTGCCACGTGCTTTCTTGGCCAGGATAATCTCGTCGAAAAGACGTATTTCGGCGTTTGTCTGTGGTTGTGTTTCTCGAGAGTGAATGAATTCATTGAAAGCTGGTAAATGTCAGTGCAAGTGTCATGGAATCCAGTCGGGAAGCACATACCTTGAGTATCCTTCAACATAGTGGCGTACTCCTGTTGATCATAGGGCAAGCTCTTGATGAATCCATTCATGTCGAAGGTATATAATTGGCCGTTGGTCTTCTGAACTTTGGAAGGCCGGCCCAGATGTTTGCGGTATGTGTAGATTAAGCTCGCATGGCACCGAACGAAAGCGGCACGAACTTTGTCGGCATCGAAGGCAACAGGACACACCAGACTGACGCAACCCAAGCACCTGCCATGGGAAATAGCACCACAGCTTGAGCATTTGTAGCACCCTTCTCCCTCCGAGTGCTCATCGCAGATTGTACATGTTGCAGATAAGCTCGAAGCCATCAAGTTGAAGCAATGTCCCTCAACCCAGACCGTCGTCTCCGTGTTGAACACAGGTTGTATAAGCATGTTTGGCATAACCGTGGAAGCGGCAAGGGTAGACTGAGCATAGGTCGAAGGTGCATAACCCCTAAATCCACGACCACCATAGGACGATTGTGAGTCTACAGAAATGGCAGAGATCGACAAGTTGGCTTGGTGGCCCATGAACGGTGCATGCGGCCGGTGGAAAGGCGCTTGACCAAATGAAGAGCTTCGGCGACCTTTTTCATCGAAATGTCCAGATCTCTTCTCGCGCAACGTCGACGTGAGGGCGAAACCGGAATCGCTCTTCGAGTTAGGCGTCGCAGGCATAGGTGGAAAGTTGAGAGAAACCGGGGAGACAGACGAAGGAGGACTCGTCGTTTTGTTGGATCTGCTGGTGGTAGGGCGTTCAGCAGTTCCGGGCTTCGCGCTCGCAAAAGCGTTAAACACAGGCACCCGCATTGTCTCCTTAGGTTGAGGTTCTCCAAAGGACGATGAATTCTGAGCCACCCATTTAGCGAGAGTATTTGGTTGTGTCTTTTCGTGGAACAGGGGGCCGTTCTCGGCGGAAAATGCGTCATACGGAAATGATTCCATGGCATAAGGCGGAGGCCCAGTCGTGACACCATATCGGATAGCATGAGGCGCTGCAAGTTGGAGCAGCGATTGGAGTTTGCGCCGTACCTGCTTCGGGAGGCGTATGGGTTGGTTCGTCGAGTCGATCGTATCCTTGTCTAGATCGACCAGAACATAGTAGTCATCCGGCAACTGGATATTATCGTATCGCCGCTCGATCCCGACAATATAAGGACAGGGCGCATCGAGCGCGGACAGCAATCGCGCGGGCAAGACGGGGATGAAAATGCTGGCCCAGACAAATGGATATAGCAGATTTGCCAATGCATGACACGCTAGATGAAGCATTCCTGTGTGCGAGGAGAGGAAGATGATGCGAGACTCAGACATGGCGTACTCATATAAAGTCACAATGTTCTCGAGAGATAGAGACCTAAAGAGAGCGTACAGATCAATGCTTCGGGATCCCGGAAGCTCATTGACAGCCTCCGTTCGCGCATAGAGTCGAAGTTCTCGTACACCCAACTCGACCTGGGTTTTGGAACTAAGGGGGCTGAAAGCTTCGGTGACGAGGTTGACCACGTAACGCTCCAGAGGCTGCCATCGCCCAACCCGCGGCGAAGTAGCAGGAACTCTAAGGATGGCTCCGTCTGTCATGGGCACGATGACGGCACGTAACCAATCCTTCCAGAATCCGACTCGGGTGGCGTCATGTCCGAGTATGCCGTAGGCCCGGGGAGTCCAGAGACCACTCTCACCAGCAGTCAGCCCGTCGATCTTGGACGCAGCGCCGTGCCTAAGCGGCCGCAGCATCTCTGCCATCAGGCTGATTTTCTCTTCGACAGCACTGATTTGATCATCGATATTCTCGCGAGCCGCAGATCCAGAAGGCACGGTAGGCAACCGGGCCAGCAGCTGGGACAAGTGAGCTCGCTCTGCAGCCAATCGAGACCCCAAGCTACCAGCAAGCTCGCGTTCTTCTTCACTCATATGCCTCTGTCTCCATTGCTCGCATCGCTTTTCCACTTCGTCTGCCACATCGGCGGTGAGTGCAATCCACACAATCACGGTCACGCCGTATATTTTGGAGTTGTCGTCGGATGTCATGGTGAAGCCATGCCACGTCGACCTAGGACGCTCGTCGGAGGATACGATCTGGATGTCATTGGGGAAAGCAAACATGGGCACGTAGTCTGGGAATCTACCTCGTTTGCTCAGCTCATCCTTTGCCTCGCGGGGTGGGTATCTGTCGAGCAGCTCGGGTTCAAAGCGACGCTTCAGGGGGTGCATGTTGGGATCGAGATTGAGGGGTTCGGGAGGGGGGATGACAGAGTTGTAGTTGCTGAGGCGCTTGGTGGTGCGGACAGAGGCTATAGATGATGCGCACATGTCAGTACAGAACTCAGCATGTTTCTTGCAGTCGTGACCCCAAGGCTCGGCAGGAAACTGTTCCGCGAGATGGCGTTCGTCCTTCTTGCTGGTCATCAACGGGGCCATACCGGGTCTTGGCGCGGTGGGCTGCTTCCGCGCGCTGTTCATATCCCTAAAGCTGATCTTCCGCCGAATGCTGCCACGAATACTGCCGCCGATGCTCTTCAAGGGGCTCATGCGCCCATTGGCAGCCTCATCGGCCTTGATTCTCTCGGCGCGGGGGTTCACCATGGGTGGTCTTTGTTGGGTCTTGGCCCCGGCGGTGAAGCTGAGATCTTCGAGGAAATTCTCGCGTTCGGCGGCGAATTTGACCAGAGCCTTGTCGAAGTCGAAGTCGAGAACAAGGCCATCCTCTTGACCCAAGCTCGCACTTCCAGGAAGGGGGTTGGGCCGTATCGTAGCACTGCTCCTGTTGCTTCTCGTGTTGCCGTCGAGCTCTTCGAGGGTATGGACAGAGTTTGTGAAGGAGGATTTAGATAGCCGATTGGCCGAGTTGTGACGAGAGTGGCGGGCAGTAGAGGAAGATCGTTTGGCAACGGACGGGTGGGGTTCATCGGGCTCGCCATCTTCGGTGATAGTGGTGGTGTTCACCTGAGTGGGCGGCTGTGAGGCGGGGAGGTCGTTATATGAGATGCAGTTGATGCCAGCGATCCAGAAGTAATCGGCGAGCGGTTTCGAATTGTTATCCATGGCATGGCACTGCCAGAACTGGCGGTTCGGGGTGTATGGCTGTCTTGGGGTGAGATGTGATTGAAGTGAGGGGTGTTTGAGGGAGAAAGGAGGAGAAATTGCCAAAAGTTGACAGCTCCAAGTCAAATTTTTCCAATAGAGCCGTGTCTCTTTCAGAAAACCAATCCCTTTGGTCTTTTCACAGATCAGCCGTGGTGGTGGTGGTGGTGGTGGTGGTGGTGGTGGTGGTGGTGGTGGTGGTGGTGGTGGAGTGTAGACTCATGAGGAGGAGGGATTCAAGGTCGAACCCCAGGTCGCAATGCAGGGAGGAGCATCAAGTCAGAGCAGCAACAACGTTCCAACCCCCAATAGAGCGTCAAAGGTCAAACACAACGACAAACAATTAGAATGAATGGAAAACAATTATGACGAAAAAGCAAGCTACATGCCAAACAAAAAGGGGATGGGGGGAAGGGGGAAGGGGGAAGAGGAAGGGGAAGAAAAGAGTGGTGTAGAGAGAGTGTGGTGTGTTGACTCCCGAAACGGGTGAAGACGGCGTCTTTTTGCTCAGGGCTGCAGCGGGTTTGCGTAACAACTGTAGCCCGGACTATCAACACACCCTTGTACGGATTACTCCGTACTTGTTACCAAGCTGTGACCGGCCAGAATGTTACCACTCGTTGTAACCCCGAGTCACAGGCCTCAGTCGCAGAAGAGAGAAGAAGAAAAATCAAAAGTCAGGTGCAGCACAATGCAATGCAATGCATTCATTCCGAGTCTTGATAGTCGAGGATGGTGGTGTAGATGTGTCTACTGCATTATGCGTGGTATCGGTAAGGACAATAACAAAAAAAGAAGAATGTACCTGCACACACTTCACCTTGACCCTTTTTAGCGCAGAGGGGGGCCGTTGCGATACTCCGCCAGGCGCGCCTTCACATGGCTAGCAACGCCGTACTAATACCTCATCTGTAATGGCAACGCACTGCTGCTCTCCACCGCCATTCTGCAACAATTGTTCTGCTCTTTTCTATTCTGTATAAACCCAACATATCGTTTTGTTTGGAATTCAGTTGCCTGACGACCTGCGACGTCCTGCTCCGCAGTACTCCCAACATCCGTCAAAGTCGAGTATTCTGACATTCCCCGTCCGTTGCAACAACCCCTCCATAACAGTTTTCTGTCTCTGCTCTTCGCCTCTCCCCATTTTCCTATCTCATGTCATAGTAACGATAAAAGTTCATAGCCAAGAAAGGCCATCTCATCGTCATGACTCTCGGTCCGCACGCTCCGTCCCGTAACGTTAATTCCACACACGACATGTATCTGGGAAGCATTCCACTTCCGCAAAGCTCCCCCACCCCTGTTGTTCTGTACGGCACAACTCTGACCAGGTATCCATGCTCTAGTCAGGTCGTGTCTTTGGCTGCATCAGGGGAGCCGGGGTGCAGCCGTCGGGCGTCGTCGCTGAAACGCCCTACTCGTACTGTTTCTTTTCTGACAACGATAAAGACTACAAGAGTCATCACGACGTTGAAACGGCGTGCGAACTCAATATTGGCAGTTCAATCACACTTACACACCAAAAAGGCTTCATATGATGGCTTGCTCCCTCACCTTGAATGGGGATTTGAGCAATGAGTTTTGCCTTTTGTCATCTATGGTCTAAACATTTGAGAGAGGGGGTCCCCAGCATGCCAAGTGGTCTGCCAGGGGGAGTATAGTTCGTATTGGGCCCGCTGGAGGCGCCAGAGTCGCATCATGCCCCTGTCCAGCCCATCTATGCTGGCCTGCCTCAGGTATCTACATAGGTACATGTAGGTATGTGCGTGTGCGTATATTCGTAAGTAAAGTACCTTCCAGTGTTTGTGTTTCTGAGGAGGAACTTGGAGTATCCACCTGATTAAAATAAATCAGAACATTCCTACTCCATTATGATATCCGTTATGTGTAACGACGGATTTCGCTCACTACTAACGTCGGCAAGGTGATGGGAATGGCAAAACGACTTCCACTTTAGGTCTTGATCCTCATCCGCATGCAGACTGCCATTCAAATATTCAAACAACGACCAAACAAAGTTCAGGATTCAGTTGTCAAGTGTCACCTCATTAATACACGTCAATCTCACAAACTCTATACCCACACACCTTTCTTTCCTTCCCCAACCATCTTGAGCCTCATCTACTGGCCCCCAATTGTCGATCATAAAAGAACTATGACCTACCCAATTTTATTGAGGTTGCATCGCTTGCCAGACCAGGCGCGCCGGTGGCGCCAGCGAGGTCCTTGTTGATACAGGAACCTAAGGGATGTACATAACACGACACCCCTACACAATGTCAAGAACCCACGCATCCATCAAATACGTCTTTGGCGTTCTGGACAACACCAGTTCGCAAATAGCCGAAAGACAACTGGCGAACCGACTGCAGACAGCCAGCCTCAGTCAATCATTCATGACATGCACCATGTTTCAAGTGTGGAGGTAGGTGTGCAAGTCGCCCGATGGGGCAATTCACCACCTTGTTGCGGTGTGTGTGTGTGTGCCTCTAAGAACCACACCGCCGCTGCCCCCAGGCCCCCATTCGATGATCCTCAACCGTTGTCAATCATCGATCAACCACGTCCCTGCCTGTAGCATGCACACTGCAACGTGCAAAAGGGGAAAGGTTTTCATATCCCTACGACTACTCGTACTTCGTACGCAGGACGAATTCCGACTGTACAGGACACACCCCACCTCCTTCCAGCGATCCACTTCGTTCGAGGTCCCCTTTTCGAGAGATCGACGTTATACAGGTAACAGTGGAGCTTGTGGCCCAGACCAGGTCTGTGGCATCCAAGCAACCTTCAAGTGACATTTCAGGAGTCCATCAAGATTCAACGGATATCAAATGTAGATGCGGCACGTGTTCCTCGTGCTCGAGATTATCGTTCACATCTGGAACCTACTGCAGGGATTCTCTCCCCTGCGTCACGCATCCGATAGCCTAACCCACTAGCATCCAATAAAATGCACTGCGTACCTGACCAACCGATTAGTCGTACATCTTGTGCCTGGCTAAAGCGAGCTGCAGAAACCCCCCTTTACAAACCACGCAACCTATAAGAACTTGACGCGCGCCTACCGCTCTCCCATACATCCAGCAGAACTGTGTGACGTGGGGGTGGTTTTTTTTCCCCCTCCACTGTTACCTACCTCATATATACCAACTACCTTCACTGGGCTAGACCTCACGTATTATTCATGCCAGATCTGGGCTGAAAACCCTGAGTCGCGCCGTGGACCGAGCGATCGATTATATGTAGATCATGAGTTGTTCATAGGCTACTGCCTCCATTATCTCCCGTTTGGCACTATTTATCACTCCACTATGTGTACCTGGGGACTTTCATGTACAAAGTAGAGGGCCGATTGCTCCGCTACATGCTGTTATATTTAGAACCTCGTAGCGAGTAATAGACCAAGACCTTCTCATTGGCTTGTGGCACGATTAGGATGAATAACGTTCTGGGTATGTTGTACAGCATTCAAAAAGCATTAATTTCAATGGGAGAGAAAACAAAAGAAAAATAAATTTATGTTTTTGTTATATTTAGGGGTTTAAGTTAATGCTTGATGATAACCTGGTTGGCTAACATAGATAAAGTTATAGACCTGGCCGGTTCAGCTTGCAAGCGGCGTTGTATAAGCCCGATGTCTGTGAAAATCATGTTGTATCTACTATGTAAAGGAGCATCAAGTGGTAGTCAGACCGGGCAGGACTTCGTATCATGAGCAATTTACCTGGCTACTTAAGGCCCTTAGTAGATGGAAATCGAGATCGAGCCCTGGGGTGCGCTGATTTTGAATTGCGTCACAGGTATTGACAGCTTGTTAGTTTAGGGTGACGGCCTGGGATAGGGTCTGGTTAAAAGCTTATTTGAGGGTCTGGGTAAGCTTGCTACAGAGAATGCTGTCAAGAGTCAAGAAGTTGAGGCTATATCGTATAGGTTTTCTGGGACGGCCTATGCGATTGTGTATAGTCTTCAAAGCAATTTGGGGCTGGTGCTGAAGTCAGCGCCGTGGTAAAGGGTGGCACGATGTCATGCGCTGCTCGGTCAACCCTAAATATAGCGTAATGTGAAGCCTAGTTTGTCTATTTCGAAACTGGATATATCATATGAGGGGGATATTGGGTCCTTAGAGAGTAGAGCAGAGAAGTTATTTGTATACTATCGTCATCTCTAGCCATAGCCGCCTAGCTTACTCCTTTTCACAAATCCCATCCCACTACATTAGGTAGTGTTTCTGATTTTGTTTTGGTGTAGAAAAAGAGAAAGAAAAAAAGAGAGAGAGGAAGAAACAAGTTCCTTATAAACCCTGGCTATAACCATGGTGGTCGTTAGAAAGGGACAGAAACTTGAGCTGATCAGCTTATTGCGTCCAGATCTATGAATAAATCCATCACCCTAGTAGCTTCCGATGCCGTTGGTGATGGAACAGGGTAATAAGGTGCTGCTGGCTCATTGGAATCAGGCGAAGGGTGGTTCACATCTCCGCTTAGTAAGTCTGGCTCGCCGGTCATCATTGATGTTCCCTCATTGTCGACTTCTTCTTCTTCTTCTTCTTCTTCTTCTTCTTCACTGTCCGTGGCGTCGGGATTGCTAGCTATGATCACGTCGCGGCTGTCCCGTTTGTTCCAAACATATTTTGACTGCTTTGGATCCCACGTAGCGTCTGGATAATAATTTCCCATTATCTCCGCGTAATACCAGCAGTCAATGAGACCATTGGGCTCGGTCAGATCTGACCATCTCAGTGGTTGGTTATTCTCTTGACAGACACAAAGGATATATCTATCATCATGAGTCTCAACATCAGGATTCATATCGTCGCTACCGGGCCAGGGTTGATCATTCCAATATGGACATTGATTTTCTCTTCCAATCCACAAGCTTTCAAAGCTCCGGCGAGTATAATAGGGAGTGTATACCGCACGGCGTGGTCGGCCCCTACGGAATTCGCGCAAGTCGTGTCCACATGCGTGGAGTACAGCGTCCCAAATATCTCCTCGTTTTGAGCCTGAGTCGGCCCAAACATCTTTGCAAACCCTTCGAACATATGCTATATCAGATACCGTAAAACCTGATGTATCAGCCGACAAAACATCTGCTCCTCTCTGAATGAGAAGAATCATGGCGTCTAACCAGCATTTCTCGTCGAGGTCCATGAAGTCGAGGGTACGGAGCAACGTATGCAGACAATTCGATCCATAGCGATCTGTTTTGCTGATGTCGCATCCTTGGCTCAACAGATACTTCAATCTGCCAACTGAATCAATATTTGAAACTTGCCCTACGAAGTGTTTCATCATATCGCAACATGCCAAAAACACCGTCTGACCTTCGTCATTTGTCAGACCAATTATATCAAAGGGTTTGCTTATGGCAGAATGTCCATGAATTCTGCGTCTCGCTATAGATCCGTTAGTCTTCTCCCATATCAAATTTATTCACTCAGAGTTAAGTAGAGAATTTGCTGTCCTACTGTGTATAAGCCACATGCAACCATCACAACACTAGCATTATTCCAACGACCTGGCGTTATGGTTGGATCGGCTCCCTCAGTTACAAGGATTCGAGCTGTATGTGGATTGTGTTCATGAATCATGGCATTTAACAAAGGCGTTCTAGTCCCTCTCGATGTTAGCTTGAGTCAAAGAGAAAACCATTGATGGAACGCGCGTTATAGGAGTGGTATTCATGAGCAGAAGTTGGTCTCACGATATCTATAGAGACATGATTTACAATAAGAGGTATAGTTCTACTTACATTTGATAATCATCGGCATACTGAGGATATTTCGCAACCGCGTCTACATCTAAGCCGTTCTTGACTAGAAATTGGCATATCGTTGGATTGTTTGTCGAGTACTAGTAGAGTGGAATTAGCAAGAACTGAAGGTGTCTTAAGTAGAGAATGGTAGGATGAAACTTCTTACATGTAGTAGAGACCGCCCATCCTCATCATGGTCTCTCAAGCTTGCTTTTCCTTCCGAAATGAGACGCTTGAGATCTTCCACACACCCAGTCCGCGCAACTTCGAAGACCAGAGAATCTTCGGGAACAATGTTGTTGACGGAAATTCTCGGAAAGCTCGTAAAGCTCCCGTCCCGAACTAGTTTCTGTTGAACTTCCATCAACAGCGAGAAGGCGAAATCATCTGGTTTGACAAGAATCTGGGTATTGAAATGACTTTCGATGAGATCGCTAGCTACAACTCCGTAGTGGGGTCTTATCGAGTAGATGCCACTCGTTTTCGTTGTTATGGTCAAGGTGCAAGAACCAACTCTGATCTTTCGCCTTCGTCTAAGCCAAGGAATACGTGGCACAGGTCTTTGGCCTATCACGCTTTATCAGCTTTGTCTCCAAAAATAATGGGTTATGTTTACATACGGTTCTGATTCAAATCCATCACCGGCGATGAAGCGATGAGATCGTTGGCAAGACCGATCTCTTCGACACAGGCCGGAGAGCCGCATTCAGGACAGTTATCTTGCATTTGTGCAAGATTTAGCAGATATCGCAGATCGAATTTGAGCTTCGAACAGTTTGCGTGGCTGACAGTACATTCTTGTCCTGCAATCAACGCCACTATGTTTAAAATGATATGATTCACTGACGACAGTTGAAAGAAGTCTTGGCATGAAGGGACGCTGTCTGCAGTAGTGGATATCCTTGATTCTGGGGGAATATCAGAAGGCTGCCGTAAGATCTCGATCGGCTGGCCTTCACCTTGCTCTAAGGTTGATAAAGTTGCCCGTGATGAGTTTATGGTCGCCAGCGTAGCAGCTTGTAGCGATGTTGGAACAGCAGGGGGACACGCTGGCCCAACAGGATGAATGCGCGGAGTACTAGCTTCCCTATCCTGCGAGTAGACTGAAGAAAGTTCACGAGTGATTATGTCCTCAGTTTGCTCATCCATGGTAAACGAAACCGCTGTGTCTTAATTGTCTGCATTGTTCATCCCTGGAATCTTCCTTTTAGTTTTGACTTCACCCCATTCCTTCAATTGACTGAGAAGTCGGCGGCGGCTGCAGCATTTAGATCAATGATTTGTCTTACATTCCACTCATGAATCGGGTAAGTACCATGTATGAAACCCCTCGGATGCGAGTACTTTTATCACGTCGTCAACCTTCCTGTTCTCTTCGATGTAGAGACGGATAATAGCTGACTTCAATCGGTTCCAGTCTTCTGGTGTGTGGCGATGACGGATCTGCTTGGGGATTCGAGCTTTCTTTGACGGCACGATGGAGGTTCTAATGAGGGTAGTAGGTTCGTCTGCGATCAAAGGCCGAAGAGGTCCAGCCATGATGTTTGCCTCTTGCTTGTAAAGTAGACGATGAAGATGCTCGGAAAGAAGTCCTTCGAGGTCGGAGAGGGGACCGTGACTTCGCTTTATACGAAAGAATGAGCCGCTGCACGAGATAAAATGTAGTTAAAGAATAACATCCTTCAGCAGGCTATGTTCATTTGCATTCCTGCAGCTGAGAGATGCGTAGCGCAGGGAAGCGCCTCCAAAGGTGTATTAACCATCTCGACCTATAAGAAGCTTGCGCGGGTTTAGCATCCTCATGAGGCAGAATCGCAATAGTGCATTCGGCTTGCTTCGTCCATGTTATGACCCTGTCAGAAGTGCATTAGGACTGCACTGCCAGGATCGAGCTGGAAGCACTCCCTAAACAGGGCCCCGGGAGGCGAGAAGTGTGAATCTATCAGAGTGACAGAAAGAGTGCACTGGTTCTCGAGTGGCTTATGGTCTGTTGAGATTCATGACGATAATGCAACCTCACAGCATATTTCAGGTCCCGATCACCCTATGCCGGGATAACTGGGCTTCCAACGTCGAACAACAAATAGAAAGACCGGCTGAGCTGTAATGCACTCTCTATAAGCTTTCGACGTAGAAAAACTAATAGAAAGACAAATTGAGATACAATGCATTCTCAATGAAGAACTAACACGGAACAACAAATGGAAACACCACTTGGACTGTAGTGCACTTTCGGTGAACAGCCGACAGGTAGCGATGGGGCGCGGACCCCGAGAACATTATATTCTCAACAATGGACGAGGTCCCTCCTGTCATCCATCCTGGAATACAAGTATGCGGCTTCCCTCGTCTATCAGTCTCAAGCCATTGTCCTCTACTCTCACGACCAGTGAGCTACGACATAGCGACATCCTAACTCATCAAGAGATTCCCAGCTCTGCCACAAGACAGCACCTTGATTCTCCTTTTCTATCCAGAGATATGTTGACTGCATACTCGAACCAGCAACTAGCTACCAGTTAGTGTATCATCATGCCACAAGACACCACCAGCAAGTACAAAACCGGCGGCGGCAGCAACACGCGATTCGAAAAGGGAGACAAAGACCATTATACGGGCAGTATCGATGCTAACATGTGAGTGCCTCATCAAACTCTAGCCAACCCACCTTGCGTGACCTGAGTGTCTGACGGGCAAATTTTAGGGACATCGACTTACTCGGAATCGGAGCTTGGGCCCAGGAAGAACGGCCTAAGAAGCAGAAGAAGGGATCAGGGAAGAGGAAGAAGACACACTCTGGACAGCAATCATAGTGTTAATTTTATGTGTCTTGTGCTTATATCGTTGTTGAAGCCTGGATACTTATATCTACAGTATGGACTGAACCGATATTCGTGATTGTGATTACTAGATGGACCCGATATTTTACCGACTGAGGACAACCTACCCAGCTTAGGGGAATGTCGCTATGCTATTGCAGGACTTCTAATTCTTGATACCAACATGCCTCGAACTCATCCCATGCCTCGTTAACAAATCATACAACTTGAGACCTTGACATACCTAAATAGTGAGTGCAATGTTGATGATCTTGAATAAATGAACAACTCTACCGCTGGCTGAAGCCTACCTATAAAGAGCTCGTAATGAGATAATAGGTACTGCAACAGGATACCTACCGCCTTACTAAACTGGGAAGGGCTCCATGGAGCCTCCCAATTCGGTTTCCCACTCACATGGGAGAATGCCCTGCAAAGGCTCATATTGGCGATGAAAATAACATAATCTTCAGAAAAGCCTTACAAGCGGCCACAATCACGGATATTCGTAGAATATATCATTTTAGGGGATGTTGAGTGAGGAATCAATCACCATATTTTAGCATATGGCCATTCTTGCAAAACAACCCGGCAGAGCTCAGAAAGAAAAGGTTTTGTGGAGTCTTGCTTCACAAACATAATTCGCCACCAGAAGAGCAGATATTTAGACCGATTGTGGCACGGATTAGAATCTCTGATATCGGTGTATGATAAGACTCCATCTTCGGATCCCAAGATCTCCAGCCCTGGAAGCTTGCCATCCCAACTCCGTTAACATTTTGTATGCTATCATGGAGGTGGTAGCTGTCGATGGAAGTGAAGTGACACTCGTGACCTGAACCACCGTAGTAGATCTCTGTGTAATGGTATTGATGTGATCTCCAGAGGAGAAAAAGTAATCAAACTACCTTAAACTATGGGGGCGAAGCCTTAAGTAGGCGCTCTGCAGGTGGTTACATAAGCTGATCCACTGTAACTGCCCCTAATTACATTGCGCTTCCATGACAAATGCAATATTCAATATGGACTGTTTGTCACCTCATTCAGTATGTAATCAACACTAATTAACATCCAACACTTGAATCCATCCCACTTTGCCCTACCGCATCCCACATACCTGTCTCGATTCCACTATCCGGTTCCATTTCTAAGTAACAAAAGGCAGATTGAACCGTCGCAACTATTAGGAGAAGCTTCTGGTTGAAAAGGGGGTATCATAACTCATTACCTACGACTCGTCTCGCCTGGGCGTCAACTCTACTCTTCTCTACGCCCCCTAAATATATACATCACACCACGATAGACTTTGCTTTGTCTTCCCTCGTCTTCCCTGCTCTCAAGGCCCCAAAACTTTACAACCTCATCCACAAGCTCCCGTCACTCACAACTACCGAACAGCCCCCCTCGTCCCCAACCGTCCCGTAGACAAAAAGCCCTTATTCCCCATCTCTGTCCTCCACTCAATGCCGAGAACCCCAAAGATAATTCTCCCGTCTCGATCCTCTAAGTCGTTTTCACCGTCTTTCGTCTCATCCCCGGCCTCCTCAACAACGAAACAGCACTGCTCCACCTCACCCGGATGCAATACCGGTTTCGCAGCCTCCAGGCCCCAGAGGTTACAATCCAGATACTTAAGTCCCGGCTCGAGTTCGAGGCCGACGCGTTGGAGTTGCATGAGGTCTTCGGAGCAGTTCTCTAGTTGGGCTTCCATTACCCATCTTCTTGGTTTTGCTTTGCCTTCCCCTTCCCCTGAGGTTGTTGTTGTAGTCGTTGTAGACTCAGTTTCCGCGTCTGCGCTGGTACCCATTCCCGTGTTCGTCCCTGATTGCGATCTCGATGTACCCGAAGAACCCAACCTCCCAACCTTCGTCCTAACAATCAAACTCCCCTTGCATATAAACTGGTATAACTTCCTAAACGTCCGCACTCTCCCACTCGTCTCCGTAGCCTCGTAATAGGAAACTGTCACCGCGAGCACGTGATTCCCTTCTTCGCGGAGATGGAAGTTGACGATCTTCTGTAGGGTGGGGAATGTGGGGGTTAGGTCTTTTCCCTTTTCTTGTTCTGTATTTTTGGAATTTTGTTCCTCCTCGCCTTCGTTTCTGGGCTCCAGGACGAGTTTCACCGGCGTTGCGGACCCCGGCGTCTTCATCTCGGCATCGATGCGTGCGTCGCGGATGAACTTCTTCTTCCCTGGCCCAGCGCCTGCCCCCGCTCCTGCCCCCGATCCTCCCGCATGATTCGGTGATATCAGCGTCGCGGGGACACCGGTACCATCCGGCAAGTCATAATTAACACAAAGCGTACAACTGAACGTCTCGCCCACATACGCGGACCCGAAACTCGGCGGCAGATTCAATATCGGCGTTAGTAGGAACGGGGAGGGGTTTGCTGTCACGCTTTCAGGTGTCGAGTGGTAGGCTAGAGATGAAGGGATCGGTGTGTGCACATCTTGGCTGGGGAAAGAAGAGGAGACACCCGGTGGTTTGGGAAGGGGGTGTTGGACGACGAGGGATGGGCGAGAGAGCCTGTGGTTTGCGTTCTGTTGATTAGTTATACTTATAAGCTTCACCGCGGACACTGGAGCTCGGAATTCGGAGCTCGGAGCGTCATATTTGCTCGATTTACATACCTAAGAACTTTCAAAGACACAGAATACGGCTCTTTGGGATCAATTGAGGGGTACCGCTGGTGACTCATGATGCCGATACAGCCTTGCCTACACTATGTAGAAGAGGAGCAAGACAGAGAGGAGAAAGGAAAGAGGACTTCTTCCTGAAACCTATAACTGATTGAGACCGGAAATCTCGAATTTGTCTCGATTCACAGTTCAAGACATGGCTTTGCACTTTCGCATTATCATCAAGCAAGTTTGCATGTGACGTAGTGAAATTGGATGATCGTCCCTAACGTGGGGAGCTGTTTTGATTGGGTAGAGTTCAGGGTCTCCTAATCTTATCGATAGAAGGTGCTCTGGATGCCCCCCTTTTTATCACGATCCTGCATTTACACAAAGGCAACTCTCGTTTAGAACTCGTGATCCTATGTATTGCTAATATACTTGTAAACGCGAGTGTGGGAAAGAAAGACTTTGTCAAGATATCAATTAATCTTGCTAATCTTGCTTTGCGTTATGCCTGAATCTGAATCTGGTCTGATCCAGCACGCATCCAGCAACAAAGCAGCCGAGGTATTCACCTTTACTATCTCGGTGTACATGTAGACACAACTTCATTGAACTTCCCAACCTTCCAGCCTACCTAGCTCATCCGCCCTTCACCATTTTTTGTTTTGCTATCGTACAACCGCACTGTGTCTAACCATTTGCCACACTGAGTAGCCGTTGTCCTTGAGCCATGATATAGGAAGAGCGGACTGAGTGTCTTCAAAGTCCAGGAGGAGGGGGGACCTAAGATAACACGTTAGTCCGGGTGGATTTTATTGATAGAATAAGATAAAACCTACGGCGCCGTAGCCGGATCCTCCGGGCGGAGGAGGAGGCGGGGGTGGGGCAGAACCTCCTGGTGGAGGTGGAGGAGGAGCTTCCGCCGGAGGGGGAGGTGGAGGTGGAGGAGGTGAACCAGACGCGCCAGGGGCTGGGGGAGCCGGCTGTCCTTGTTGCGCCGCCTGAGCCGCCGCGTAGTACTGTTGGTAGTACTGCATGTAACTGTATCCTCGTGTTAGCTCAATTCCCAGACAGACAAAGGAAATTTCAAATAATCTCAAATCGGCTGAGACTTAGCTGAACAGGGCGTGACATACGCTGCATAACCGCCATAAGCAGCATACGGATCCTGGCCGCCGTAGTACTGAGCATACTGTGCCGCATAATCTGCACTCGTTCCTGTAGGACTGCCTGCACCAGGAGGAGCAGCAGCTGGAGATGCTGTGTTGCCGCCGGGTGTGGGGGAATTGCTGTATCCGCCGTAGCCGCCGCCGTAGGAATTAGAGTGGCTTCCAGATCTGTCACCACCGTATCTATCACCACCACCGTTGCCGCCGTATCGGTCACCGCCGTAAGACCTGTCTCCGTAGCCGCCGCCACCCCCGTGACCGCCGTAGTGCTGACGGGGTGGGCGAGACTTGAATTCTTCGTACTCCTCTTTGACTTTGGCGACCAAGTCATCGCAAAGCTCTTTGGCTTTGTCTACCATTCGTGGGTCAGGACCGCTGGTATCGTCGTGAGCAATTATCAGTTCCCTTCAGAAGGGTGGGTTTGCACCGGGGTTTCTGCTTGACTTACGCAACATGGAGATACATATCGTCGTCGCTCTCACGATTGGTGGATGCCTCGAGATAACCCGAGCCACGACCTTTGATCTGGACACGGCAGCCAGTCTCTTGCTGGATATGCTTGACATAAGCACCGCCATGGCCGACAATCTGAGCACGAAGGTTGAAGCCCTGGACGGGTTCGAGATTGATGGGGATCTTTTGCTCGGGCCATTTACGCTAGTGGGTGGTCAGTATTGGGCGGTACTGCTGTACCGCGGGCCTCTAACATTGAAAGCTAGAACTTACACGGCCAAACTCATCGCGCTCGACCTGCTCCGTGTCGCGACGGCGGAAGCGCCTCTCATCGACGAGATTGGGGAGTTCCTGTTTCATCAATTCATCGATCTTGGCGACAGCGGCGTCGAGGCCGGCCTTGGATGTGCTCGTGACATGGAGATAGAGAGGAGGGGCCTAGGTTACGATATTAACATGATGAACAGCATGAGGGGACGGACAGAAAGATCAGCTACTTACAGCTGCGGTGGCCATGCTCTTGTCGGGATAGTATTCGCCGCGGGTAGTGACATCTTTCAAAGTCAACCAATGGTTCTAATAACAAACGGTTATGGGAGGTGTGTATCGTACCAGCTCCGGTATCATCTTTGATCTATATTCAGGCAGTGGAGGTTAGCAGATGCCACAGAGGGGAGTCGTGCGCGAGAGCTAGTATATGCTGGTAAGCAACACTGATCATCTCACACGACAGACAGGATTCGAAGGCTCTTGGGGATCAAGTCAGTAGAAAATAGACACGAGGGTTTTTATTTACCATCTTCTGAGTCGATCCTTTGGTCAGCAGGTAACGGTTGCGCAAATCATTGACTTCGATGTCCTTGATGTAATCGCCGTCGGACACGTAGACCTCGCCGTTGATGTTTTGCTTTTCGCCAGTGTTGCCGGAGGATTTGATGGGTGGGACATCGACATGTTGAACGCCCTTGCGTGCTTGGAGCTGGGCATTGATCTTGGCAGCAGCGGCGGCTGGGAGAGGTTGGATTAGTCGAAGGTCTGTTGTGTAAGTGTAAGTGAGTGATGAAGTAAGCAACAAACCTGCAGCAGCGGCAGCGTCGACGGGCTTGTCGGGAGTAGCACTATCTGTGGCTCTGTTATTGATGGGACTACGGTCGCGGACGCTGTCCTGTCGTCGGGGACCAGGTGAACGGGATCGGCGATCGAAGCGGGAGCGACGAGGCTCAGGCTCAGTCTGGTCGAAACGCGACCTCTTCGCAGAACGGCGCTCGGAGTCATCCATGGCGATACAGAACGAGGAAGAAGAATACAAACACCAAGGGAATTCTCAAGCCAGGTACGTGTAGAGAAGGCTGTAAATGGGGTTTCTGGTTGAAGAGAGGTAAGGTAGGTAGTAAGTGGAATGCGCCGGAGAAAGCGACCAACCAACAGAGGGCACCTACATATAGGTAGGTACATGTAGGTATTGATTGTGTCGGGCGGCAGATGAATAAAATTGAAGATGAAGGTGCAGAAAAGTGGCGCTTTTCAATGGCGTGTACTGAAAACTGTTGTAGTAGCCATTGTTCAATTGTGGTAATGATGTTAATGTAGAGGCATTAATTCTGGTACATGAATCTACCCACCAGTACCTTCCCTGGACCGTCACCTGTGCCCATGTATCCTGCGGCGGGCGGCGCCCCGAAAATGGGTTAGCGTCATTGGGCTCAATGCTGCAGACTCACAGTCGCTCGACAATGGCGGCTAAAATTGGGGCTTTCAAATGATCATTATCCTGCTCTAGATGATTCTATATTCATGAAAGCCGAATTTGAATCAAGTATGGTTCATTGTTAAAGTGGTGCGTCTTAGCTGCTTCATGCATATCAGTCCTGTACTAATAAGTCTGGCATTGGCCAAATATACATGTATTCAGTTCACTCACCGGCAGCGCTAGTATCTGATCATTGTATCTAATCACCTTGGCTTGGCTGTCTTGGGTATTGTCTCCTATGACTATAAATTTTCGCATGTATAAGTTTACTACCTGAGACTTGAATCGTGACAAGCTGCTGCTGCTGCTGCGGCGGAGCACATGATAAGCTACCTGGTACCCCCCAAAAAGCCTAGTCTCACCTCAGGTTATCAGCCTGCCTAGAGAGCTGTGATAGTAGCTAGACCTCCGATTCTCGCAGTAAAAAAACCCATGTCAATTCAATCCTCACCCGCTGGTACTAATTGTATATTCCGAAGCTTGTGACTATTTTTCTTCCCTTTTCCTATTGACTCCCACCCATGACATGAGCCCGACAACAACCACCACCACCATCCATTGAGTCTCGCACCCCCAAAAACCTGCTAGGTAACGAGGACTGGCCTCTTCAATTGATCAATTGGACTTCCGGGTCCCAATTGACAGACACCATGGCGGCTCGTTGCTTCACCGCTGGGCTCCGAGCCTCCGCCGCCACCACTACCACCACCACCACACTACGCAGCTCTGCCAATGTGACATTCCGCTGGAGCTCAACCAGCAGCTCAACCTCCGCCATAGCCTACAAGGCCCTCCGCCGTCGTCAAGCCCCCCTCCCCACAAGTGATGCGCCCTCATCATGGTCTGCCCAAGCCGCCGTGAGCAACATCCTCTACGAGACCCCCACGCCCTCCATGGCTCCTCCAAAACGCCACATCCTGAACTGTCTGGTGCAGAACGAGCCCGGTGTTCTGTCCCGCGTGTCGGGCATTCTGGCTGCGAGAGGTTTCAATATCGATTCCCTCGTTGTGTGCAGCACCGAGGTCGAGGATTTGTCTCGCATGACCATTGTGCTCAGTGGTCAGGATGGCGTGGTCGAGCAGGCGAGGCGCCAGTTGGAGGATTTGGTCCCCGTTTGGGCTGTGCTGGATTATACCACCGCCGCATTGGTCCAGCGCGAGTTGCTTCTTGCCAAGGTCAATATCTTGGGCCCTGAGTACTTCGAGGAGCTGCTTGCTCACCATAGGGAGATTACTGCCGAGACCATGGAGCCTGGTGCTGAGGTCGGTGAAAAGTCCCTTGGAGATATTGCCCAGGACTTTCATCCCAGTAAGATGGTGGCGAGTCAGGCTTTGCGCCATAAGCATGAGCACTTGAAGACTATCACGTACTTGGCCCATCAATTTGGTGGCAAGATGTTGGATATCAGCACCAATAGCTGTATTGTAGAAGTGTGAGTTTGCTTGACGCTTCATCCCCCCCTCTTTTTTTCCTTTCATAAAGAGACTGAACATGTCATTCCAGTTCCGCCAAACCCGTCAGAATCGACTCCTTCATGAAATTGATAGCACCTTTCGGAATCCTCGAATCGACACGCACCGGTCTCATGGCGCTGCCTCGCTCGCCCCTCTTTGGTCCTGACGAGGACGCACTTACCAAGGAGGCTGATGAGGTTGTTGATGCTAGCCAGCTCCCTCCTGGTTAGATGCTGAAAGTAGAGATCAATGGATGGATGGCGTTTCTGGGGGAATACACTGTGTAGTTAGTGTATTAGAACAGAACAAACAATCAGCCTTTACTTGTCCGAGTACTTTCTCTTGGTAGGTGAAATTACCACGAATTGAATTGTTCTCGAGATTCGATATTATAGCATCGGAAGTATCATTGTTGAGGTTGGGGTTAGGGTCCCTTCTTATCTGCTGTATTCCCATCCTCTTCATCCATCTCACCCTGTCAGCAGTCACTTAAGAGGTTTCCTTTTCCATAGTTTGTCCCTCTCATACATACCAAAAGCGTTACCATGCCTTTTCTGCCAAATGGGCTTTCTGCCTTTCCTGTGATGTTAGTGCTTTGATTATGTATGTGGCTTGTATCGTGCATTGGGACAAGACATTCCCCGCCGCAACCGTTGCATTACCTTGGCACAGATAATGGTACCGATTTGGTTCATCTTCTGAGCTGTGTAGAAACAACGCAAACTTCTCTTTACTCAAAAGCCAGGGTATAAGATCAGAAGTACTTCCTTTTGATGCCATTCTTTCTCAACATTCATCCCTCTTCCAATGTTTTCCCCCCCTCTTTACACTCTCTCACTCACCCTCCTCTTCCCATTTCCTTTTCATATCTTCCAATTCTCCCCTCCAGCTCAAGACAAAGGATCATTGATTACCTATTCGTCCTTCTTTTTCTCCTCCTTCGCCCTCCCAAAATGGGCATACCGATTCGGATTAGAGCTCGTATCCGCCTCCTTGGGGATCTTGCGCCGCTGCGGGTACCACTTGTTAATCATCTCCTCATACCTCTCATCGACGCTCTTGCCGCCGGTAAACTCCTTGGCCGCCTCTCGCTCCCACTTGGTTTGGGCCATTCTCTGTTCGGGCGTCAGGGCGTTCCACTCGTCGACCTTCTTCTTTGTGTGTGCGCGATGGTCGAGCATATCTAAGGGGAGACCAAACCATTCTTGGTCTTGCGGGTTGGTTATCATGCCTTTATTTATTACGAACGCCTCTAGGACGGCTGGGAGGGGGGCTTAGCGTCGTTGATAAACATCTTGGTAGGATGGGAGCTATGGAGAACATACCAAGTGCGGCCCATAGACGATTCTCGCCCTCCTGAAACACGAGAGACCGGTGACCATAGAAGACCTCATCATCGACCTCCTCGGGGTGACGAGGCATGCAATGCATGAATTTCCAGTCCTCGTCGGCGCCGTACTTCTCAGCCATGTCCTCGGTAACCTGCCACCCCTCAAAGGCCTTCATCCGGCGCTCCTTTTCGTCTTCTTGACCCATCGAGACCCACGTGTCCGTGACGATGACGTTGGCGTCCTCGACAGCGTCCTCGATGTCGTGGGTAAGCTTCACAAATCCCGGGTTGATCTGCGCATTGGCATGTAGCCTCAAGAATGTTTCGTGCATCTCGGGAACGGCGTATCCTCTGGGTGTGGCGATGGTCATGTTGATACCGAGCTTGATGCAAGCCATGGCGAGGTCGAAACAGACGTTGTTAGCGTCACCGACCCAGGCGACCTTGATTCTGGCGTGGCCCTTGGGGAAATGCCCTGGTTCGGTGCCGAAGTGTTCCATGAGCGTCAGGGAGTCGGCGATGGCCTGCAGAGGGTGGAAGGCGTCGGAGAGGGCGTTGATGACGGGGACGCTGGAGTGCAGGGATAGATTGCAGATGTCCTCGTGGCTGTGGACGCGGGCTACCATGCAGTCCGTCATGGAGGAGATGATCTTTGAGGTGTCGTATAGGGACTCATTTACTCCCAGCTGGATGTCGTCTTTCCCCAAAAACATAGGATGCCCACCCAACATGGCCACAGCGCTCTCGGTGGAGACGCGGGTGCGGGTGCTCCGCTTGTTGAACATCATGGCGACGGTCTTGCCCAAGAACTTCTGTCGCAGCTTGGTGTCGATGCCTTTGCCGTTCTTGACGGCATCCTTGTGTTTCTTGGCATTGAGGACGAGCTGCCTCAACTCGTTGCAGTTGAGGTCTCCAATGCAGAGTAAGTGGCGGGGTTCACCTTCGTCGGTGTAGTATGTTTGAGGAGGCGTGTGGGTTTGGACATAGGTCCTCATCCTGGAGACGGTGTAGGCGGCATTTCGTGTCGTGCGAAATATTGATTGCCGCATTTTTGAATTCTCTTCCCCTTCTTATGTGAATGATAAGGCAACTCTCGAGTGAGTGATGATTGATCGAATTAATGTCGGGTTATGATAACGATACTGATAGCTTGACTAAGGCAGGTTTTACCTTGGTATGTAAAGCCAGTATACATCCGGGGCTGATGATAGTCAAGCTTAATTGACTCAATAACGTCGAGACGATGCTATGAATCCCTTCAAGTAAAATTGAGAGGTGGATAGAGACAGAATTATGGGGAAAACTAACTCCAAAGCGCCCTTCCTCTGACGCGAATGGAAATGGGCTATTTTCAACGATGATTATGACCCAGAGCTCCCAACATTTCGGATTCAGCCACCCACAGCTGCAAAAGACTGGCATTGAAAGATACAGGTACATGACAGATGACATTCTTCAGAAAACGCTAAGGCGAATACAGCTTAGTGTACTATGATCCCGATTCCCGCCGCCTGAATTCGAGTTCCAATGACGACTGATGATTCGAATCCAAGGTTTCGCCAACAAAATCCTCCCTCTCCCTCTCCCTCTCTCGCATATTCCAACTCAGAACTTCATCTATCCTACATACCATTTCCTACAGTTCCCTCTCGTACCTTTTTCTTTATGCACGTGCACTTAATCACTGTGAATCTCTAATAAGCCATAACCTACAATCATTCCCCCACTTGATAGCGCCGAGTAGGTAGGTACGGATCAGACGCCGCGGCACTATGATCGAGTAGCTCAGCTCCCTCTTATCAGAAGCCCTCTCCTCGCCCATCATCACCACCATTACCTCTTCCATCATGGCCGAAGAAGAAGCATCGCCCTTGCTGCGGGGCGCACATAATAAGGGATCCAGACGTGATTCCCACGAGTCTACCGAGTCCACGCCTCTGCTGTCAGCGACCTCAGGAACGCCTCGGTACAATGACCAAAGTGCCACCGCAGCTGACAACGACGCCACCTCAGTTCACTCCCATCGCAGTCGAACCTCTTCCACCCACACCGCCACAAAGCGCACAAGAAGATGGCCTTCGTTTGTCGCCATAGGAGTATTAGCTATTCTCTCCATCGCTATCATCGTCCTCGTCTTCATCGTTCCCGACGCTGCCCAAGAATATGCCCAAAAGGCCGCCGTAGTCAAGCCTACCAGTCTCTCCATCGATTCCATTACACCCGAGGGCATCCGCGCCCGCATACAAGCCGACTTCAAACTCGACGGCTCCAGGGTGAAGAATGATCACGTGAGGCGCATTGGAAGGGCAGCCACCTGGGTTGCTAGTCAAATCGGCAGTGAGCAGACAGAAGTTGATGTCTATGCTCCCGATTACAACAACGTCTTACTCGGATCTGCCGTTGTCCCGCCTCTCGTCGTCAGTCTGCGAGATGGGACAATTACCAAGTTCGATTTCATTGCCGATGTGCGACCCGGCAATGTCGAGGGAATGCGCAGTATCGCCAATGATTGGCTTGATGGCAGATTGGAGAGACTGCGCCTTGACGGGCAAGCAGATCTGAGTCTCAAGTCTGGCATTTTCCCTCTCGGGACACATCCCGTTTCCGAGTCACTAGTTTTTGAAGGTCAATCTCTCTACCGCTCTTTTGCTGCGTTTTTCTTTGGCGAGAAAGTCTTCTTTTAGTTGGCGAAGGTGGTTGAAGCAAATATAATCTCGTACTGAATATAGACTGACTTTTTTCATAGCCAATAAGATTCCTGCCATACCGAAATACAACATCACCCGCTTCAATGTTGAAGATGGCCCCTTCGAAGGCTCAATGGTCGCCGACGTGTCTCTGTCAGCTTACAACGAATTCCCCGTCGAGCTCGATGTGCCTGAGCTTGCATTCGATATTCTTGTCCACGGATGTGCCGTGCATGACCCATTGATCATTGTGGCAGAGGCTACAACGGGTCAGATTCACGTCAAGCCAGAGTCGGACGTTACTGTGAATGTCTACGGTGTCGTTCATGAACTCCCTGATGCTTTGACACACGCATGCCCACACTCATCCTCGTCGCCTCTTGATTTACTGTTAAAACAGTACATGCAGGGAGAATCTGCCACAGTCTTCGTCCGTGGCAGCAGTAAACCTGACGGCGAGACACCTAAGTGGATTTCCGATATCCTTGCCAGTGTTACCGTACCCGTTCCCTTCCCTGGCCGCTCATTAGACGGCCTGCTGAAGGATTTCTCCCTGACCGATGTCCACTTTTCTCTGCCTGACCCCCTAGCCGATCCTGACAGTCCTGAGGGTAGTCCCAAGGTATCAGGTAATATCCTAGTCACTGCTGCAGTACCAACAGAGATGAACTTTGGCCTTAATGTCACGAAAGTCCGAGCGACAGCAGATGTTCTGTACAAGAACAAGAAGATGGGAGAGCTGAATTTGCGAAAGTGGCAGCATGCTAATTCCACCAGGGTTGAAGGCGAAGGCGACGATGGTCCGAGTCTCAAGATCGAGTCGCGCATCATTGAAGCCCCTCTCAACATTACCGATGACGATGTGTTCACCGCCGTTGTACAAGCCCTATTATTCGGCCGAGGACCTGTCACTCTTGATGTGAAAGCACTGGTTGATGTGAAGGTTGAGACCTCACTGGGAGAACTCGTGGTGAAGGAAGTTCCCGCCGAGGGCAAAATCCCTGTAAAACGTTCGTCCTCGCCGATTTGATCCAGTCAATTTCCAGTTAGTTCCCTCTTCGTGGCTTGTCTATTATGGCCTTTAGCCTTGTAGAGGTGCTCTGTTAATGGTATGTTAGGAAGTAAACTAATTTGTTGATAGCTCTCTCTTGTGGAGGCGGCATAGGCTCATTGTATCCCCAAATTGGCTCACTCAGGATTCTTGACACGTCTTTAGACTCAATCACTTTGGAAGCAATGGTCAATGTCACCAACCCCACGCCATATACAGCAACTGTACCATTTGCCAATGTACATGTTGTCAAAAACGGTTCAGTACTTGGTGACGCGACAATTGAGAACGTCAATGTGAAAACTGGTCTGAACACCAACCTGCTCGTCACGGCTAAGTGGCATCCACGCCAAGGAGGACCTCACGGCCGCCAAATTGGAAGAGACCTCGTATCGCAATACATCTCGGGCTGGAACACGAGTATCACCATCAAACCGCATCTGAAGAGTATCCCCGGCCAACCTATCTTGTGCAAAGCATTATCGCGGTTCAACGCAACATTCGATGTCCCACACCTCAAGCTCCCTGGCGACAAACCGGACGAGAAGTCCCATTTCATCCGAGACGCGGCATTCCACTTCCTCTCATCGACGGCGACGTTCACGCTTGTTTCTCCATTACAATTCAACACGCTGTACATAGGTTTCGTCAACGCCACCGCATTGTACAATCATACCGAGCCAGTCGGGCAGATCCTTTATGATTTACCGTTCGCGGCCCCACCTGGCGTATCGCATACGCCGAGACTCCCCGTTGACTGGACTGTCGGGTCTGTTGGGTATGATGCTGTGAAGAAAGCAATCGGTGGTAAACTAAAGTTGGACGCGGCTGCCGATGTGGACGTTAGGTTGGGAAATTGGAAGGAGGAGATTTGGTTTAGGGGGACAGGTATTGGGGCTTCTGTGCATCTGACTTAAGGTATTTTGAGACAGGGACGAGATGAGATGGGTAATGAGGATGGTCGCTTCTCTGGCGTTTATGGAGCTTGGTGGTAAGCGGGTAACACGATTGCGGAAACACACTATGGGTTCGGAGTTGGGTTCAAATTTAGATTTGGCATTCATTCGTGCATACACATTGATGAGCACTGAGCTTGAACTGTACCTATCATGAGTAGAGCGGTCGATAATGCTCGGGCGTTATACATGATCTATCCCTACCTTGATCTTGTAATCTTGTGTTTCTTTTTGGGGTTAGAGTTGTAGACGGCAGGTCATGCATATACCTAGGGACTAGGTCAGCTCGTAGGGCTAAAACACACCATACATGACCATTCCACCGAAGAGCTTGGGATTGGTGATTGTTTGTCATTGGCCTGCGTGAGATATGAGATAGGATGAGATGAGCTTACATGATTTTAGGTATACTAGGGGCAATGCAATGCCCCCTCGGATCTAGACGGTTCGATACGTGATATATGCCACAATAGCTAGGCAAACCTTGTATACATGCATGAAGGACGGGTGTGAGTATAGTCAGCTGAGAACAAGAGGAGGCAGTGATAATTACTTATGTACGTTTGGCATCGATGGCGCCAGTGTTGGTGTTTCGAGGGAAGTCAATCTAGAGCTGAATGGTTGACAATACGATTTTGTGTGTTGATAAGGCTTTGCTCTTAGAAAGAAAGGATGATATTTGTACCTTTTCAGCGCCCTTTCTGTGCCTTCAACTTCGCCGTCGACATCGTGTCCGTTTTCTATCTTTTTGTTTCTTTCTTTCCTTTGGTCATATCACTGGAGAGAGCAAATGCGAGATCGCTCAGCACGGATAAATTTCAAAATCGCAGTTATTGAGTGAGTTGTTGAACCAAGGAACTGAGACCGAGCGCTCATCGGAGTTCTTCTGTCTCTTTCGCATTGTACTCGGTCGGAGCTGGAATGGGCTAATGCCAATGCCGATGCTGACGCCTGCCACTCGTGATGCTTCTATCTTTATTCCCGGCGAGCCTTACGGACCGACCACGATGCCTGTCGATGGCATGTATGGGGGCGGTCCTCTTCACATAGGTGGTGAATATCATGAGGATAAATCATAAATCTTTTTGTTGTACTACCCCATAGGACGCATCATCTTTCCTTTGAATTGCTTTGCTGTTACTTGTCTCGTAATTTACCTCGGTTTCTACAGCCGATTCTCGTAGTACGGCGTAAGAGAGGGGGCACGTATGTACGGAAGTAGGTAGGCTGGGCAGCTTTTTTCATCTTTTGTCTAGCTGGGCTCGGTCGGTCGGTCTCTTGGCAGCTTATTATATGGGTTTGTTTCCGTCTCATCATATGCATCATTTGCTGGTTCTGTACCTCACTGTCTTTATAGCGTGAATGTATGGAATAATTGATTGATTGACGGACTGGGGTTTTTATGAGGGCTTTCAACAGTTCATGCTTGACACGAGATTTATTATATAAGCCGATCTCAATGAGATTTAACGCGCTGTTAGCAACTGCTATGAAGATCGGTAGAAGTGTTGCTTGCCGGGGAAGCATTCCCTTCGTAGTGAGTAGGTGAGGTAACCCACAAGAGTGTAGGTAGAACGAATGGCGGAGTCACACGATCCAGTAGGTCCAAATTCCAGCATCCTGACTCACGCCACAGCGTCGCACGCCGCGCCGTCACCAATAAGCCAAAGTCCGGTGGCTACTATTATCTACCTACTTACCTAGCCAATGGCACTTGGCAATTCATCAGCAGCAGATAGCATAGCCGCATCATGAAAATAAGCTAGACACCCTACCGGTGGGCCACCCCCATCATGGGCCACTTTTAAATACGCGACGCGTCAATTGGGATCCATATAGTAATTCGTATATAAATCGCAATTCCCGCGTCCAAATTTTAAAACCAAACTATCTTCTTAATTTTTAAAACTTCAGCTTTTTATTATAACAAGTTAGGCAACCGACTATTGTACTATTTGCGCTATATATACGTATTAATAAAGGCAATTAACTTGTAGCGTTATAAAAGAATACGAAATGCCTAAGTTAACTTTATAACGTAGAATCGTTAGTTTCTTAATTCGTAGTAAATATAATAAAATTTGCTAAATATTATTAAATATTTAAAAAGCCTTTTTATTAGCTTAGGCGTTAATTTAAGGCTAGTTAAGCTATTTGTTATTTATTGCCCGATTTTATACCTACGTTTAGCGTATTTTAGTAGTATTTAGAAGGCAGATTAAATTAAAAAAGAAATAGTACCTTGCGTTTTTTCGCCGTTATTTAAGTTTTTGGTTAATAAAAAGTAAGATTATTAATTATAAACGCGTAAATAGCGCGTTTTGAGAAAATATTTACTTTTTTTTCGACCGCCTCTTTGTTTTGTAGGTTTTTGCGGTAAAACCTAAAAATATTTTTAATATTGATAAATTTGGGCTATTTTAAGGTATTGGCGAAAACGGAATAGTTATTAAAGTTTTTAATTTTAAAGTTATTTTAATAAAAAGGTTTTAAAAACGTAATTAAATGACGGTAATCGAGTATATTTTTGCTATCGGCAAGGCGTTTTTTTTTTTTATTGTTTTTGTAGCAAAATTAATACAAAAGTAGTAATTTTTCGAGCTAAATAAGACGTATTTTAAAAGATAGAAATTTAATTATTTAAATAGAGGTTAAACTTTAAATTTAATCGTTTTAAAATAATTTCGGGAGGTTTTTAAGCTATTTATACGTTTTGCTATATATATTAAATAGCGCGTTTTAATATTTAATAGCTATAGTAGCTATATTATTAAAAAATTTATATTTAAATATATTTTAATATATATATAGCTAGTATTTTTGCTAATATATTTATTTTATATTTTTTAATTATATAATTTAGGCCTATTTTTAATAATTAAGCGACGTTATTGTAAAATTTTAATAAACCTATTAATATAAAAATGTTTTATATTATTTTTTAAAAAAGAAAGCCTTAAAATTTTCGAAATTACGTATAAAGAGGTATTTATTAAAACGAATATAAAAACAAGCTTTATTACTATTAGAATTTAGTTTTAAAATTGCTTAAAACTAGAAAGTTTTCGATAGATCGTATTTAATATACCTAATTTTACAGATCTGCTAATTCTTAATTAAGATCATTTTGTAAAAAAACTATAGATTTTTCTAACGATATTATATTATATCGTTTAAAATCTAAAGATTTTTTAAAATTCCCGCGATATATAAAAAATATAGCAAAATCTTAGGAATTATAGTAATATAAAAATAGTATATAGTTATTAACGTTTTGCTATAAAAAAAATCGGCAAAAAAATCGATTGCTATATAACGTAAATTGCTAAATTAAAAAAGCAAATTAACGAATTAAAAGTATAACTTGTAATAGCAAGACTTTTTAGGCGTAAAAAAGTATATTTAGATCTAAATTCTACTTTTATTATGATATAAGATATTATAGCAAATAGAGCAGTATTTTTTAGAGCATTTCGAAGTATTACAGCAATTTTTACGCGTATTATATGCCGTACGCGCGTGAGGCGTATTATCGAAGATAATATTAATGTAGAAAAATGTATTACGGTCGCATAGAGCCTAAATTTGTATTTTTACCATTTTTTTCAACGTAGCAATTAGGTATCCAATTGGTGGTGGGAATACGCGATTCCTAATTTAGGTGGTGGCCCATGATGGGGGTGGCCCACCGGTAGGGTGTCTAGCTTAGTCTTTGCTATTCATAAGTCAGCTAAGACTGACATGCCAAGCGATAGATGCTAGGAATTAGTATATGAAAGATGTACGGGACATGAATTTAGTAATGGATTGTCTTGTATTCTTTGCGAGAAGTTCTTTCTTTATGCGCATACATACACGGTTTACAGGCTTGGTCTATCTCAAGTACGGGAATAGGAGATTATTGATGATCGAGCTACGGGCAACAATCCGACGCCGAAAGTACAGGTCCAAGTAATCAGGAATTCGAAACCGATATGAGAGGATCCGTGGAACTATCTAAGTATTGCAGTCCAAAGAACTGCTTCCAGGGTCGTGGTATCACTCGTCCGAACTATTCAGGCTATCAACTATTTTAACGGCTCATCATTTCCTGCTGAATAGTGCCGAACTAAAACTGACACATAGGGCTGGCAGGGCTGTCTGGTACCATCTTTCAATTTGTGCTTCTGCACTGCCGGGCTTGGAAAGATCTAAGATTATCTCAATATCTAACTACCTTTCGGTGGAAACCCAGCGATCCAGAGCAGCTCAATACTCATCACTAGAGGAAAAGCGTCAGCACGGCTTATCTACCCGAGGTGAAAATGAATTTGAGGCGCCTGCTCGTAACTCGGTTTCTTTGCCTCATTTTGTATGATTCTCATCAAATAGCATCTTCGTTGGAAAGCACGGCTATGCCTCGTCCCGAGATCATGATAGTTGGTATTGGTGATACAGGATGCCTCGTGTTTTGTTTATATAAACTCTAGACTTCCTGCCGCAGAGGAGGTTGAAAAGAACTCATCGCCCTCACCCTCCTCTCCGCGACCGTCTCCCTCGCGGCGCCCACTACGATCAGCAAGCGAGACGCCTCCATTCCCTCCGGCTACGCTCTCCCGAGCCTGCTCAAGAGCCACAACATTGGTGCCAACGCCAACCACGCCTCGGACACAACATCCACTACCCGCAGCGACACCGAATGTGCGAGACTTCCCCTTTGTATTCGATCCCCATCCTGGAATACACAGCCGGCAAGACCTGCGGCCTCGTATTCCGCGCCGCAGGATCGTCTGACTCAGTCCAGGGCACTGGTGGATTGGACATCTTCAAAATCGACTTTACGGACCTCGCTACTCTGGATTCGAGGAACTTGCGCGATTCCGAGCTCGCGCGCACTACTTTCGATGCCAATACAAAACTATATGACTTCGATACTGCGGATGTAACCCCATTGAATCAGTCGTTCCCTTGCCCAGCAGGGAAGACACTGGCCTGGGAGGCTGCGGCTCTGGGCGAGTTCGGTGTCGATGTTGTTGCACAAGATTTCGCTTGGGATGGTGCTTCTGTCCCTAATGGGCTGAGTGTTGCACTTTGGTGACTCTCTTTTCTCTCTCCTTGTCTCTAAAAATTCTGGTGCCACTGAGAGAGGACTTGAGTTGAACAATTAGAAGTTTTGTGGAAAAAAGGTCACATTGAAAAATAGGAGGGGTTTGGGTTTGGTTTTTTCTGTGAATATTATTCTTTTCTTGTATTGGGGGTTGTGAGAAAATAGATGGTCCCTACCTGGTAGCTTGGATTTGCGTTCTGGAAAACTACACACTCTCTTAGATTTTGAATCTTGTACATAAAATCTCACGGAAAAACTTCCTGCATTTACTGATTATTCCTTGTTCATGCCAATCACATATTCTTGCCTTACCTATAGACATAAATGCAAGGTTGACGGGATACAATATCAGGAGTTCAGCGCGAAAGCCTACCTACTTATATTAACCTATCGATGTACGGTAATCCCGCCTACGATAGGCCAATGCTTGCTAGCTGCATGTATCTTCCTTGTATTCTGTCACTCCTCAATTCTTGCCAACCTTGGAAGCAGCCCACTTGAGTGGACCGTGATTGGATATCTACATGTAAGGGACGGATATTGCCAAGATAGGGGGCTATTGCTTGTACCTCATGAAATGAATATTGTGCCACTGGGTTACCGGTGTACAGATGGCACAGACTTTCCTGTTTTCAAATTTTCTCTCATTGTTCATCTAAGAAAAATAATTTCATCTGCGGACGTCTCATGACCTGAATGTCCAACCCAAACTTTTACACTTCGCTAATACTCAGTTGCAATGGGTGAAAGACCCCATCTCCCCTCAAGTTGTCCGAATTTCGTAATGACTGAGCTGAAAGGCACTTTCCTCCTCACAGGAGCCAACGGTGGGCTTGGCGCTGCAATTACCTCACAAATCGAATCCAAGGCCCCCTTCAATGAATACTACTGCATTTAAGCTAACCACCGGGTCCACGGGCCACCCCCTCCACGGACCACTAGCGGCCTATCTACACCAACCCAAATAAAGCCACTCAACACAGCCAAATCACCTCGCGGTCGCTATCTGCGGCGTCTTCCTACTTGAATACACTCTTCTGCCTCCGTCACATCGTTTTCAGCCTCACCGACTGCATTTCGAGGCCTCTCTGGCATATCGCAGTCCGAAGCCTCATCGTCGTAAATAGTACGACCCCTCAACCTCCGCTTCGCCCTTCTAATATCAGCCATACGAACAAATAGTTGATTAGGGTTGATTTTGACAGCTTTACAGGTCTTTTTACTAATTTTATTAATTTTAGTTCGGAAAGAGGCATTTAAAGCTTTTAATTGCACGATTTCTACAAAGGCACCATCTAGCGCCTTAGCGGCCTTTAAAGAAAAGCGCCTATAAAAGCCACTCTTTATAGCTATATTTTAAAAAGCTATTTTCCGGCTAGTTCGGAAGATTGCCTAGCTACTAGTAAGAATACTAAACATTTTTAAAATCATAATTACAGCAAAATCTAGTATTTTAAGCCTTTATATCGATATAAATATTTTGGCTCGTAGTCGAATAATATTTTCCTCTTTTAATACTACAAATTTAAATAATAACGGCTTCGAATAATCTCGTAGCTAAATATTTATTATAGCTTAAGCTTTTTTAATTATTGCTAAAATTAAAACTTCGAGTTTAATTTAATATAAAATTTTAATAACTTCGAATTTAAAAAGTTTAATATTAAAATAGCTATTTATATAATTATATAAATAATATTAAAGCTTTTTTTTAATTAATTTAAAAATTCTTATATTTAATATTTATATTATATAACTATAATAAAATTTATAAAAATAAAACTATATTTTATTTATAATATAAAACTAAAAAAAGTTATTATTTATATATAATTTATAGCTATTATAAATTAATATAACTTATTTATTACTATAATAATAATAAATATAAAATAAAAAAAAATCTTCTAGCTATTTTAATATAATAATATTATTAATCTATCTATTAAACAATATTTTAAAACGCTAAATATCGTATTTTGTATTATTTTAATTCGAAAATTATTATATTTATATATTAATATTTTTAAAAATTAAAAGCAACGGCAATATTAATTTTTTAGTATTTATATATTTTAAAGCTATAATTTATTCGCTTTTTTCGATATTTTTTTTTAAAATTTTATAATTCGTAGTTTTATAAATTATAAAATAGTTACTTTTAACGTTTTAGTCGATATCTATTTTGTTATTATTATAGTAACGATCTAGCAGGATCGTAGCAATCTCTAAAATTTTAAATCGATTAAAAAAAATATTAATATTAATAATCGTAGTATTATTAATACGTTAATAATCGATAATTTTAAATTACGTAGACTTAATTTCAAAATTTCGGGCTAAAAAATATATATACTATACCTTTCTAAACCGGTAAACGCCACCGTTAATATTAAAAAAGTTTTAAATATATAGCCAAAATTTAAAAAATGCCGACGTATAGCTTAATCTAGCTTAATTAATAGCTTAACTAGCTAATTAGCTTTCGAAATATAGTAATAAAAATTGCCTTATTTTATTGGTTTTTTTACAAATAGATATATTTTTAAAACGGCGATTAATATAACTACGACTAACTGCCTATTACTATAATGCTACGCGAACCCTTTCGCCTAATATCGCCTACCGTATAGCAGCCTCTCCGTGTAGTTAGCGGTCTATAGCAGGTATTGCGATAAAGATAGGATAATAATAATAATAATTTTGAAGAAATAAGTTCTTTATTTTGTGTGGTTATTGAGATAATGCACATTAAACTGACTAGGGTCGCGAGGTTATGACGCGCTTCGCGGTGGTCCGTGGTGGGGGTGGCCCGTAGACCCGGTGGTTAGCTTACACAGTTCGAGATTCGAAGTCCGCCTCGACGCTAAAGGGGGTCCTTTCTAATACCAAACTATCGCATTCACGCGACATTATGGACCTGGATTTCAGCGATTTCCGGAGCGTCCGTCAAGCAAGTCAGACTACCAACGCTCGTGTATCTCCAGGAAATATACCTCCAATAACACTTTTCATACTCAGTGCCGGGTATCAAGATTTCGGCAAGCAGGTATGGACACCCGATAGCTTTGACAAGACGTTCAGCGCGAATTACCTTGGTCATCGGCTTCTGACTTTGTGTCTAATGAGAAGTATGGATAAGGAACCGGGGCGAATCGTAGTCATTGGAAGCCAGGCGCATGAGTAAGTGAAACTCGTTGCTTGCAACGATCGATGAGGCATCTCAGCTGTGACTAAGTCCTCTTTCTCCAGCGGCCCGGGTGATAAACGCAACGATCCTACCAGGGCCTTTGCAGACGAGAGGTATAAAACAACCATCCAAGATAAAGGCAGCATTGACGCCATCGCCAAAGGCACTTGGAGCTTGGCCAAAGAGGACCCCATCCTGGCTAAGCGGGCTCCGACGCTATGGTGCAGCTAAATTGTTTTCGATAATGATGATTCATGAACTCCAGCGGCGTCCCAACCGCGACCTGTCTTGGATAAAGCCTGCGTTGTGGGTGTCCACCCAGGGACAATGGGCACAGGTCTTCAACGTCACTCGCCTTGATTTATCCGCATATTGATCTTCCAAATCATCAATCCAATATGCTCTGGCTCAATCCCAACGGTTTTGTACGAAGCCCGATAGGTCAGCATCCCAGGTGCTTGATACTGCATCTTGCATCGGACCGGAAGGAGAGATGCCAAAGGGTCTGTACTACTTCGATGGCGAAGTGGTAGAAACTAGTGCTGAGTCAACAGACGTAGAGAAGAGGGACTGGACCTGGGAAAAGAGTGTAGAGTATGCACATCTTTCCCAAGGCGAGACTATTTCAGGCGACTGGAGTTGATGTTGCTCACCAGCTGTGGTTGATGGAAGACAGCTACCGGTACTGTAGCTTTCTCCGCTGCTTTGTTTGATAAACTTGAAAGATTTAACCATTTTGCTTTCTTGATGGGAATGAGTGAGTAGTTAGTTCTTTTTGGCCAGTGGTAAAATCATGCTGCTCCCTGCACTTCGCGATATTGGTAGAAGTAGTCGACGTATGGTATTAGATAATGGAAGTTCGCCGAAGATACAGAGGTTGCATCTCCAGTATACTGGAATCTTGCTTTTCAAGTTCTAGCTCATCATTTGTGGTGCAAACCCCTTGCTCCAAATATTACCTAATCTCCTAGCCAAAGATTTATGCAGGGTTTTGGTGGATTTTGACTCAAGCGGCTCGCCTTAGCGTAGAACTATGTACCACGCTAGGGTTCGCCCGTGGGTACCCGACGGGTACCCGGAAAAGCCCATGGGTTTTTTCGGGTACCCATTTTGGGTTGTGGGTCGGGCTTTTCTGGGTCGGGTTTTTCTGGGTCGGGTTTTTTTGGGTTGGGTCGGGTTGCCCATTTTTTTTTTCCAAAAAAAAAAAAAAATTGTATTTTAATAAAGTTAAATTAATTATATTTATTATATTTATTATAATATAAATTAATATAATTATATATATAAAAATAATATTAATTAAATAATAATTAATAATATTTTAAATTTATATATAAAAAATAATATAATAAATTTTAAAATATTATTTATTTTTAAAATATATATAATAATAATAATAATAATAATAATTTTAAATTATTTTTTATATATAAAATATAATATTAAAAAATATAATTAAATATTTATATATTAAAAAAAAAAAAAAAAAAAATCGATTAGTACATTTATTAGTACATTTTTTTTTTAAATTTTTTTTAAAAAAATATTAAAATTATATTTTATAAAAAATTTAAAAAATAAAAATTAAATTAATATTATTAATATTTTAAA